>OY757911.1:77838228-77988228 GCA_963585895.1 Sepioteuthis lessoniana
ATTTATTTACCACTTTCACACAGTGTAATATATCACCTTGACCTGCTATGAACCTGGCATATGTTATTGAGAGATTCATCCTGCCGTAGATTAAAGCAACAAAGTGATTTCCGGAAAACAAGTAAAGCTTGGATATATGCTCTGACCAATGGAAAACAAACTTTGCGTGGGTGTAAAAGATGACCAATGAAAAAATTACATTGCGTAGGTGTCAGCCATCATCAAAGAAAAGCAAGTAATGCGTGGCTGTAAGCCTTGACCAATTGAAAACAATCGTTTTGAGAGGGTTGCGTGGGAGGTGCTGGTTGTTTCGACTCCCGACAGCTACTTCTTGTCCGCGAACTCTCACCGATTGCTCTTTTGCTCCATACAAGCGTCGTTACAGTTGAAGAATGAAATAGAATATTATATTTATTTATACATGTTCTTTGTCGTTTGTCAAGACCCAGCAGTAGTATTTTACAACATCATGATGTTTCTTCCATGAAGCTTTGCTTTGAGGGTAGGCTGCGAATATTTATCCTTGTCAATCCACTGCCTCTTGCATTGAATATTATTATAAAAGACCCAATTTTCATCAACTGCAAAGGTATTTTTGAGAAACAAGTCGTTTCTCTTTCTAGAAAGGAGACATCTCACTATGGGAATTAATTCTTTTTTTTTATTATCTATTGCGGACTTTTTGCCCTAATCTTAGTAGTTTTTGTGTTGTTTCTTCTTCACTACGTTTCAGCCAAATTTCACCTCTGGCCTTCTTCAGGTGATTTTAACCGCGACCTCGGATAGGAATGTTGAGTCTTTTAACTTCTCAGATTAAGAAGCCTCATCTCAAAATGATTCCAATTAAAAAGACAATTTTACTATGGGTATACAATCTTCCTTATTCTTCTCACTAATGACCTAAGACCCAGCTTACTTACTTTTAAAAGTTCAAAAGCTGATCTTACTCACTTTTACTATAATTTTCAAGTGGCGGCAGATTGTATATTGGGATACGATAAGGTCAAGTGTTCATTCCCGAGTACTTTTGTACAGACTGCATTTCCTTAATTCTATCAAATTTTGATTGAGGTCTGATAAGCGTCCTAACCTGGGTTTATCTTTCAATGATTTATCACCTGTGACGGCAAATTGATTAACATCCCTAAACGGGACTTTATTTTCGCACGTGTGAAGACGGGGCAGGTTGGCACTTGATCCCCTACAGAAATAAGTCCTGTTCAGAGTTCTTTTCTCAGGCAGATAAGAACTGGCATATTACGTGAGGGAATAATTTAGGGCCAGACTGGCCACCGCTGGCAAAGGGGTCCAAAATTTCACACTATCACACACCCACCAGGCCACTAAACTTCTTTCCCTTAGATAATTGAAGAATACGGGCCTATAGGTCTTAGTTGTAATAATATTAATATTGCTACAGTCGGCAACTCCGGTTTCCCGTGTGATACTTTAGGAATTAATAGGACAGTTCTAAGCAAGATAATGTAAGGCGAATAGAAGCTGAAAGGAAAGCATGGAATAATAACATAGACCACATGGTAAAATGAAAATACATAGGTTCTTTACTACGGTTATATATATATATATATACGTTCAAAATGTCAAAGATATATAATAGGATAGTCCATGAATATAAATGTCTTTTCTTGGCTTTTATCCTTTTTCAAATTGAGAGAGAGAGTGGTAACAAAATTTGGGTGTAACGGAAAAATGTCCCAAAGTTACTTATCTTATTTTTTTGACGGGGTTCCACTGGAGAATTTCTCTTCTTTCACGGGCTAATAGACTTTGTACTGTTTTTAATGCTGGCTTGAGAGACTCAGGTCTCTCATGTCTCAGTCTTTTTGTCTTTAGCCCGGAGTAAAATGGCTATCGTCCGTCTGCCACGGGACTTGCTCAAAAAACTACCTTTTTTTGTATTTACTTCCGTTGAGGGGAAGGGAACCCCACCTCCTGTTTGGGGTCCCCCCACCAATCATTTGGCTTCATTTTCTCTTTCCCCTTCCGATGTCCGGCGACCCAAGGTCACTTAAGTGCGAACATCTGTGTGACCCACATTCATTTCTAACGGTCACTTTTTGACTGCTAGATAATTTTAGTTCAACGGGGGGAGAGTATCATTCACACCTCCTCGTCTCCGTGAGCCATCACGTGACACCTCCCCTCTTAAGAGAAGAAAGGGAGATGAATAGAAATACCATAGAAAAAAAAAGGCAATTCAATTCACTGTTCTTTGATTCTTTCCTTTCACTTTTTTTTTTCTCACTTTACTTTTCTTTCATCCCCTTTCTTCTTCACGCTTTGATGAATTCTTTCCTTTTTCCTTTTTTCGTCCTTCCTAATTTTCACTATAGGGGAAAACAATTTCACCTCTCTTTCTTTCTCTCTCTCTCTCCCTTTTCTTTTTCTTTAATCTCGTTTTCCTTTCTTTCTTTTTCTCTCTCGGCTTTTGGCCGTATCATATTTCAAATCTTGAGGAGGTAACTCCCTTTTTCTTTCTTTCTTTCTTCGTCACTTTTGACGACTTTATAAGCTTGGTTATTAAGCTCTGGGGGAAGAAACTTCCTTTTCTTTTCTCTCTTTCCCCTCTCCGTCACTTGTTGACGCACAGCTTTCTCGTCCATCTCCTATTTCAACATTGGGGACGAGAATTCCTCATTTCCTTTAGTTTCTCTCTCTCTCTTTCTTTCTCTCAACAACTATGAGGGAATATTCTGCTACTACATTTTCGTAGGGTGTTAGAGAAATAAACTTGGGTACTTTTTTATTAATTTTTCTAAGCCCTCTCTCTCTGAAACAGACAACTGGCCTAATTTTTCCTCGAATTTATTCGGCATTGCCGAGTTCTCAATTTTTCGAGGTTGGCCTTCTCGACGGACATATCTCTTCAATTTGTTTGTGTGACACACTTGTGTCTTCTTCTTTCCCTCGTTGGTATCAATTCTGTATGTCCTCTTGTCTATTCTCTGTGATATTACGTAGGGACCTATATATCGTCCACCACAGTGGGGTCCTTTATTTGATGATAGTAGCAGGACTTCAACGCCCCTCTTAAATTCTTCCTTCTTAGCCACTTGTGAGGGTCCTCTTATTTTCCTCTTATCCTCTCGATAAGTATTAGGGACTTTATTCCTAATATTCGTTGGACCTTCATCCTTTTTCTGACGACTGGTCCTTTTATCTTCTTGTTTATTGAGGGGTGGAAGGTTCACTTCTTTCCTTTCCACTTTCTCCCTCTGCGAGCGACTGTGTCGTTTATATCTCGCACGTGGCTCAGCCGCCATCTTGTCTCCATGCTGGGCGTTCGTTCTCGCCATCTTTCTTTCTTCATTTATGGCGCTTATTTTCGCCATCTTTTTTCCATGTTTGGCGTTCATTCTCGCCATCTTTCCATCTTCATTTATGGTGCTTATTTTCGCCATCTTTTCCGGGTGACACTTTTTTGTTCTTACTTTATTTCCCAGTATGAGGGAAATTCCTTTCATAGGTAGTTTATCTACCACACCAACTTTCATAGGTCCATTTTTCCACTGGGACTTTAGGGTTATTTTACACAGCGGTATTTTTACCCTCTTTCCGCCGATACCCTCTATCATCACAGTCTCACGTGTTGCTTCTATTACCCTTTTAGGTAATTTACTTCGTAGAAGTAACGACTGAGATGCTCCGGTATCTCGTAAAATTGAGACTTCCACTGGTCCTCCGTGTGGGCCTCTTATCATCCCTTTTTTCGTCCAAGGTCGATAAGACTGGTTCCCTCTAGGTGTTGTTACAGCTCCTTGAGGTTTTCTCGGCTGGGTCTGGTTTCTTTCAGGATCTTTTCCAAGCTGACACCTTATGGCTATGTGACCAGCCTTTCCGCATTTGTAGCAGACCACTGTTCCGCTGCTACTTTGGAAGGTCCTTCTATTTTCTTCCTTAGGTCTTAACTCAGCTTTGAATTTCACTCTGTTTCCCGTGAACGTTTTTTCCTTCGTCTTTCGGTGTGTGAGGATGTATTCGTCTGCTAGTGCAGCCATTTCATAAGTCACGTCAGTTTTTCTTTCACTTAGGTGAACCCTGACTTCTTCTGGCACACAGTTTAAGAATTCTTCAGCTAATATTAGCTGCCGGAGTTTCTCAGCGTCTCCGTCTATCCTCTTAGAGTCACACCACTTATCCAGCGCGTTCTCCTTTTCCCGCAGAAATTCCACATAAGACTGGTTTTCAGTTTTTCTTTGTGTTCTGAATTTCTGTCTATAAGCTTCTGGAACCAACTCGAAGCTTTTAAGAACCGCTGCTTTCACCAAATCATAGTCGGCGCAATTTTCTGTGGGCAGAGTTGCATATGCTCTCTGTGCTTTTCCTGTCAGCACAGTTTGGAGTAGCATCGACCAGCATTCTTTCGGCCATCCAAGATTTAGTGCAGTTCGCTCAAAATGTGCGAAGTATCCGTCCACGTTGGCTTCTTCAAATTTTGGGACTAGCCTCGCTTGCTTCGTTACTTCGAAACTGTCATGGCTTTCTTTGCGTCCTCTTATTGCCAAGTCGACTTCTCGCAGCCTTGTTTCTTGCTGAATTTTTATTTTCTCCAGTTCCATTTTATTTCTCTGTAGTTCCATTTGTGCTTGTATTTTAATTTTCTCCAGTTCAATTTCTTCTGGAGTCATTCTTATCATTTCCGTTGGTAGCTCTTCTAATACTGCTTCCTCGAACACATTTTCGTCGACCATGTGTCTTGCTATTTTTCTCACGAGTTCATGCTTTCTCATAGAATTTTCAACATTTAACTCAAGCTTCTCGCCAATTTTTATTATCTCGCTTTTTCTCAGCCTCTCCAACTTTTCCATGGAGGGTTCTTTTAAAAAGTTCTCTATTTTGTCCATTTTTTCTTTAATTTTTCCAAACAGTGATATCAACCAGTAATTTGACTGTTTCAACAATATTCCTTTTTTTCCTTTCACGGTCTCCCAGGGTAGATTTAAACGGCAGGAATTGTCACGCGACTACTAGCAATAAATATTATTAATAATAATCATTCCGGAAACGAGCCCCCATTTTTGGTCTGTGACGGGGAAATTGATTAAAATCCCTAAACGGGACTTTATTTTCGCACGTGTGAAAACGGGGCAGGTTGGCACTTGATCCCCTACAGAAATAAGTCCTGTTCAGAGTTCTTTTCTCAGGCAGATAAGAACTGGCATATTACGTGAGGGAATAATTTAGGGCCAGACTGGCCACCGCTGGCAAAGGGGTCCAAAATTTCACACTATCACACACCCACCAGGCCACTAAACTTCTTTCCCTTAGATAATTGAAGAATACGGGCCTATAGGTCTTAGTTGTAATAATATTAATATTGCTACAGTCGGCAACTCCGGTTTCCCGTGTGATACTTTAGGAATTAATAGGACAGTTCTAAGCAAGATAATGTAAGGCGAATAGAAGCTGAAAGGAAAGCATGGAATAATAACATAGACCACATGGTAAAATGAAAATACATAGGTTCTTTACTACGGTTATATATATATATATATACGTTCAAAATGTCAAAGATATATAATAGGATAGTCCATGAATATAAATGTCTTTTCTTGGCTTTTATCCTTTTTCAAATTGAGAGAGAGAGTGGTAACAAAATTTGGGTGTAACGGAAAAATGTCCCAAAGTTACTTATCTTATTTTTTTGACGGGGTTCCACTGGAGAATTTCTCTTCTTTCACGGGCTAATAGACTTTGTACTGTTTTTAATGCTGGCTTGAGAGACTCAGGTCTCTCATGTCTCAGTCTTTTTGTCTTTAGCCCGGAGTAAAATGGCTATCGTCCGTCTGCCACGGGACTTGCTCAAAAAACTACCTTTTTTTGTATTTACTTCCGTTGAGGGGAAGGGAACCCCACCTCCTGTTTGGGGTCCCCCCACCAATCATTTGGCTTCATTTAAAATGAATGGCTATCGTCCGTCTGCCACGGGACTTGCTCAAAAAACTACCTTAAGGTCACTTATGTGCGAACATCTGTGTGACCCACATTCATTTCTAACGGTCACTTTTTGACTGCTAGATAATTTGAGTTCAACGGGGGGAGAGTATCATTCCCACCTCCTCGTCTCCGTGAGCCATCACGTGACACACCAGATTGAATCTTTGAAAAGAAGTTTCGAATTTAGTGGTCGGTAATTAACCTTGAATTTAAACAATTGAAATGTTCTTTAACGTTTTAGCAGCATTTCAATCTCCTGCATCTAGTCAAAAACGCACTTTCTGTTCCTTCATTTTACGAGCGTAAGATCATAGATTAAATTATGATGCATACCCTATCTCTACTGCAATAAGAAAGACCGACATAAGAACTCTTTAATGTAGTCATTTCCATTTGGGTTTTTAAAAATTATGAGTCTAACATGCATAGTAAAATTATGCTTTTCAAAAACGAAAACGATTTATGACTCAACCGGACATATATATATATATAGACATCAGCTTCTTACCCATATCTTTCTGGCACACACCTCCTTCTTTCTTCTTTTTTTTAAACGAGGTAAAATGCATTGATAGGATATTATTATAGTTTTCTCTCACGATTGAATGAAGTCTATCTGAAGAGGTGGTTTTCTCGTATGTTGTGGCCAGGTGAAATAAATTTATAATAGCCAAATGACGATATTTTTTTTCCAATTCCGTAAGGAATATTTGATAAACAAAAGAGGGAAAGGTGATTACAGAACTAACAGTCGGTGGTGAATTTGAGAAATAAAGAAAGATGAAAAACATTACCGCTAATGATCACTGAAGAAAACTGTTGTGGGTGAAAACTAGTGTAGAAAATTAGAAAAAAGTAAGTAAAATCTCTATCTTTCTCTATCTATCAATTAACAGACTTTCAACAAATTTCTGCTAATAAGTATATATATATATATATATTTACTAATCTAATATCTACCAGTATTCACGGTACCAGAAAAAAACAAAAAAACCCTGGCCTGGAACAAGAGATAAAAATATCTCGAATCACGGTCCAGAGGAAAAAGAAAAAAGTTTTTTGGGGTAAAAAAGAAAGAAAAGACCAACCTCGTTCGGTAGGAATATGAGAAGACTCTAAAAAATGACGGATATAGGGTCAATTTAGAATATAAGAATAGGGATAGAATTGGAACACAAGGTTAGAGAAATAGACCTAGAAAAATGTTATGGTTTAATCCCCCTTACAACATGGAAGTAGTTAATAACTTGGGAAAGGAATTCTTCAAGATATTAAAAAGAAACTTCCCTAGTGGGAGCCAATTACATAAGATATTTAATAAGAATTGTATTAAATTAAGTTACAGTTGCATGCCAAACATTAATGGAATAATAAATAGGAGTAATATAGCTAAATTAGGTACAAAGAAGGATAAGGTGATTGACAAATGCAACTGTAGGGATAAGGTTAGGTGTCCTCTCGAAGGCAAGTGTAAGTAGTGTATAAAGTAGAAGTATATAGTGATTCGAATAATAAGAGAGATAAAAAGATATATTTTGGGTCGACCCAAGTGGATTTTAAAACTAGGTACTATAATCATAGAACAAGTTTCTCGCACGAGAGGTATAGGTATAGCACTGCTTTATCTAGTTATGTGTGGGAACTTAAGGAAAAACAAGGAGTAGATCCGATAATGAAATGGGAAGTAGTAAAGAAATGCCGCAAATATAGGTCAGGTAATGGAACCTGTAATCTTTGTATGGGGTAAAAATTGGTAATAGCAAATTGTAAAAGCAAGAATATGCTAAACAAAAGATCGGAGGTGTTAAATAGTTGTAAACACAAAAGGGCGTGGTTACTATATAATTAGGAATAGGTTATAGAGGGGTTTTTTTTGGGGGGGGGAATAAAGCAAAACAATTTCTCCTTAGAATAGTCGAGGGTAAACTTCCTGATGATCCGTTAAGGTGAAACTTTAGTAGAAGATTTTCGACTAGCGATTTAAGTTAATTCTATATATATATATATATATATATATATATATATATATATATATCACTCGGTTCATATCTATCTATCTATCTATCTATCTATCTATCTCAGTCTGTTCTTATTTACTAATTAAACTTCCACATATTTTTTCAGTCTTCCTTGTATTTCTTCCTTCTTTTCATCTTTAAGTTTGATTGTACATTAAAGGTAAATTTCTTTTAAACAGAAATTTTGCTATCGTACACATGTATCAGCCGACTGGTAATAAAAGTTAATCTTCTTTTGTAACCAAAGATACCAGGATTTTATTTCTAATGGAACATTATGCATTCAAATCAGATATTTTCATGTATTCTTTATTACTACACCGGCAGCACTTTTCGTATACATATTAAGAGTTCATTAAATTATGAACGATAGTGTATTTGAAACGTATATATATATATATATATATATATATATATATATATATACAAGCGTGTATGTCTCTATGTCAGTATGCATCACTGCGGGCGTGTGTTGGTCACAAATATGATTTTTAATAAACATATTTGGAGTGTAGATTTTTACTGTTTATATATATATATATATATATATATATATATATATATATATATATAAAAGTAGGAAGGTGGGCTGAAAAGTTAATATGATGACGTCATGTCTCCTGTTGATGAATATTTACACTAGTTGGATCAAAGCACAGCAACGCCAATAAAAGAAATGTGTGGACTGCAATAAGGCTATGTAGAAAAATGAACCACATATAATCAAATTTCATTAACGTATATTAGTTAGCCTAAGAACGTTTTTGCCGACCTTTGTACCTGCAAGATGCTAGATTAGGGATTGACACTAATACACGGATGGACCGAATCCAAATCCCTACAGAATAGACTATTTATGTCCACTTCTTCGTACAAAAGTCTTGCGAAATCTGTAAATCAGCTTCTTCTAGAATCAATGCCATCACATACCTATCCATTCCATCATGTCCGGATTGTATATGATAAATAGTGGACATGGTCCAGTCGACTGGAGCTGCAGAATACCCTGGCTGCATCTTCGCATATGTGTAAGACTCCTCCAATGAGTATCCTGATATTAAACTAAACAATCTAATTCTGAAACTCGAGTAATGTTGGAACTTTGGGGAATGCGGAGTATTGCCATTGCTCCCAAATCCACTCTGGTGCGGAGTGGTAGTACCCGACAGAGTCTTATCTATGAGTTAAATATTATGCTAAATGGAATTGTTTGAAATAGAACGGTTTTGAAATTTAACCTGTGTGTTTATGCTAACCTGATTTGTTTGAAATAGAAGTGTTTGATCATTTAACCGTGGGTAAACAAATCACTTATGTTTAACTGAATATTGCTACATAGCAATTTAACTTTATTGACTAAACGGAATAGTTTGAAATTGAATTGTTTTTTACATTTAAACTGTGTACTTATGCTGAACTGAATTGTTTGAAATAGAACTATTCATATGTATAAAAAGGATTTGGGTGAAGATTACGTACAAGTGTTGACATGCCATAGAACCAAACCAAATCAAACCAAACTGTTCCATAACAACAACATCAACAACAACAATAATAAAAGCCGCAGCAACGAGGAGACTGGTTTGTACCAACTGAAATCTCTCGCTCCGATGATTAACTTAGACTGTATGCAATCAATTATATGTACATAAAGTACATACCCAGAAATAAGTGCGTACACCAATCTGCATACGCATTTACATGGACTAACAGGTGGATTACAACAGAATGCAATAAACAAAGAACACCTTTCGTCATAGCAACCAAAATATATCAAAGCGCTTTTAAGTAAAATCTTTAGACTGTACATGGTTCTTTTGTTGATTTTTTTTTCTCACGTGATTGATGCGAATGAAAAAGGGTAGGAAAGTGATTGTCATGCCGAAATGTCAGAAGTGATTACGAATTAATCCAAATGGAGTCAACATATGCGTTGAAAATGTTAAATTACAAATACACTTGAGCTATATTTAAAACTGTGAAAGATCAGAGACAGTTGAAAAAGAAAAAGAAACTGCTTTTTTTTTCCCAAATTGTTAATAATTTTTTAATTAACCGCAGTTGAATAAAAACAATTGCTCAGTTCTTACGTTGGTAAACAGTAAAATTATCCCTGATATAGTTAACATCAAAGGAAGAAACATGAATAACTAAAAACATTTTTTCTCCGTGTTAAATCGTCGTTTAGGTTTAATAAAAAATATTTTTGGCTCTTAGGTTGATTGGTTGATTGGTTCTAAAACATGACAGTCATTATTTATTTTTTTAATGCCACTATCAAAGTTCATTTTCTTCAAATAGTTGCATGATTCCAAGTAATTAATGATAATAAAATTTTTTAAACAATTATAATTTTGAAGAAACCTCTTAGTACATTTGAATAATTGATTGAATGAATCTTTTATCTGACATATAGTGTACAATTTAAATAACAATTAAAGCACTTGGAAAGATACCATGTATCAACTCAGTTTAATTGACAGGTAATGATCTTTAAGGGCAGCTCAAAGCTTGGCTGTCACAGGAGAATTGTAAAGTCAAGTGAATAGAAGACCAGAATGTAAAGTTATTTAGCCGAGACTATTAGAAGAGATTAGACCTTTCTATCTGTTATCTGGCGCTCTTGAAGTGTTAGGAGTTAATATATATAAAATGAACAAAGTTATGCGTGTACACCAGAAAGTATTACTGTACATTTGTCATTCATCCAAGCGGGAAGAACACATCTGCCAATAAAGAAGAAGGAACAATATTGGGGTCACGAAAACAATTTGGTGGTAAGAAGGAGCGACAGGCTAATAAACAACACGATAGCTATAAAAAAAAAAAAAGCCTAAATTACAATGTGCAATTTTAACTTAATTATGTTTTCAAGAATTCGTATCGAATACGAATAATTGTCAGTCAGATCTATTTGAACCAGAGATAAAACCCTAACAATTTCTACCACACCAGGCCATAGTCGACCTGAGCGTATATATATATATATATATATACATATATATATATATATATATATATATATATATATATATATATATATATATATATACACTGAATTTATAACTTGTGAACAGATTTTATAGATACACACAGTTAAATGATCATACAGTTCTATTTCCAACAATTTGTTTCCACTCCGTTGAAATGTCAAACAATTCTATTTGAACCATCGAAAGGGCCTTCGCAGGTGCTGCCACTCTGGTACCGACTGGACCTGGGAGGGATAGCAATGAAAGGGTGCTCAGGATTTCCCAGGGATTCAGCATTACTCGAGCCACGCCATCAGATTGTTTAATATTAAATCTAGGACATTCATTGGGGGCTCGGCCATCTTACTCCTCTGCAGAGATGCAGTCGGTGTATTTTACAGCCCCAGTCAGTTGGGATATATATATCAAAAGAGTTACAAAATGAATTTAATAAATAATTTAAAACCGTATTTAAAAATAAAAATTAGCAATTAAAAATATATCGACTTATAGTCGTGCAGTTATAATACTCACAAAAGTAATGCAAATGTTTCATTTCATTTTGATATTTTAGTCAGAATTAAACGGTATCTGGTGCAATCTTCAGAGAATTATACCATCATCATTATAAAACCGTGCTGATAGCACGATTTTTTGAATATCTGAGAATAGACGAGCAGTAGGAATCACTGTTTTTGCATGCTGACCGACTGTGTGATGAATTTTTTTTCACTTGACGAACTGTTTGATTTAGTACTATTTTATTCTTGAAAGCTTTTCTTGAAATGGGTGTATAAAAAACTAATAAAAATCCTCATATTTGGTAAAAAATCAAAAATTAAAAAGAAAAAAGAAAAAAAAAGGAAAAAAAAAGAAGAAAAATGAACCAAAAAGTGGAAGGTAAGACTATTTACATATTTATGTTTTATGATATGCGTTTAAGGACTTTAATTAACGTCAATATAGCATTTAACAGAACCTTAATAAATGAATAAGTACACAAAAATTTATCAATCACATTAGAAAACTGTACCAAAATAACAGTCTACAAGAGAAATTAAAGAATAAGTTGGACCTAAATTACCAGATTAAAATAAAATAGGATAACTGGATTTAAGTAAGTATAAAACTGCAAGAAGAAAAAAAAGGTGTGGAGTCTTTTTTTCTCTGAGAAGGAAAATCTACATTTCTGAAGCTTTACGGGTGTAGTATCAGAAATGTTTGACTCTGCAACATTAAAAACTCGATCAAAGCTCCACCATATACCAATATGTCTCCTCTCTTATCACTCATTATTCTACCACGGCTTGTCATTGGATAACTGTCTCTGGGGGATTAAAGTTTTATACAACCATATAAACATATAGAAATGAAAACCATAAATGGATAGAAATTAAAGTCTATGAATACTAAGGTGGATGAATCTAAACGACACAGCATAAAAAAACAAAACAAAACAGAAAAGTAACAGACCTACACAGAATATCTCTTGGAGTATAGAAGACAAGGATATTTGATTATATACTTCTTCAATTATGCAACACTGTCAATAAATAAAATATAATAAAGATATAGAAAAAAGCTGCATCCCCTTTCCCGTAATAAAAGATGACTTCGGAATCACTAAGAACTTCAAAAGCACAATTCTTACTGCTATAGTTGCTAAGGTTTATAATGCTCTTAATTCTCAATCACAAGTGAATTCAAATCGACAAAATAATTAGGAAAAATCAGTATGACTTTTGGAGAAATCGATCCTCAACTTCATAGATTCTGACTATTTGTCGACTCATCGAAGGAGTTCGCACGAACAATCTCAAGGCAACACAAAAATTCGTAGATTATTTCCAGACATTTTAGTCCATACACAGAGGAAAGATGGAGCAAATAATATTCGCATATGATCTCCTCAAAGAAACCACGATCGCTACATTTATGCTTTCTAAAAACACAAAGGCAATGGTTTACTCACTCGATGGTGACAGCTGTTTCTTGGAAATTGTTACTGGCGTCTTGCTGGAGATATTTTTGTACCATGTATGTTTATAAACTGGCGAACATCAACAGAACTAAATAATGAAAATGGTTTAACATCAAAAAGTCTGTGAGTAGACAATGTCGCAGAATTTGTGACTGGAGCAGACTACGCCGCCAACTAGGGCTTCTTGAAATACACATAGACACGCACACAAAAGAAAAACATAGTTCAAAAATGTAAACAAGGAGATAACTAAAATTTAGGTGACAAGTTTCTGGAATTTGTCGGTATGTTCACATTCCTTGTCAGCAATATCTCATCTACTTAACGTATGCATAAGGGAGGAGTAGATCATTATTGTCAGCTAATCGATCATATAGAATTCTGATCACTCTGATTAGTAAAAATATATATCTTCAAAGCTGAGGTCATTTCAGTCGTACTGTATCAATGCACTTCCTAAACACATGAAAAAAAAACTACATAGGAACAGCACAAGAATGTTACATGCTGTTTTAAAAAAACGGGAACCAACAAGCCAAAAATAGCAGCTAAAGAGCTACTTACCACCCATCTCACTAACTATCTACTTTACATGGACGCCCAGTTTTGACCATCCAGAAAGACTTACGCAGCTCTGTCCAAACATACGGTCAAAAGAACATTTTAGGAGAGATGGACGATAGGAACCCATGGAGAGAGACAGAGACAGTTACAAAGTCAGGAAACTGTTATCTCTACGACTTTATATATATATATATATATATATATATTGACAGAAACAGCAAACAACTTTATATAAAACCCACTAACGCACACAATGATCTCCAATACAGATCTTTTCATCCCTAACATCTCAAAGGCAGCCTTCCCTAATTACAAATAATCAATCTAAGGAGAATCTGCGAAGAAGACAAAGAATTAAAAAGACAAAGCGATAAACTTAAACTTCAGTTCCCAGCACTGCCGTATCCTTATACTTTATTCGAAAATCAGACAACCCAAGCCAGCTCTATCCCTTGATACGACACCCAAAAGCTCAAACAGTAAGTAAATCGCATGCCCTTCATAAAAACATCTAACAACACCCATCCCAGATAATAAATTAACGACATTTTGAGAATAAACCTCGACTTAAAATATATTTGTCAAGAACTAGGAATACAAACCTATCGTCGACTAAATAACCTCAGAGAAATGATAGGTAGTAACAATATACCAAACAATAAAGTAATTCCAAGGAAAGCCGCAATAAAATCTACTAAATTTTGACAACCATGCAATACCAAGAACAACATATGCTGCAAACACTACAAATCAACCAGCTAATTCACTTGTCTTGCAACCAGAAAACTTTAAAATTTAACACGAATGAAATTACAGAAGCAAAAAGGCAATTCATTTACTGGAATGCCCACGTTGCTAAAAAAGAAATAGTAGGAAAGTCCGAATGGCCGTTTTATTTTAGACTAAAAAATACAGACACAAGATAAAAAAATGGATCAAAACAATTTAATAATTTTCGAATAACTCTTCCTCCCAAACGGTCACAACTTCAACAGTGATGCAAAATTCGCTATGAAAGAAAGAACTGAACAATTCTAACATGAAATCAAAAGTGTCGTTTGGATTTCATATAAAGTGTTATCAGTCGACCTGTAAAGAAATAAAAATCTAACAACCATTAGCACATCTGCAAGCAAATAGAACCGACAATTGGTTGCTACTGATTTTAAAAGGAGACCTTGAAAATATCACTGCGAAAAATTCCTCATAAACAAACAAAAAAGTCAGTCAACTAACAGTTAATCTGAAACTCACTCATTAAACAGGAGCTTTCACTAGAGAGGTACAGATATATACACAACCAAACAAAGACAATTTCATCAGACAACATTCTTCAGTCTAATGCATATGTTAAACCAAAGGTATATATATATATATATATATATATATATATATATATATATATATATATATATATATATATATATAAATATAAAGAGACAGAGACAGAGACAGAGAGATACGGAGAGATGTTTTTCTGTCTGTGCTTGTGCAGAAATTCAGAAGAAAGCAATGTTCATTATTTTAATGATTTAATTAAGAAAACAGCATGATTGGTTTCTGGTCAATAGAATATATTAGATTTATTGTTTGTAAACTCTTAATTTTCATTCAGCTATTGTCTCATTTTTTGCTCAAAAAAATATAAAAGTGGATTGCAATGTAGAAAAGATTTAAAAAAAAATGAGCTACAGAATATTTTCTCAAATAAAAAAGTGAACTAGTAAATGAATGGATGAGCCCTAAAATGACTTCAAGAAAATGTAAAACGTTTGAACAAAATTAGAATATTTTTCCTTGAATTGAAGGAATAGTTTTAACCAAACTTGAAAAAAAGTTGCTGAACCAATTTTATTGGGAGGAGGTGGAATGCCGTTGCGATAAAATTGATTCTCTCAAATCAGCTCAATATATGACAGTGACAGAAAAGTATAAGACAATGGATATAAAGGGGTGGAGGATACGCTGTAACTCATCAAAATGACAAAAGAAAATGGATAAATTTTTCACCAGAAGAAGCAATAAAACACAGAGCGTGAGAGACTGATCACTTCTAATCACAATTAATCTTAGCCAGATTTCCAAGTAAAGTGAAATTCTTAGTAGGCAGGACTATGTAAATTCTTGAAAGAATCATTTCAAAATTTGTCGAGTCTTAGCAGTATGAAGAGATGAACTTTTGGTGAATTAAAATAAAGTGAGCAATGATCTTTCTTTTGTTATTTTATTTTTGTGAAAATCTATCTGTTTCCCTCTTGATAGATATAAGAGGTAATATTTCTTATATCGGTTTATTTCCTCAGCTTGTCTCCGATAATGTTCAAGAACCTCACTGTACAACACACACACACACACACACACACACACACACACACACACACACACACATATATATATATATATATATATATATATATATATATATATATATGGATTGTTGGTACTGGGAAATTTAAAAAGGCAATACTAGAGACATGGAAAATTAGGAAATTTAAAATATAAAGAAACGTTATTGAAATCTCAAGGGCCCTTTCATCCAAGATTTGTTCAGCGACAGCCTTCGGAATTCGTTTAAAACAATGTAAATAAGATTAAGTAAAAGGTAGGGTGAAAATGAAAAATGATAGCCCGACAAAGGGCGGAAGGGAGAAAAAATTAAAACCCCTTGAGAGAAACCCGAGATATCTCCAAATAAATTCAGAATGTGTTTTGAGCTTTGTTTGCGTAGAGAAGGCTTATTAAATAGAACATAAATGGCTTCTCGGACAATGAAATGTTCTTTAGTCCTAGACCACAAACCACTCATCGCTGTACTTAACCACACAACTATTTGAGGCATTCAGATGCTCACAGATGGCAGAATCGACCAATTTGTATACTCGGATATTGTGTGGTTACGGATCTCCTTGAACATGCTATTTAACTCGAATCTTAAGGCATTCGGAAGTGTGCCCAATATATGTGGCATTACAGCGACATTGAAATTCATAAATCAAATTGCTTTGTTGGAAGATAGGGAGCACATGAATAGGGAGTAGAGCGAAATGTATCTCATGTTGTAAAGATGATTCGAACTATATCCGCATCATAACAGCTTGAAACAGAGGAAGAAACCTTATAGGCAATCAAGAAAAAAAACTAAGTTTTGTTTTATGTTTTCCAAATGATACACACACTCACGGACGTACACATATGCCCATAAAGATTAAATCAATTTCAAGGTAATATGCAACTGAGTGAAGTTTTTGTGCATTCTGCATACGCGTTATCTTTTAATCCTCCAAAGTTGCACCTCGATAGAAATAAAAATGAAATGCAAAGTAGAATCCTTCACTTCTATATAAAGGCATCAGTATCATAATCGCCCGCCGTTACAGAACAAACTCAGTCGTTTAATGAGTTGTCTAGTTGCTTATAAATATTGGCAGAATTATAAATACTCTCTTCAGATTGATACTACGATGTTGTGGGTTCGATTTTTACTGCCTGCCTGGTATTAGTTTTACTAAAAGCAAGCCAACCGCGATTACTTTTTCGTCTTTCATCATGAACTGCTTGTTTTAAATTTTAAACATTAGCATACATGATAGTAAAAAAGATAAAAGCAAACATGAGTGGTATATAAGATGTTGATGAAATCTTCAAATCTGTCATTTAATTACTTTACTTTAGTTTGTACTATCTATCTATCTATCTATCTATCTATCGAGAGAGAGAGAGAGAGAGAGAGAGAGAGAGAGAGAGGGGGAGAATTATCTGAAAGAAATCTAAAAGAATTCTAAAGAAAACATTTCTGATTATAAAGGGAGATATGTGGGAAGAGAGTAAATTTTCCATTAACAGACGCAGGTGTTTGATTGAAAAATTTCCAGTCGAGGACAAATTTAATGGTTTCTTTGGAAAAATTCGTAATCATTTATTCATAGAATTCACTATTTATATTGTAAAATTTTCGCAACTTTCCAAGGGGATATATCGCTTCTTGAAAAAATAAATTTACAGAGGGAATAAACAAGTCAATATTTTAATGTCAACTAATAGAATTTTCATTGTCTAAGCCGTGTGCGCGAGGGTAGGTTAAAAAGTTCATTGACTGAATAGTTCATGTGATGTGCTGTTGATGGTTCTTTTTATAAATGAAACCCAAGCACTGCAACACGAATAGAAAAAGTGAGTGGTACGCAAGAGGGACTAAGTTGGAAAAATTAACATCATTTACTTACCTTAAACCGACCCTTACACACACGTGCACATACACACAAGCACACACAGATATATAGATAGATAGATATGTGAGTCTCTTCGCATGCACTTGTAAACGATTTGGGTTTAAAATGTATTGAAACAGAAAAGTTATTTGGCGAGCAGTAATGAACAATTATTGCTATGTTTGTTTTCTACAAAGTCTCTGTTGGTATTCAACGAAGTTCTTGTTAATTGGTCGAAACACTAATGAAAAACCTCTTTTGATGTTGCTTGAATTTGCGCCGTCGTATTTTCTAACATACATACCATCATCAGATCTTATCCTTGTAGTGGATTTTCAGTTTAGCAAACAAGAAAAATCTCATGCACTATTTGGGTTTTGTAAATTTGGGGGCTGTTACGCTTTGACAATATTGTGTTTTTTTGCAAACAAAAAAAATTTCATGCACTATTTGGGTTTTGTAAATTAGGACGCTGTTACACTTCGACAATGTTGTGTTTTTTAGCAAACAAGAAAAATCACATGCACTATTTGGGTTTTGTAAATTTGGGGGCTGTTACACTTCGAAAATGTGCTTTTTAGCAAACAAAAAAAATTCATGCACTATTTGGGTTTTGTAAATTAGGGGGCTGTTACACTTCGACAATGTTGTGTTTTACCAAAACCCATGGTAAAGAAAAAAACAATATTGGCTTCTCATTTCTTTTATCATTGTTAGTACCACATGTAGATTTCTAAATATACATTTCTAGATTTCTAAACTTACGTTTACATAAGTTGAATTTATCACTGAGTGATTCATATTAAAACCAAATTTGATTTTAGAATAAAACTATCAAATTTTAACGTTCCAAACATTTTACTCACATCCCGTTTACGTTTCTCTTCTTCTATCTGCTGTAGTTGAAATAGTGGAATATGGTGGCTCCATTTCATTGAACACAGAACATCTGAGGTCATGTGCCATATGATGATCTGTACATGAAACTTATGTCGTCAGGTACATTTTTAGGAAGGGTAGGAGTAATTGAAAAACATATCTAGAGTAGTTGTAAGGTCAGTCTTTCATACCGGTAAGGTGCGGGTGTAAATAAAAGACCGCGCGTGGAGTTGAGAAAGACTTGCTAAACGATCGACACACAAAGCGTCTAGTGAGAAGGGTGTTGCTTGGCAGGAAAGATACTTTGGAAGGGAAGAAGGAAGTTCCTTTTTGGGGCTCAAATTTACAGTAAACAGAATATTGTTAAGTCTAGACTAAAGTCTTGAAGACTAATGACACATCATCTTCGCAGGTTGTAGAAAACACTTGGATCAAGAACAATTATAATCCTGAATGGAAAACTAGTAGGCGGAGTCCAAAAAAATCAACTATAAGTTTTTCGACGATACTAGTGCCAAACTTTTCTTTGTCCTTCCTGTATACGAGAAAAAAGTAGTTAGCCGATCGTCGTCAGGGCGTCTCGAAGGCTCTTTTTTCAGTAGCTCCTACAACTTGTTTGGGACAGCGCAACCCCTTTCTCTAGATTGCTCCACTTACCCTAAATGCGTATATTATATTACTGAGCGTTATGCAAGGAAGCATCAAGTATCCATTTTTATTGTTGGTATGGAATGATGTAGGTTTGAACTCTGGTCTCCTGCTCTATGGACGAACACATTCTGATATTTGCTTTATTTTAGTATATATGATAACCATTTTCAGTTATTATACCAATTTCCTAAGGCGATAGCTATTACAGCATAAACTCTCCATATATATATATATATATATATATATATATATATATATATATATATATATATATATATATATATATATATATATATATATATATATATATATATATATATATATATATATATATATATATATATATATATACAAGACAGGGTTTTGAGTTTTGTCAATTTGTCACTCTTTTTTTTACAATATAATTATTCATTTACATTATTACTATATATCATAATCATTTCTAAAGAAAACATTTGGTTTAAAGTTCTAGGGTGATTTTATTTAAAAAAGACTCGTATTAAATTTCATAATTCCCATTTACAAATGATGAATTGTTCATGTTAAAGGAAATAAGCTTTTTATTTCCATTACACATATTTAGTTGAGAAAAAACATCATATATTTTATTTATTTCTAGTTATCGGCAATTTCTAAGGGGAGAATAGAGGCTACAAGATGACAGAATCATGGGATATATATATATATATATATATATATATATATATATGAATCTGGGATTTTGTAAAACTATTCAATAACCTCAAGGCTGCCTAGATGTACGTAACAAAATGCAAAATGTACAGGTTTTGTCTCATTTCCCCTAAGGGTAGCACCTTAAACGGTGTTTATGAATACAAACCTAACGCGTTAAAACGGTGGGGAATAATGTGCTTCCAGGTGGGTTAGTTGGTTTACAGCAAATCAACACTTGTGGGGTTATTTAATTCTGAATGATGTTTATTAATAAGGTATTATCGATTGACAAAATCAAAGAGAATGGCTTCGAACTGACGAAGAAAAGAAGCAGAAGATACCCCGCAACAACAATTACCGACGCCGACTACGCCGATGACATAGCGATACTGGCAAATACACCTGACCAAGCCGAAACTCTTCTGCATAGTTTGGAACGAGCAGCAGCAAGCATAGGCCTCTATGTTAATGCACACAAAACGGAATATATGTGCTATAACCAAACGGGGGACATCTCCACTCTAGAAGGAACCCCACTTAAACTAGTAGACAAATTCACGTACCTAGGAAGCAGCGTCTCATCAACCGAAAAGGACATCGAAACGAGGCTAACGAAAGCATGGACAGCTATCAATAGGCTATCGATTATATGGAAATCAGACCTAACCGATAAAATGAAACGCAGCTTCTTCCAGGCAGCGGTCACATCGATACTGCTATATGGATGCACTACATGGACGCTAACAAAACGGCTGGAGAAGAAACTGGATGGCAATTACACAAGCATGCTGCGTGCAATCCAGAACAAGTCCTGGCAGCAGCACCCCACAAGACACCAACTGTACGGCCACCTGCCCCCTATCACGAAAACTATTCAAGTTAGACGAACCAGACATGCAGGACACTGCTGGAGAAGCAGAGATGAACTCATAAGAGATGTACTCTTATGGATCCCCACACATGGCCGCGCAAAAGCAGGACGACCAGCTCGAACGTACATTCAGCAGCTATGTGAGGATACAGGCTGTTGTCCTGAAGACCTACCTAGGGCGATGAACGATAGGGAGGAGTGGCGAGAGAGGGTCAGGGATATCCGTGCTACCAGCGCGATATGATGATGATGATGATATCATTTCACCAATGATCTGGGTGACCTGGGTTCAGTCCCAGGTCGCGTCATACCAAATACTTTTAAAATCGTACATAATACCTTCTTGTTTAACATTCTGCAATATATGGTACGTATCGAGGGTAAAGTGGAGGAGTCCAGTGAAAGGAGTAGCACCCTCCCCTACGCCTCAGTGTAGTAGCTATTGAAAAGGGAGCCTTCTGGTTGCCCTCGACAACAGTTGCCAACTTACAATATCATTTCAAATAATCCTTGGTAAACGATTGTCTCTTCAAGTAAATATTTTGCAACTTATACTCTTTTCACAGTTATATGATTCCAAGTAACTATTACAATTTAATAATACTAACCCTTCGTTTGAATAGATTTATATCATTTCAAGTATTTCTATAAAAATATCCAATTTACTGTCAATTACATTCAGAGTTTAAAAAATGGGTGCATCACCACTGGATCAATTTATTTTCATTCCTTCGGAGGGGATTGTGGCTCTTCCTACCAGCAAGTGATAGAGTTAGGGTATTTTACCCCCTGCCGATATGGTTGTTGTCAATTTGCACCTATTTACAAAAAAAAGCAGAGCAGTTGCAGCTTTGGAATGTAAGTGATTCACTGCAATGGAATCTTTATTTTGATGGTTATTATACTTGTCAGTCATCGGTGAGACTGTTTTTATATTCTCATTTGTTTTCCTGCCGATCTAACGTCTGGTTGATTTTTGTCCGCAATGTACATAATCTCAGGATAACCTTGATAAGATAACTCAACCAGATAAACACCTATATAAAACGTTTGAATTTAAGAAAGAACCTTTATTTATATGTATATCCAGAGAACTATGAACGAAATGTTTCTAATTAATTTCCACAATAATTACAGTGAATACACTGATCATAATAACCGTTGGATAAAACATTTTTTATCAAAAAATATCAACAGCCCAATTTCTCCACATAATCATGATCATTGACTATACTTTTTTACGAAATCAAGTAAAAATCTTCACAAGGGGTTTCAGTGCCATATCATCCTTCGTAGATAATTTAATACTAAAGCAATCCTTCTAGAATTCAGTGGTGGTGTTATTTAATCCACAGCTGAAGGAATAAAAAGTTCTAACCTTTCCAACTTTACTAGTCTGAAAGTGAACCTAATCAATTTAATTAGAGTTCGAACTCGTTTAATCAGATATCGCAGTCCAGCATATTAGCCCCTGAGCCATGGTGACTCTCCTCAATGCCATTGTATCATGGCTTAATAGACGACTCTCAAAGATATCATTTCGAACATTCTGTTTTTTTTACCTCATCGATGATTTTGTAGTCACGACACTGCTGGTGCCTCATGTTTGTTGTCACTTCACTTTCTCCTATTTCTAATATAGCTTGCTCTTTCTTTTCAACCACCTCTCCAGAATAAAAGAACCACTTTAACCGTTCTGTCTTCTTTAGGTGTCATTGAATGTTAATGAGTGCAATAATTTCAGCAGGTTAATGACGCATTGCTCTTTTCATGTCAGTAACAATATTTCCGAACCGCCACTCAACAGCCATTTGTAACAAGCCAACAAAACAAAGAAAGTACGTAGAATGAATACAGTAGTTTATCAATGAAAAAAATACCAAGTTAATGGAGCTATGTTGCAACTTTTCGTCAATCTCTTTATTGAGTTTAGTATATAGACAGCGTTGCATAATCAAAAAAGCATGTCATCAAATGTTTTTGTTTTACAAACTTCTGGGGGTATTTTGTCGGGTCTGTAACTTTTCTGTTTTTGATTTTTTTTTTCAATACAATGTCAAGTTCTTCCTTCAAAACTCGTCAAAGTTGTTGTTTAGTTAGCCATTAATAATTATATTGAATAGGTTGTTTAGTGATTTCAAGATATTTCCGAGCAGATTCTTGAAATTTTATTTCCACTTCCGAAGACTTGGCTGCTTCTAGTTTTGCTCTTGAGGTGTTTTTCCTTCACTAACCTGATTTACTCTCTGTCATGCTAATCATGATTGTCTATCTTCAAGAGAGTTTCTGGTTTTATCAATTCGACATTGAATGTATTCTAATTGTTCTTTTGAGTATATGTTGGTTAGTTCTCTCTGAGCTTTCTTAGTTTGTATTTCTTTTATAAAGTAAGGATATTATAGTAGTTATCTTTTTCCCTAACTACTTGTGACTCTCAAGAAATTCTACATTTCGCTGTTAATCTGGTTGGTATGCACTCTTCTGCTTCTTTCAAATGCACGGTAACGAAGTTTTCATACTCTTCCTTCGGAGTATGTCTTTCAGATCTCTTTTGAAATCAAAATCTTTTCTTCGAGCTAGCTGTAAATTCATGGCCTATATCACTATTGGTAAATGAAGACGAGTCATAACGTGTGGTCTAAATTCTTTGTTTTTGAGTGGACTCAAGCGTATCTTTGCCGAGACGATTGAAAGATATCCCTTCAATAAAAGAGTGTGTCTCGAAGTTCAGAGTGCTATTCATCAACTTCATGTTTAGGAGTAAATCATCATCATCATCATCAAGTCGTGCCGCCAGCACGGATATCCTTGACCATCTCTCGCCACTTTTCCCTATCGTTCATCGCCTCCGACAGGTCTTCTGGGTTACATCCTGTGTCCTCACATAGCTGCTGAATGTAAGTTCGGGCTGGTCGTCCTGCTTTTGCTTGGCCATATGTGGGGGTCCATAGTAGTACGTCACTTACGAGCTCGTCTTTGCTTCTCCAGCAGTGTCCAGCGTGTCTGGCTCGTCGGACCTGTATAGTTTTCGTGATGGGAGGCAGGTGGCCGTACAGTTGGCGTCTCGTGGGGTGTTGTCGCCAGGACTTGTTCAATATTGCTCTCAACATTCTTGTGTAGTTGCCGTCAAGTTTCTTCTCCAGCCGTTTGGTTAGCGTCCATGTAGTGCATCCATATAGCAGTATCGATACAACTGCTACCTGGAAGAAACTGCGCTTCATTTCATCGGTCAGGTCTGATTTCCATATTATTGAGAGCCTATCTATAGCCGTCCATGCTTTCGTCAGCCGTGTGTCGATGTCGTTTTCTGTTGATGAGACGCTACTTCCTAGGTAGGTGAATTTGTCCACTAGCCTCAGAGAGGCTCCGTCTAGAGTGGTAATGTTGCCCGTTTGGTTGTAACACATATATTCAGTTTTGTGCGCATTGAAATGGAGACCAATGCCTGCTGCAGCTCGTTCCAAACTATGCAGTAGTGTCTCTGCTTGATTAGGCGTATTCGCCAGTCACGCTAAGTCATCAGCGTAGTCGGCGTCTGTGATTGTTTTTGCGGGGTACCTTTTGCTTCTTTTCTTTGTCAGCTCGAAGCCATTTTCTCTGATTTTGTCGATCGAAGTTCTAAGCACGTAGTCTAGACAGATGATAAAGAGGTATGAGGCTAGCGTGTCTCCTTGTAGTACTCCTGCAACAATGTCGAAGTATTCCGTGTCTCCATCTGGTGAACGTACCTTTACTTTTGTGTTTTTGTAGAGGATCATTATTGCTGCTACGGTTTCTTTTGGTAGGCCGTATGCTAGTAGGATTAGTTCCATTTTCCCTCAGTGAATGGAATCGAAGGCCTTGGTAAAGTCGACAAATAGTAATGTCGCCTGAAGGTTTTTTGCCCGGACGCCTTCAAGGATTCTACGGATGGTCAATATTTGTGAGGTTGTGGATCTATTTCTCCGGAAGTAATTTTAGTTTTTCCTAAGGATGTTGTCTATTTTGGGTTCTATGCGGTTTCGTAGAAGGGCATTGTAGATTTTGGCTGCTATGGATCTAAGAGTTATCCCTCGGTAGTTCTTGGCTAATCCGAGGTCGCCTTTTTTAGGGAAAGGAAGGATGCATCCCTTCATCCATCTTTATATCCTATTTTGACTATAGACAGCGTTGCATTGCCGGAGCAGTATATCGTCGAATTGTCTAGTCTTCCACACTTCTGGGGGGATCTCGTCTAGCCCTGCAGCTTTCCTATTTTTAATTTTTTTAAGAACCGAGTCGAGTTCTTCTTTGGTGAAAGGCCCTAGTTTAATGTCTAATTGCTTGCAGTAAGTAAGAAGTAAATAATCTAGTTATATTTTTACTTAAATAGGTTAGATGTAAGTTTATAGTTTCCCTTCGCTTTTTCCAATTCACTTTTTAAGCATGAAAAGCTGTTATCAAGTGAAACTTCTGCAAGATAGTCATTATTTCTGTTTGGTAAGTTGTGCAAGCCAAATATATTTTCATCTTTACCCATATGAACATTCATATCTTCATAGATGATTACAACGTGTTTGGAAATGTTTTGAGCAATGGCAGATAGCCCATTGTATCAAATACATCACTGGTAAAGGAAGGACTGTAGTAACAGATGATAGCTGTTTAGGGATTGCCATTAAATGTTGAATACATAATTCTTAATTGGGTTCCATCGATGCTATTTAGTTATTTTAGAGCATGAGGACTGAGAATCCTTTCTCCATCTTCTTGACGAAATTTTTCCCCGAAGTTGTAATAAACGTTCAACCAATACCAGAATCAATGGTATTTTAATTTCATTTTATTACACATTATTATTTCTTATATATTATTTATATTCATGTTCGTACAGGTACATAATATCTATATTGTACTCATCTGCAGATGCTGTATGCTATGGTAGCTGGTTTATTACTTTTCAAGTCCAAGTGTTAAAAGTTCTTAGGCTAATATTGTTTTTCTGCTTAACAATAGAAAATTATACTTTCGATATTTTGCAAATATTCTTTCTTTCGAGACACTATCCTCCATGTTGTAGCACGTAAATGGGTGTCATTGAGAGAATTCAAAGGTCTCCCTCACCTCTTCTTTAGAAAAATAGAAAAGAAAGGCTGTCCCCAGCACCATTCAAGCCAATGAACACGTGTCTCTTGTGAAACTGAAAACCCTTAGCCCCAGAAATAATAATCAGAATCATAAAATGTTGCCTTAAGCTGTCAATATAACTGTTTAAAGAAATTTTATCCGAAATAAGCGATAAGCGTTACTATTTTTGAATAAATATTTTGCAAGCATTTTAATGTTGAAAAGCATAATTCTACTTTAAAGTAGAAGTGTCTATTTTGCACATATCTAAAGCTACAAAACGCTATCCGAGATGTAGCATCACAAAATATATATTAGAGAGAATCAAAGGGAAAATAACAAAAAGGAAAGGGAAGCTTAATTGGTTAAGTAATGAATAAAACGGATACACAATTCCCGAATAAATTAAAAGATCTGTTCAATTTAGACAAAGTTAAAACTTTAAAAGTTTAATGGTGAAAGTTTATAAATCTTAAAAGGTTTAATTTGGATGAGAAAAATTTTCGAAACTTCCTCTCTCGACCTTATTAAATAAGATCACAAAACTACTAACTCCTAAAGAATCTTGTCTGAAAAAGCAAAAGTAAAAGCAACTAGGAAGTCTTCGACAGAAAATGTGTACGAAGGTTGAAATAAATCTTCTGAAACAACTATTGCTTTCAATTTTTATTACTGTAAATATTTAACCATACTTCTGAAAAAAAAAAATCTCTCACCTGAAAAATGACACAATTTCGATTATAGTAAATTGTGAGCCTTCCTAATATTGTGAGCCTTCCTAATATTTTTCCGCTGATAACAATAGAAAATCTCGGCCAGTAGACCAGACCTTATAATAATAAGCAAAATAAAAAAGAGAATTTGCAAAATTGTAGTCTTTCCTGACCACAGAATAAAACAGAAATAATGTGAAAAGAAGTATAAGTATCTCGACCTTGCTAGAGAATTGAAAAAAAACTATGGAACATAAAAGTGACGATTGTACCAATTGTGCTTTGTGATTTTGGAACAGTAACTAAAGAATTATCAAAGGGCCTGGAGGATTTGAACGTTGGCGGACAAGTGGAGACCATCCTGATGACAGCATTTTTGAAGACGGCCAGAATACTGAGAAGAGTCCCATATACTTGAGGAGACTTGCTCTCATTCAAACTCTAGTGAAAAACCATCAGCTGATACTGATGGGAAAAACTCTAAAATAGAACATAATAATAATAATCGGAGAAACTGGAGAACGCTAGGCCGTGATGGAATATATGGATTCTGGTTCAAGAAATACACCTCCATTCATCACAGACTAGTACTAGAAATGAACAGATGACAACAAAGATTACTGGTACCAGAATGGATAACCAAAAGTAGGACCACGTTGATCAAAAAGGACCCAACCAAAGGAACTGCCTCAAACAACTATAGACTCTTAACTTGCCTACCGATGATTAGGAAAATATCAACAGCACAAAAAAGGGAAAAGCTTTTCTACTCACTAACAAACTACGGATTGTTACTTGAGGAAGAGAAAGGACCCGCAAATGATCCAGAGGCACAACAGCGTTGCTTAGCTTACAACCCACATATGTCATAGAAAATGACACACACAAACTCCTATGGGACTTTGACATACAAAAGATCAAATAATCTCGTACAGAAGACTAGACCTGAAAATTATCAAAAAAAAAAGAGTTGTTTTTTTTTCAGGTATACCTTCTAGTATTCGACGGATAGCCAAAATTTGTGATGTCGTGGATCGATTTCTCCGAAAAGCTATTTTGGTTCTTCCTAAGCATCTTCTCAGTTTTGGGTTCTATGCGGTTGCGTAGTAGAGCATTATAGATTTTGGCCGCTATGGATGTTGGGGCTATACCTCGGTAGTTCTTCGCTATTCAAAGGATACCCATCTTAAAGTAAGGAAGGATGCATTTCTTTATCCATCTGTCTATTGTGTTTTTGTTATATACGGCATTACAATGTCAGAGAGGTATGTCATCGAATTCCTTAGTCTTCTATACTTCTGGAGGTATTTTATCAAGCCCTGCTGCTTTTTTATTTTTTATTTTTCTTAGCACTGAATCGAGTTCTTCTTGCCTACACTATCCTAGTTTGATGACTAATAGATAACTAATAATTTTTGTGATTGGTCCATACCTAACTTTCGCAGGTTTTCCGAGTTATCTCTCAAAATGTTCTTTCCGCTGGTGTATTCGTTCTTCTTGGATTGTAGCTTTCAATTTAGCTTTTACAGTGCTCTTCCTTCTGCTCACTTCGTTTACTGTTTACCATGCTATCATAGATTGTCTATCTTCAACCGAGTCTCTGATCTTATTGATCTGATTCTGAATGTATTCTGTTTGTTCTTTTAGGTATACGTTAGCTAATTCATTCTTAAGTCTCTGGACATTGATATTTGTTGGGTTCCTCCAATTGCATTTCAAAGCGGTTTTCACGTCTGCATGCTTTTTTCTAACAGTTAATTTCTCCTATGGAACTCTAGTTATAGCTCTTCGTTTAGTTGGTATGCATTCTACTATCACTTCTAAGTGGGCATAGACGAAATTTTCACATTCGTCATTCGGAGTAGGTTTTTCTGATACGAATTTTAGTATATCGAATTGGTTTCCCTGTGTTCACGTGTATTTATCTCTAATATCCCTGTTTTTTAAACAGGGACCAGTCATAGTGTATGCTTATTTTTATTCGGGCTACATTCCTCCGTAGGTTAGTCGTATCTTTGCCGTGACGATTCGGTGGTCGGAGGACACATCCCCGAAAGAGGAATATGCCTCACAATTCAATGTGCTATTACTCCATTTTTTTAATCTTTGAAAATGTAGTCTATCTGCGCTTTAGTATTATAAGTGTAGGCATAATAATAACAATAATTAAACTACACCATAAGGACCAAATACATTAAGGACCCAGAAAATATTAAATGTAGGTTATGTAGTGATAGAGGGGAAATAATCAATCACATAATAAGCGAATGTAACAAGTTAGCTTAAAGAAAGTGTAAAAGTATACATGGCTAGTGGGAAAAGTGGTCCATTAGGAACTATGCAAAAAATTAAATTTGATCATGCGAACAAGCGGTATATGCACAACCTGGAATCCATTCTGGAGAACGAGACCAACAAAATTCTCAGGGATTTTGATTAACAAATGGATTACGTTATCTCAGTCAGACAATCAAACCTAGTGATAGTCAATATAAAAGAGTTCTGGCTGAATTGTTGACTTTCCTGTCGAAGTAGACCATAGCGTAGAATTGAAGGTTATCCTAAAAGAGATATAAGTACTTGGACCTTTCAAGGGGACTGGTAAACATATGGCGCGCTCGGTGCAGTTACCAAAGGATTGGCAAAGGATCTGAAAGAATTGAAAAAAAAAGAACATGAATGGATACCATCCAAATGACAGTACTGTTTAGATCGACCAGAATACTCAGAAGAGTTCAGGAGACTTGGGGGGCCTTGCTGTCCCTCAAACTCTAGTGAAAGACCATCGACTGATGCTGGTTTAAAAACTCTCAAAGGAGTGGAGGTTGGAGGACGAGTGGAGACGATTCAAACTATTGCACTATTGAGAACGGCCAGAATCCTGAGAAGAGTCCTGGAAACTTGAGACTTGCTATCACTCAGGCTCTAGTGAACAATTAGCTAGAAATGATGTGAAAAATTCAATGAGTAAAATATAGATTCTGTAATTTTATATACGAAAAAAAAAAAATGAAATAAATAAAGCACGATAAATGATACCATAAGTGCCAATATCTTTTATTTGGCATCAGAGATAGCGTATGAAAATACATTCAACAAAGCATGAATTACTCAGCGGTCAAAAAATTGTCATGATAATTACTTGTCAACATTGCTGAAAGTCAGACAAAATATTCTCCGTTTATTTAACATCTAACTAAACCGGAACTTTGACACGACCAATAAAAAATCTCCCACTTATGTATCTCAACAATGCAAAGCGTGTTTAGTTGCACTATCACCATTATTATTACGTTTGTTATGATAATAAACTTTGCTTTTTTTTATTACTTCTTATTTCTTTTGTTACGTTGTCACTCGGTTTTATATTCCCTGCTAAATTTTACAGCCTTTGTTCACCTTATAGAATCTTCACGCCCAAGTGTCTGCATGAGTTACCAACTGAATTCTAGAAGGAGCTAGTTAGCTGCGAATTTCCAGCAATCTCATGATTATTCATTCATTCATGATATGATTAACGACTGCATCGCTGTCTTGTATTGTTGGAATATACTAGACTAATGTGTCCTGTTTATTTTGAAATTAATATTTATTTTAAAAGAAATACTATTGTTATGAGACTGTTATCTACCCATTCATGGACTCTTCCAAATTCTATAATAATCGAGTGGCAAGTACTCTCGAGGAGATTGGATAGTCTACCGATATTCGACTGACAAGTAAGCCTAGCTTACGCCACCACTTTTCTTTGTATCTTGTTACTTCAATATATCTTTAAACTTATACCATGTTCCGAGTTGTCTTTTCGTGGTCCTAATATGGGTCCACATCAACTGGCGAACGAGGATTCGAGATTACGTACTCACGCAAAAATCCAAGTTGATTCACACATCAACTGGCGAACGAGGATTCGAGATTACGAATTCATGCAAAATTTCAGTGGATTTATACATCAACTGTCAAATTAGACGAACGAGGATTTCAAATCTAGATAAACCTAGTTTATCTCAAATCAACGGACGACCAGGAATCTCATGCATAAAAGTTACCCCTCCTTGAAATTATCGAACAACATTTTCGAAAATAAAACAAGTTTCTGCTAAACAGGAAAGCAAGTTCTTCAAACTTGTTGGGTTAATTCAACATTTTCGAAAATGAAACCAGTTTCTGCGAAAGAAAAAAAGCAAGTTCTTACGACATTGGGTTATTTCAACATTAAAACCAGCTGATTCCAACGGACTAAGTGATAACCCCCCACACACACACACACTCACACACATCAAAGTCTGCCGACAAATTTTATAGTTCCCCAGTTAAAGAAATAAAAACCTGCTCTAGTTGAAATAATAAAGTCAAACCAATTTTGACACCACGTCAGGAAATATTTTTTTGTATTCCTTTTTAAATAATTTGGGGAACCGTAAAAACAAGTGTGGAAAATTTTTAAATTGTAGCATGAATGTTTCGGAACGACGATATCTAAAAAAAATAATAGGAAAAATCTTAACTTTGTTTTTGTGTTTGGAAAAGAAACCGTAATTACTGTTGGTTTTTTTTTTTTTTTTTTTTTTTTTGTGTTTGCTCTCTCTTCCACATAAAAATTCGTTTTCATTTTTTTTATTTGGATATTACAAAAAATTCTGTGATCTAATAATGGAGGACTTTCAGAAAATAATTGTAGAAATGATGGAACTGCAGGTACTGCAACAAAAAGAAATACAACAACAACGAAGAAATGAAGATAGACTCGTACAAGCATTAATGAAAAGTGAGGAACGACAGAACCAAATGGAAGAGTTACAATCAAAATCGTTGAACGGCACTAAAATTTCTGAGAATGATACTACTTTTTCTTAGGGTACTATTTACAGTACCATATAAACTTTTTTAGTATGTAGCAGAAAGCGATAAAACCTTTGATGCATTTTACAGACGATATGAAGACATATTTAACGTGGGCTGCAAAGAATGGTCAAACGGAAAAAGGTACGTTTATTACTCAAGAAATTGGGTACAACTGAACACAGTAGGCTCTTTAATTTTATCCTCCTAAAAAAATGGATCTGGAGTTCTTAGAGACAGTTGAATTAATGTCAAAATTGGTTGGGTTGAACACATCACTTTTTCATAAGAGATGGAATTGCCTTAATATATTTAAGGATGACCAGCAAGATTATTTGACGGTTGCGGTGACAGTGAATAAACACAGGAACCATTTCAAGTAAGCAGATTTAACCGCAGACGACTTCAGATGGCTTATTTTCGCGCAGAGTCTGGTCTCAGCAGAAGACACTGAAATTAGACGCCGTGTCTTAACTAAATTAGAGAATGAATAAGGTCTGACTCTTAAAAAATTGGCTGAGGATTGCCAGAGGGTACTATCCGTTAAAAGAGACTCTAAAAGGAATAGGGAGTTGAGGAATCGGGAGTTGCTCATATTAAATAAATCCAGAGCAAACCGACACTCTATTTCCGACAGAAACAGAAAACTAAAGTTACGTGACCAAATATTCACGACAAACAAAGTATGAATAGACGGAAAAATCTACCACCCGGACCGTCTTATATCTGTGGTGACCTACACTGGATGAGGTTTTGCCAAGCGAAGAAGACAACTTGTAAAAACTGTGGTAATGTTGACCGCGAAGTAACACGTTGTTGGTATGCCAAAGACTTGAGAAAACCCAGGAATAAAATTAGATAGAGTCAGGCGATAACAAAGACGGGAATTTACGCAAATATGTAATTGTTAAAATCTTCAACAAGACAGTAAAATTCCGGCTTGACTCGGGTTCCGACCTCTCGATAATAAATTTGCGTACGTGACGTCGTCTAAATAAGCCATCTTTACTGAGAACGAAAAAGACAGCACATTCCGTAACAGGTGACATTATAAACATTTTGGGTGAAGTGGTCCTTAGTGTAACTTTGAACGTAATTTCAAAGAAACTCAAAGCACATGTGCTAAAAAACACAGCCAATCTATTCGGTACGGATTGAATTGAACAAATTAACCTTTGGGGCTGCCCTATAGCAGGTTCAGTCATAAATTAGAAAGTCCAACTATTAACACCGAAAAATTAAAACAAGAACTCAAACAAAAATTCCCTGAGGTATTTTCAGGCGGCCTTGGGAAATATAAAAAGATTAATACACAGTTCCAGGTAAAGGACAATGCCTAGACTATTTCTAAAAAAAGCGAAACGTCCCTTTCGTGGCTCTAGAGCAAATAAATGAAGAACTGAACAGGTTGGAAAGTGCAAGTATCCTAAGACAGATTTCAGCGAGAGGGCTGCGCCAACAGTGTATGTGAGAAAAAAAAATCTAATTAAATTAGGGTTTGCGCCGATTTTTTAACTGAGTTGAACCAAGCACTAAAAGACCACTATTACCCACTTCTTAGCCCAGAAGAGATATTCAATAAACTCATGGGTGGCAAAATCTTTTCAGAAATAGATTTTTCGGACGCATAACTTCAAATCGTGGTAGAAGAAAATAGTTCAAAGCTCCAGTGCATACACACGCACGGAGGTCTTTATACGTTTAATAGACTAGCTTTTGGGGACAAAGTTGTTCTTGCCATCTTTCAGCAGATCATGGACGCCATGCTGGGTGACCTTGATTTCGCAACTGCTTATCTTGACGACATATTAATCACCAGCAAATCTGTGACAGTGCATAGGAAGCATATTATGTGGGTATTCGACAAACTCCAAGGATACAGTTTCAAAGTTAAGGAAGCGAAATGTGATTTTTTTTCTAGAAGAAATAAAATACTTGGGGCATATAATTAATAAAGACGGTCGACGGCCGGATCATGACAGGACTACCGTAATCAAAGTCATGCCGGCTTCCTTGGCTTGTCAAACTTCTCCCAAATATTTATTAAAAATATACATAATTTAAGGACCCCCTCAATGAACTTCGTAAGAAATATAAAACCTGGAGTTAGATATCAGAATGCTAAGCTGCATTAAAAAATAAAAGAGACACTTACGTCAGATCTCTCTTTCACTCATTATGATCCCAAGCTTGATATAATAGTAGCAAGCAATGCCAGCTCTTATAGTATCGAAGCCTGCCTTTTACACAAGCTACCAGACGGAACAACGAAAGCCATTGTGCATGCATCACGATCATTACTACCTGCAGAGAAGCAATAGTCGCAAACAGAGAAGGTGGCATTAGGCATAATTTTTGCTGTGACTAAGTTCCACAGATACATCCACAGTAGACAGTTTACACTACAGAAGAATCACAAGCCCCTGTTATCGATTTTCGGTTCAAATAAAGGTTTAGTGGTATACACCGCCAACAGACTTCCACGTTGAGGTACTATACTACAAAACTACAATTTCCAAATTGAGTACTTGTCTTCTAAAAACATCTATCATGCCAAGGAGGTGCCCGTGGTGTAGTCGTTATCGCCGTAGGAAATGAACACGGCGATACGAGTTCAAATCCTGGACGATACTGATTGCATTTCACATAGTACTAATACCCTTGGGAAAGGTATGAATCCAATTATCCTCCCTCCAGCTATGGGTAAATAGTAGGACAGACTAGGTTCTTCAGCCTTGGTTAGGCAACTAGTCTAGGAGAAGGAAAACTCTGAATTCAAACCTCTTAAACTCCGCTTAAAAATTGACCTTGTGTCATATCCTGCCCGAGCGGAGGGGTTGGTAAATAGTATCATGCCAACGGTTTACCCCGAATTGTTCCGATGAATACCAAAGTATTCGAGGATTCAGTCATCGCAATATTAGGAACTAACTGCGAAATAAAGAATATGATCGCGGATACTATAAGAGAGGTCCCCGTCACACTTGCAGACATTAAAAGGGAGGCTCTGAAGGATGAAATTATCCACACTACAAAGAATGAAATCTATAATAAAGAACCTAATGTGCCGGAGGGTTTTTTTTTACTTTGTGACGATGTCCTTTTATATGACGACGGAGTGGTGATAACGAGCAGTCTGCAGAAAAAATCCAGCGTGATTTTCATATGGGACATCCGGTGAACAACCGCTCTAAAAGCCTTATCCGCTGTTATGTCTATTGACCGAACATGGACAAGGACATAGCAGACATGTTTGATTCATGTAAAGGATGCGCACTCACAGCTAAAGCGCAAGCAACCACGTGTAAATCGTGGCTAAAAACGGTCCAACCGTGGCAAAGGATCCACTTCGACTTCACTGGTCCTTTGGATGACCAGTACTATCTCATTGTGGTCGACAGCCACACTAAAAGTCTGGAAGTCCAAAAATGCAAAAGACTTATCACAAATTGCACGATAGGGTTCCTTCAAGAACTATTTGCACGCTTCAGCGTGTTTGATTGTGTAGTTACTGATAATCGGACGCAGTTCACGTCTAATCATCATCATCATCATGTCGCGCCGCCTGCGCGGATATCCCTGACCGTCTCTCGCCATTTCTCCCTATCATTCATCGCCTCCGGCAGGTCTTCAGGATTACAACCCGTGTCCTCACATAGCTGCTGTATGTAAGTTCGTGCTGGTCGTCCCACTCTTGCACATCCATGAGTGGGGGTCCACAGGAGTACATCGCTTATGAGCTCGTCCTTGCTTCTCCAGCAGTGTCCTGCGTGTCTGGTTCGTCGAACTTGTATAGTTTTTGTGATGGGGGGCAAGTGTCCGTATAGTTGGAGTCTCGTGGGGTGCTGTCGCCAGGACTTGTTTAATACTGCTCTCAACATTCTTGTGTAATTTCCGTCCAGCCTCCTCTCCAGCCGCTTCGTAAGCGTCCATGTGGTGCATCCATATAGCAGTATCGACACAACCGCTGCCTGGAAGAAACTGCGTTTCATTTTATCTGTTAGGTCCGACTTCCATATGATCGAGAGCCTATCGATAGCTGTCCATGCCTTCGTCAGCCGTGTGTCGATGTCCTTCTCGGTTGATGAGACGCTGCTTCCTAGGTAGGTGAATTTGTCGACTAGTTTCAGAGAGGCTCCGTCTAGTGTGGCAATGTTGCCTGTTTGGTTGTAACACATATATTCGGTTTTGTTTGCATTGACATGTAGGCCAATGCCAGCTGCAGCTCATTCCAGACTATGTAGTAGTGTCTCTGCTTGATTAGGCGTATTCGCTAGTAACGCCAAGTCATCAGCGTAGTCGGCGTCCGTGATTGTTTTTGCGGGGTACCTTTTGCTTCTTCTCTTAGTCAGCTCAAAGCCATTTTCTCTGATTTTGTCGATCGAAGTCCTAAGCACATAGTCTAGACAGATGATAAAGAGGTACGGGGCTAGTGTGTCTCCTTGTAGTACTCCTGCAACAATGTCGAAGTATTCCGTGTCTCCATCTGGTGAACGTACTTTTACTTTGGTGTTTCTGTAGAGAATCATTATCGCTGCTACGGTTTCTTTTGGTAGGCCGTAAGCTAGTAGGATTTGCTCCATCTTCCCTCTGTGTATGGAATCGAAGGCCTTGGTAAAGTCGACAAATAGTAATATCGCCTGTAAGTTTTTTGCCTGAACGCCTTCCAGGATTCTACGGATGGTCAGTATTTGTGAGGTTGTGGATCTATTTCTCCGGAAGCCATTTTGGTTTTTCCTAAGGATGTTTTCCATTTTGGGTTCTATGCGGTTTCGTAGTAGGGCATTGTAGATTTTGGCTGCTATGGATGTAAGTGTTATCCCTCGGTAGTTCTTGGCTAGTCCGAGGTCGCCTTTTTTAGGGAATGGAAGGATGCATCCCTTCGTCCATCGTTCTATCCTATTTTGACTATAGACTGCGTTGCATTGCCGGAGCAGTATATCGTCGAATTGTCTCGTCTTCCACACTTCTGGGGGGATCTCGTCTAGCCCCGCCGCTTTCCTATTTTTAATTCTTCTGAGAACCGTGTCGAGTTCTTCTTTAGTGAAAGGACCTAGTTTTACGTCTAATTGCTTACTAATAATGCTGGTGATCGGTTCATCCGTTATTTCCGGTGGGTTTCCTAGTAGATTTTTGAAATGCTGTTCCCACAGTTTTATTCTTTCTTGTTGGCTTGCAGCTTTCAATTTTGCTTTGGCTGTGCTCTTCCTTCCACTTACTTCGTTTATTGTTTGCCAGGCTATCCTGGATTGCCTATCTTCCACCGAGTCTCTAATCTTATCTATCTGATTTTGTACGTATTCTGCCTGTTCTTTTAGGTATATTAATTGATGTTGCGCCTTTTCTAGTTCTCGTGCATTTGTATTTGTTGGGTTCTGTTGATAGTTTTTGGAGGCAGTCTTCACAAGTGCACGTTTTTCTCTAGCCGCTAGCGTTTCCCAAGGGACTCTATATTTAGTTCTAGGTTTTGTTGGAATACACTTTGATGCCGCCTCCAGGTGTGCTTCTACAAAATTTTCATATTCGTCATTTGGGGTGCCTATTTCTACCTTCTCTTGTAGTGCTTCGAATCTGTTTCTTAATTCTAATGCATATTTATCTCTAATATCTCTGTTGTTGAGTAGGGCCCAGTCATAGTGCTTGGTCGTCGCTTTACGTGTGGCGTTTTTTCTTAGGCTTAGTCGTACTTTGGCCGTAACTATTCGATGATCGGAGGACACACCCTCGAAGGAGGAGTATGCCTCGCAATTCATCGCACTGTTTTTCCATTTCCTGTTTATAAGGACGTAGTCTATCTGTGCTTTACTCTTATTCGCGTATGTGTAGGTCCATAATTTCCCCTCCCTTTTTTGAAAGTTTGTATTGAGGCAGGTTAATCTATTTTCTATCATGAAATCTATTAAATGTTGTCCATTCCTGTTAGACGCGTAGTGTAGGCTGTATTTGTTGTGTCTGTTTTTCCCGATTTGTGCATTCATATCTCCGCCAATGACTAGCAGGTTGTGTTTCGGAATGCTACGTACTAGGGAGGATAGATCTTCGTAGAAGGTGGCTATTTCGTTTTCTTCGCTAACATTGGTAGGGCTGTAGCAGGAGATAATTGTTGCTTTGGGGTTGCCATTAAACGTTGCGGCCATCATCCTAGGTTGTATTCTCTCAATGCTGTTCAGTGTTTTTAACGCTCTAAGTCCTAGAAGTATTCCCACCCCTCCTACCGATGCATTGACAGAGTTTTTCCATGCCGATACAGTCACCTGCATCCATCCATTTCCAGTTTCGTGATACTTGATATCTTCGGTGTGCGTGTATCGGTGCTCTTGTATGCAAATTATATCTATCTTATGTTCTACGGCTGATGCAGTTAGCTCTGATAGTTGACCTATTCTATTTAGGGTTCTCACGTTAAATGTCGCTATCTGTATTGTTTGTTTGCATTTTAGTAGTTTTTGTTTGTGTTTGAGCTCTGTAGCTGATTTTTCGAACACCGAGGCCAGGGCTCCAACCTCAGCAGGACGCGCCCTTTTTTTACCCGCGCGAAGAGCGATGCGGTTTATGGATCTGGTTTGAGTACTAGTCATGGTTATCTTTTGATGGCTGTTTTTGTTCTCATCTATAGAAGCCACTCTTATAGATGAGCAGCAGTAGTTCCCCGATCGAACTGGCAATCTTGAGCGTTAAGCCGCAAGACTCACACGTACATCATGCTGCTTCCCAAGTGTACGCGGTAGTAATAAAAAAAAAAAAAAATTCTCTTTTTTTTTTATCTTAAGTTTTAACTTAGTTAAAGTCCAGGACTGCTGGATGTTAAAATTCAAAGAAATTTTGTGGTATATTTCATGGTTATCTAGTGGTGGACAGACAGACAGAGAGAGAGAGAGAGAGAGAGACACACAGAGAGAGAGAGAGAAAGAAAGAGAGAGGAGGAGTCAACTCTTTTATGGCTTGCGTCTTTAGCACGTGTTAGACTAAATTTGAGGTGTTTTGGATTTTTTTTTCCTTTCTTTTCAGGGGGGGGGCAATTTTGGGGGTTTTCTTTAGCAAATTTAGAAGTTCGCCTTCCAAAAGTAAAGTTTTCCTGAAAATTAAGTCGTATAAGTCTTCATTCTTCATTTAAACAACACATAATACAGCTGAGATTTAAGACATTACTATTTTAAATCAAATGTGCATTTTTAAATGAATAGTTTAGTAGAATAAATTTACTGACCTCTGTGAAAAAACTTCTGGAAACGGAATCACTTCCAAACGTATGCATACTATTTCAACAAATGAAGGATTAAATTATTACTAATTTTAGTATTTATATTAAAGGTTCCACTCCTATATCATGGTCAACTGGTGGTGGACAGAGAGAGAGAGACACAGAGAGAGAGAGAGAGAGAAAGAAAGAGAGAGGAGGAGTCAACTCTTTTATGGCTTGCGTCTTTAGCACGTGTTAGACTACATTTGAGGTGTTTTGGATTTTTTTTTCCTTTCTTTTCAGGGGGGGGCAATTTTGGGGGTTTTCTTTAGCAAATTTAGAAGTTCGCCTTCCAAAAGTAAAGTTTTCCTGAAAATTAAGTCGCATAAGTCTTCATTCTTCATTTAAACAACACATAATACAGCTGAGATTTAAGACATTACTATTTTCTGCGATACGTATCAGGTGAAGCACATGACGATTCCGCAATAACATCCAAGGTCAAATGGTCAGGCGGAGAGGTTTGTGGACACCTTGAAGAGGGCTCTGAGAAAGGCACAAGGCACACCGACAGATAGGGTGCTGCAGCTGTTTCTGCAGGTGTACAGAATAACGCCTAGCCCAAATACATCTACGGGACGCTCGCCTGCAGAAACTATATTTGCAAGAAAAATAAGATCTGTGTTTGACAAACTCATTCCAAGGCAAGCAAGATTTAAAAAGACAGTCACCTTTCCCAAAAAATGTTACGCCGGTGGCGAAAAAGTTTTGGGAAGTGGGCACAATAAAAAAAAGAGTGGGAGAGTTAGTTTACATTATCCAAAGCCCCAAGAACATACATAAGCTCTCACTCAATTAAATTGAGAAAATGTCGAGTTAATGATGCGAACGTTTCACCACCACAAATTTGCGAAGAGCCAATTGATATTTTATTCGAGTTCTTCTCTGGTACACTTCAAGAATGGCCCCGAGTATCTTACGAGGGGGACAACCCAGGTATTTATCTCTTTGACAAGGTTCATGCGACCGAGTTTTTTCTCGAGTAGTTTAGGGTTCTTCTGATATACTCTTTTTTAAATTTTGTTCTTTCATCTCTACTTGTTTATGGTGTCAGCTTCCTATATTTCCAAGTATTTGTAGGTTTCCTTCTCTCCGAATGTTCTGATTTTTTCTTGATTCGGTAGTTCAACTCTTTTCGTCATGTATCGTTTCCCACTTTCGTTACGAGCATGAATCATTTTTTTATGCCGAATCTCATTCCTATATTTTGATTCTATATTCTATTTTTTGCCTAAGGTTTTGCAGTTCTTTTCCGATTTCGGAAAACAGTTTAATGTCGTCCATCTACATCAAGTGGTTCATCTTTTCTTATGATTGACTGAATTTTTGTCCGGCTCAGCATTTCCTGAGAATATGACTGGGTGTTATAATCACTATTACAAATAGTAATGGTGATAGTGCATCTCCCTGGAATATGCCTCTTTGGATCTTTACCTCTGCTATACTTTTTCTTTTGCTTTCTATTCCTCTCTCCAGGTTTCCATGATCTTCTCGGTAAAGGGTACAACATAGTCGGGTATTTCATGCAATTTATGCTAGGGTCGTATCCAGCTTTGTTTGGACCATATTGTATGTATTTATGTGGTCAAACAAGACCATTGCTAAATTTTTGTTTCGTTTTACTCTCGTTGAGGATGTGTTGATCCATATATTGTTGCTCTTCTCTGACTATGGTTCCCTTGTGACATCCTTTCTGTTCGTCGGAGAAGATTCCACGGCTTATCATTGAATAGATATCCTCCCCAATTGGTGCCTTTAGAATTTTCCACAACATCGGTAGGCATTTTATGGGTCTATAGTTGTTTGGGGCAGTTTCTTTCCGAGGGTCTTTTTGTATCAGAGTGGTCTTCTCTTTGGTCATCCATTCGGGTATCTCAGGATTCTATATGTATCTATTCATTTTATTAGGCCGTCTGTAGTGGATGGAGGTAAATTTTTTAAACCAAAATGCATATATGCCATCTAGGTCAGGGCTTTCCTAGTTTGATATTATTTTAAGTGTTGCTTTGAGGACATCGGTGTGTATGTTCAGCTCAAGGCCTTTTTCGAGCATTTGCAACCCAGTTCCCATGTTGTTTATCCATTAGGCTTTTTTTTTCTCATATTTTGCTCCAATATCTTTTTGTTTCTTTCGCATCCGGTTGTTGGCATGGCTTCGCCCATTCTCACTCTACTTGCTGGTAGAATTTTCTTTCAATTTTTGGAAAGTCCTGTGTTTCTGTATTGTTTGTTCTTTTCATAGTATCTTTTTAGACTTCCTTCTTTCGCCAATATTTTATGATTATTCTCAACAAATTTTATTTTGCTCCTGTGTATATTAAATGGTTTAGCTCCGTGATGTTTTTTGTAGGGATATTCGTGAATAAGTTTTTCACTTTTTCGGTTTCAGACTTAATTGTTCACTAGTTTTGGTTACTGAGAGAAGGCAATGTGCTTTTCTTTTCAGACATGATTCTTTTAATGATATATACATTCATTTTTCCTCTTGGATCAATATTAACGTCCGTGTTTGTAGTGTCCATCATTATCATGAAGTATTTGGTTTGAAGTTTTTGGCTTTCCTGTATTTAATGACGCAGTTACTGTATGACTGTGTGTGCCTCTATATATGTTGGTGGATTTCCAGTATTTCAAGGCCCGAAAACCAACCATTTTTGTTATTGTCCTAACTTGGTTAGATAGCCTTTGGTTTGTTTGCTTAAATCTATCGAATTCTGTCCAGATTTCTATCATTTTTTCTATACCCTATTTTTGTAGGTTTGCCCTTAAAATAACAGTATAATCCCAGTTTGTTATCTTCCTTAGTCTATTGTCTTCAATGTGAACTCTGGTTTGGATGATTTTTTTTTTCATCAACTTTACTCAAAAGAAGAATCGTTTGCGTACCAGGACAAAGAACAGCCAACTTTCGTAGGATAGCCTTCTGGTTCCCCATATTACCTATCAAGGGAGCACCTGCCAATCTTGACACTCAAACCTGTAGAATTATGTTTCGATTTGATATTTTTCATGGGTTGTATATTGTGGCTATATCACTGACACAGATGTGACCAAGAACAGTTATGGTAAGTGTTCATGTACAAAGGGTCACAAAAAAAAGTTTTAACAGTTAAAGTCCACAGACAGGCTCATTTATATTTTACTCGTTACAGAATTCCTGTACCATCTTATTTATTTTTATATTTACTGCCGTAATTTGACAATTCGTTTCTACTGAGTCTGGTCGTTTTAGAGTAAAGACTAGACTCCTTATATGTCTTGCTGGTTTTCGTTGAGGACGGTAATTATTCACTTATTTTGCGTTTTCCGACTATTCCAAACACATTACTTTTTCATTCAACGCATAGAGGCACTGGTAAACAATATAGAATTTATCGCAGAAAAAATTTGAACATTCAAATCTAATTCCTGCTTTCGAAATAGTTAATTTGGAAAAATCTGGGAAAATGTCCTCACGTAAATCACAAACATTTACCAAAAGATTACACGAGCAACAAAATCTATCATGCATTTTAAACTAAAGACAAATTTGAATAAGCAGATCTTTTTCTTTTCGCGTAGCAGATAGAATACATTATTATTATTATCATTATTATTATTTACTCATTAGAGTTTTTCACATCCGCGTAAGCTGATGGTATTTCACTGGAGATTGAGTGACAGCAAGTCCCCTCAAGTCGCCAGGACTCTTCTCAGTATTCTGGCCGTTTTCAATAATGCTGCTGTTTTGATAGTCTCACTCGACCGCCAACTTCTAAATCTTCCAGGCCCTTTAATAGTCCTTTAGTTACTGTGCCAAAGGCACCAATCACTAATGGTATAATTGTTACCTTCATGTTCCATAGTTTTTTCAATTCTCTAGCAAGGTCATAGTACTTATCTCTCTTTTCTCATTCTTTCAGTTTTATTCGGTGGTCTGCCGGGGCAGCAAAGTCGACAATTTTGCAGATTTTCTTTTTTTTTTTTTTGTTGATTATTATAGGATCTGGTTTTCGGGCCGAGATTAGGTGATCCGTTTGTATATCAAAGTCCTATAGGAGTTTATGTGTGTCGTTTTCTAGGACAAGTGCTGAGTTGTGCATATACCATTTGTTGGCATGGTCGAATTTAAATTTCTTGCACATTTCCCAGTGGATCACCTTGCACACCCAGTCATTCTAGCCTTGTACTCCTTCTGTGCCAATTTGCTGCATTCGCTTATCATGTGATTGATGGTTTCATCTCTGTCACCGCATCGTCTACGCTTGCTATTTTGTTATGTCTTATTTATCCTCGGTTTGATATGATTGGTTCTTATGGTGCTGTTTTGTGCTGCCATTATGAGAGATTCTGTTTCTCTCTTAAAGTTTCGCTTTCTTAGCCATGTCCAGGTTTTATCGTGCGAGATATTGTTTATTAGTCGTTTAAAACGTCTATAGAGCTGTTTTTCCTCCCATTTGTGTTTCCAAGTTTTTGTTATTCTGTTATCTACCGTGTTGTCAGTATTGTTTCTGATGGCCGTTATCAGTCCTCCTTCGTGTTTTTCTATGTAGACTTCGAGTCGTTGTATAGATGCGTCAACGCTGTCTTTGATGCAGGCAAGTCCTCTTCCTCCCTCTTTTCTTGATACATATTGTCTGTCCACGTCGTCCCTGGGATGAAACGCCTTGTCATGGTCATTAGTTTTCTAGTTCTTTGGTCCATTTGTCTAAGCTCATCTCTGGTCCACTTGAGAAAGGGTCCTGAGTATCTAACGAGGGGTACAGTCCAAGTATTTATTCCTTTGAAAAGGTTTCTGCTATTGAGTTTTCTCTCGGGTAGTTTTCTAGTTCTCCTGAGATATTCTTTTTGAATTTTGTTTTTCATTTCGACTTGTTTGATGGTGTCAGCCTCCAAGATTCCTAAGTATTTGTAGGTATCGTTTTCTGCAAGCCTTCTGTTCTTTTCTTTATTGGTAGTTCTATTCCGTTATTTACGTGTCATTTGTCACTTTTCATGACGAGCAGAGCACATATTTCAATGCCAAATTCCATCCCTATGTCTTGACTGTGTATTCTAATTATGTGTATTAGGGTTTCCAGTTCTTTTTCATTTTTTGCAAATAGTTTGATGTCATCCATGTACATTAGGTGGTTGAACTTTTCTTGCGATCTACTAAGTTTGTATCTGGCCGTGCATTTTCTCAGTATGTGATTTAGAAACATCATGCCAATTATGAATAGTTGGGGTGATAGTGCATCTCCTTGGAAAATCCCTTTTTGGATCTTTGTTTCAGCCAGGCTTTTTCCTCCTGCTGTTAACTCAACTCTCCAGTTTTTCATGTTTTTTTCGATGAAGTTTATGGTTTCGTGTGATAATTTCTACATTTTGGGACAGTTTATCGTCCAGCTTTGTGGAACCATACCGTATACCTTTTTGTAGTCTATCCAGGCCATAGCTAGATTTTTCCGTCTGTTCTTGCTTTCATTTAGGATGTATTTATCTATGTCGAGTAATTCTGCTCTGCCTCTGGATCCTTTTCGACATCCTTTCTGTTCATTAGGGAACAATCCGCGGCTTATTAGCGAGTAGTATATCTTTTCCCTTATTTGTGCTGTTAATATTTTCCACATCAACGGTAAACAAGTTATGGGTCTATAACTGTTTAGAGAAGTTCCTTTACTTGGGTCCTTTTGGATCGATGTGGTCTTTCCTTTGGTCGTCCAATCAGGTACTTGCGCATCTTGTAGGAATCTCTTCATTTCTAGAGCTAGTCTGTCGTGAACGGAGGTGAATTTCTTGAACCAGAATCCATGTATTCCATGATGTCCGTGCGTTTTCCAGTTTGATATCCTTTTTAGTGTCTTTTAGAGTAATTCGATATTTATTTTTGCTTTGGGGCCTTCCTCGGGGCGTTCTAGTTCTCTTGTAATGTCATTGATCCATTCAGCCTTTACGTTATGCTTTTTCTTTTTTGTTGGTATGTTTTTTGTGTCATGCCCTCCTAATTGTTGATAACATTTTCTTTCGTTGTTTTGGAATGTCCTGTTTTGTCTGTATTGTTTTACTCTTTGTCGATATCTCTTTAGTCTCATTTCTCTCGCCAGAACCTTCTGGTTTATTTCCTCAAGTTGTACTGTTATTTTTTCTCGTGTTGTCTTTTCCATTCTCTTCCCACATATTCTAGGATCTTCTGTTTTACCATTTGGGCTTGTTTTCGTAGATTTGTTTTATCTGGGTTTCCAGTCGAACTTCCCATTCTGGTTTAGATTGTTTCTTCGTACTTTTTGAGGGGACCCCAATTTTCTCACGCACTAATTTCGCTCCTACATAGATTAGATCATTTAATTCAGATATATTATTTGCTGATATGTAAGAGGGCATTAGATTTATTCTGTTTGTTTCTGTTTTAAGTGTTCTCCATTCTATGTTTCTTAATGATGGGAGGGTGGTCTTCACACTGTTCATAATTCTTTTTAGATTTTCTAGATTTGTCTGTTGTTCTTGTGATAGTGTTTCTGTTGGATTACTTGATACTGTGGAATTTTCATTTTCAAGAGTTGGCAGTTCATTTCTGATATATTGTTTTTGCTTGGCACCACTTGATGTGTTTGGAATTGTATTGTCTTGCGGCTGTGTTTTTTGGTGTATTTTTTGTATTTCCAGGTGAGAAAACCATCCTTTTTTATTATTGTTCTAACTTGATCGGCAAGCCTTTCGTTTGTAGTTTGAAAACTTGCATATTATTGCCAGATCTCTATCATTCTTTTCCTATAGCCTCTTTGTGAAGGATTGCTCCTAAAATTGCAGTGTAGAGCAAGATCATTGTCTTCACTGGTCTATGTTTTGCGTTTTGCTCTTTGATCGTTCCGGTTGCTAATATCGTTATTCATGTACCTGAAAAAGAGCAGCCAACATTCGCAGGATGACGAGTGGTTATCCCATGCTGGCTATCCGGAGAACACCTGCCGATCATGACACCCAAGCCTGTTGCGTGGGTTCCACGTTTTGTAATATTGAGATTTGACATTTTTTTTTATCATGGGTGGTATATTGTGGCTATACCAGACCAGGGGTTGTTCTTGATCTGCGTACCTGACACAGATGTGACTACGAACAATTATATTGACTGTGCATATACAGCTGTCACAAAAAAAAAAAAAGTTCTGGAAGTAAATCTAAACCTAAGTTTTAAATTGGGTAAATTCCGTTGTCCTACTTTTTATTTTATTTTTTTTCCCTAGAGTGGACTGCCTGAACGAGTTTCCCAGCTTAATGGGAATATCTTATACTTAACCTAGTTTATAATGAGCTGGTGATAATTTTTCACGTGGGATTTCAGGTGATTGTACGGCAAAATACGGGGCTAAAAGGTCTATCGATTGGAAAAGTCGTCGGGCAAAATGGAGGGTGACGAGGTATATTTAAACAATTCTTCAGTTAACTCGAGATAATTACATCTGGTAAACACGTTTAGTTGATTAGTCAAAGCGCTTTAGTTAAAATATAACAAAAATTCACCAACAGATTTTACAAGTCATAGAAAATCTAGTGTTTTTCTTATCAATAAAGTGGACTAACTTCTACCCAACGAGTTTCTCTTCAGAATTGTTTAGTCTTTGTAGATATCCAGATATTTCTTAAGTTGAAGCTTTTATATCTTTCCTAAAAATTACATGACACCTGATTCTAGAAGATACCATTCGAAAATTCATTTTGCGTTTGGTTTAGTTGTTGTTTTTTTTTGGTGGGAGGAGGAGGAGAAGGGAATTAATTTGAAATAAGTGGGACAAGCGTTCACTGATGGTTTTTTACTGAGTCAAAGTGACTGTAAATGTCCTCAAGTCTCCTGGGTTTTTTCTCAGTATTCTGGCCGATATCAACAATGTAGTAGTTTAAATGATTGCGATTCATTCACCAATTTCGAACTCTTCGAGGACTGTTCTAAGCCCGCCAATGAAAATTGTTATCAGAATTAATTTTATGCTCCCCTGCTTTCTTAGTTCTCCGGCTAGGAAAATATACTTGTCTATTTCTTTGACAACTTTCATTTTCGTTCTCGGGTCTGCTGAGACGGCAGGTGTCTACCTTATGTTTTGTTGTTGTTTTTTTTTTTTTTGTTTTTGTTTATTATCACTAGGTGTGGTTTTCTGGCCGGTATTTGGTGATCTGTTTGATTTCAAAATTCCAGAGAATTATATACACTTCATTCCCTAAGACTAATTCTGACTTGTCCATGTACCATTTGGTACATTTGGTGGGATTTTAATTTCTTACACAATTCTCAGTGGATCCCATTCTCTACACGGTCATGGCTAGTTCTAAAGTCTTTTTGAGCTAATTTGCAACCAACACTAATTATATAATTTATGCTTTCGTCTCTCCAAATAATACAGAGTTGCTTTTCTGCTGCGTATTGTCGACTTTCGCTTTAATAAAATGTTCTTAATGTGTTTTTGTTTACTGCTATAAGAAGAGAATCAGTTTTTCTTTTGAGGTTTCCCTTTCGTAGCCACGATCAGGTTTTCTTACCAGAGATTTCGCTAGTTTGTCTTTTTAAATGCCTGTTGAATTGTTTTATTCTCATTTCTGTTTCAAGGTTATTGTTGGTCTCTTCTTATGTTTTCATTGGTGTTACTGGCCACTTTAATTTGCCCTTCTTTGCTGTTTGCTTCATGTATTTATATTGATGCATCCACGCTATTTTCGAAGCTGGTGAGATCTCCATTCCTTTAAACATACAGCCTATGTAATCTCTCAGATATAAAGCTATGTGAATCGTCATCAAATCTCTTCTCCTCTGGTCCCTTTTTCTGAATTCTTGCCTTGTCCATTTCAAAAATGGTCCCAAGTATCTTACAAGGCGGACTGCCAAGGTGTTTATTTCACCTTGCGCTAAACCTTTAGTAAAAGTAGACGTTCAACAATTCTATATTTAGCATGACTAATAGGAGAGCGGACTGGGTTCATGAATCTTCGAATGGTAACCGGTCTATGAGAAGGAAAACTCTGACGTCAGCCTCGTCATATTCCTATTAAAATATTGACTTTGTTTCACGTCCTGCTCGTGCTAAGTGGTTGTTAAATATGTATGTAAATATGAGTTCCAATTCATTCAGTCTTTTTTTCAAATCCTTACAGACCATTCCAAGCAAGCTAATAATAATTAGTATCACAGATTCTTTGTCGCACCTTATTCAGGTCTCTGACAAGATTCAAGTATCTGTGTATCATGTTGCCTTCTTTCGTTTTCACTCTCATCTGCTGGATCAGCAAAATCCTCTAAATTACAAGCTCATTTGTTTTTGTTTATTGACATTAGGATATGGTCTTCTGACCAAAATTCAGTTATCCATTTCTATCTCAAAATCCATGAGTATTTGACTGATCTTATTCTGATTTGTGTAAATATTTTTCGCATGCTTAGCCAAACCAACTGCAGAAAATATCTTGTAAAATTTTTCGTATATCCTTTTTCCCAACCAAATATGCCTGCTCGTACATTCCTTTCGTGCAAGTTTGCTGCATTCCCTTATTGTGTGATAATTGTCTCATATCTGTCACCACATAACTTGCTGTTCTGAGTATCATAATTATTAATGGTTTTTACCTCATTATATTTCTCTTCTTAGGCAAGTTCAGGACATCGCACGAACAATCTCCCCAATCTGTTGCTTGACGTGTCCATATAGTTCTTTTTCTTCCCTTTTTGTTTTCTAGATTTTGTTGTTTAGTTGCTTGTTCTTATATTGCAATTCCTTTTACTAGTTGCAGCTATTAGGCTATCTTTGCTCTGTTTAAGTATTCCCCACGTTCTCGCATTGTTCCATCTACACATACTTTAATGCTGGTGAGATCTTTTCCTCCCCCTTTTCTTGACGCATGTAGTCTGTCTATGTCATCTCTCAAGTGTAAGACTTTGAGCATAGTTACGAATTTTCTTTGTCCTTTTATCTATCGGTCAGAGTTACTTTGTGTAGCATTTTGAGTTTGGTGAATTATCTTACAATGTAACTACCTAAATGTTCTTTTGACGAAATTTCGGCCACTGAGTTTGGTTTCGAAAAGTTTGTTCGTTCTTCTGAAGTTCTGTTTTATTACTTCCTTTCAACCCTGTTTGTTTAATAGTGTATTAATTTGATATTCCCAGGTTCTTGTATTTTTCTTTTGTCGTTCTATTACTTCCATTGTTTCTTTGTTTTTTTCATTATAAACATAACAGCTTTTCATCCAAAATTTCATTCCTTTATCCTGGCCTGTAATGTTATCGTTTGTATAAGGATCTCCAGTTCATTTTTCTTTTTAGAAAATACCATAATATTATCCTTCTACATAAGATGGTTTACCTTTTCCAATGACTGGGTATTTCCTAAGAATTTAATTGAGTGGTATTATTGGTATAACAAATAGAAGCGGTTGAAATGAATTTTAAAAAATGAAATTGGTTTGGAGCGTCTTAATTTTTTGGTTGAGAACCGGGATTGATCATCCCGAGTGGGGTCCTGCTGGTGAGGAGGGTATTATGTTGAAAAACCCGAAAACATCCAGGGACCGAGCAAAAAGACTTGACTGATGACGCCACCCAGTGGCTTTTTTTTTCAAATAAGCGTAATTCTTACACTCCTTGAAATATGCCAGTTAGAATCTAAATCTCTGCAAGTGCTTTTCATTTTGCTACGAAATTCAACTTATAAGATTTCCGTGGTTTTCCAGTTTATGAATTTGTATTATTATTACTTGCAAATTTTCACATCAGTTATAGCTGACAATCTTTCACAGAGGGGGGGGGTGACAACAAGTCTCCTTCTGTCACGAGGACTCTTGTCTCTGTATTTTGGCCGATATTCACAATACAATGTTGTTTGGAGGTTCTCTATCCGTCTTCCGAGTTACAATTCTAACGAATCCTTTTGTTCGCTCATACCTTTTTTTTAAACATCGCCTTACGACGTCATTTCCAGGATACTAAGTTTAAAAATACGTATGTTTGCTCATCGTCAAATTAAATTTATTAACTTTGCTCTTCTCAGACGAAAGTGCTCATCAACATCTTATATTAAATACAATTTATTTACTGAATCTTTTGATTACATTTATCACTATTGAATCTAGTGTTGAAAATCTTGTTCTTCTGGCATGCTTTTTCATATTATCATTGCTTCTTAATATTAAGTGATGGGATATTTTAAATTGTCTTAGAATTCTTTGGGAGGAACTTAAAGAAATGGACCATGGAAAGGAAAACTGATGACGAATCACAAGGCGTTACATCCGAGAGATGACATAGATAAACTGTATGTGTCAAGAAAAGGAGCAGGAAGAAGACTCACAAACGTTGAGAATTGCGAATATTCATCGATACAAGGGCTCAAGGACTATACAGAAATATCTTTCTAAGAATTGTCCCGAGTAGCATAACTGAAATTTATGACTTAGTTTGATATTTTGTATATCTTTATTATTATTATTATTATTATTGAATTTTCATTTTCGGTTTTTTACAACCCATTAACGTGTCTTTACCCAAGACCTGGCATGAGGGAAGATAACGATTATATCCATTCTGTGTATTTATGTTTTTAGCTGGCTCTTTTTCAATCATATCTATACGACTATCCTCATGGGATTTGCAATTTCATAAAGTACACTTTTTTGTGTTTCATAGAAAGTGGAAATACCATGTATCTTTTTAATGTTCTCATCAACCCCTTTCTTGATCATACCAAGGATTCCTATGATTTCTAGCACGGTAGTTAGTTTTTCTTAATTTCTTTTTCCAGATTTTTTTATTCACTTAATTTTGTATTTTTTGACTGATATTTTATTATCTCTTTGCACTATAATATCCATTTGAAGTCATGCTTTTCTTTCATAGTCCTTAAATAATATATTTGGTCCATTGCTCTTTATTTTTTTTTATCAGTTTGGTTTGCTAAGTCTCAGAGAACTGTATCTTTTTTCTCTGTATTAATCATAGTCGGTGCTCATTCCATTTTTTTACAAAATTCTATTGTATTTTCTTTCTTTCCAGTGAATGTAATATCTTATTTTATCTTATCTTTCTTAATATTACATTGGTTTTCAGATTGGGCAACCGGGTACTATGAAGTCAATTGATTCAGCCATTATTAACCCTTCTATCTCTGCCTTTAGTTCATTACTTTTCAGCGATCGATTAGTCTTTCTGTATCTATATCAGTATTTCCTATTCTTTGTGCGTAAAGTACATGTAGGACTTTCGTTCCTAGGCGTTTCTTAATTGATTTAGTCCTTGGGTGTTGCTTCTTTATCTATGCTTTTAGTTTTATTTTTTATGGCAATTTCTTTTAGTGTGAGACCAAGGTGAAGATCAAATTTATTACTTTTTTTCTTACTGAACATCTATTTTTGCTTGTCGTATATAATGCATTCAATCTGTTGTCGTGTCTAAATATTTCTTTAATCCTATAATGGTTCTTTTGTAGGTCAGCCATAGTTGGATGAGTTAACTTCCATGATTTACTTTCTTGATGTAGAGGCGTTCTATATGATGCATTCCGAGATGCATTATTAATTTCCTGATATAACATCCATTTTATTTTGTTAAATTTCTGCTAACGTCCACTTGATTTAATCAAAACCCTATGTCATTGCTGAGTCAATTACTATTACCATTTTTTAAATTCATTTCTGTTCCTGATTTCGGTCCTTATTCTTCTATAGAATTCTTATTTTTTCTTTATTTAGTGTATGAATAATACAAACGATTCATTAAATCCTAAATATGTATATGTTCTATTGTGGTCTAACTCAGCGATGTCTGTGTTTACCTCTACAGTGATGTTTTAGATTTTATTAGTGAGCTTTCCGCGATGGAAATTTTGCACATTTTTCCAGACCAATTTGCATCCCTATATGGTCATTATATATATTTATAGTTCATAGTAGACCTTCTAAATTGTCATCATTTTTTTGCATATAACTTAAAACCGTTCTTGTAGAATATGTGTTTACATCTTTAGTAATAGTTTTATATGCTAGTCAGTGTTTTATAGCAATCCAAAAAATAAATAAAAAAATAAATAAAAAAAAGAAAGGAGAAAGTGAATCTTTTTAGAAATTACCATTTTTAATATTTGAATTATTAGTTTCAAGCATGCCATTTTCATGGATTAATCTGAGGTTATAATGCAACCTTTCCATATTGCATTATAGGAATGTTTCTATGACTTGGGGAATCGTTAAAATGTGTAGAACTTTTAGAATCCACCCTTTGGTTACACTATCAAAAGCTTTTTTGTTGCCAAACAAGATTATACATATATTTGTTTTGTCTGTTTGCATCGGCAATTCTTCATTATCATCTTATGTATGAGTAGATGATCTTTGCAGCTATATAATTCTTCACCCTTTTTTTCTAAATGAAAGTTATACTTTTCATTCAATAAGTTTGATCGTTCTCTCGTTTAGAACGAATATTAATATTTTATATTTTATATGAAGGCATGTTATTCTTCGGTAGTTTTTTTGTTGCCTTTGTTGTATCTTTTGTCTTTGTTAAGAGGAATATTATTCCTTCTGTTAGCTAGGTTCTTTTATCCTTTCTAAAATGAAATTCGTGATTAGTTGATATATGAAGAATAAGTAGTGGAGCCAAGAGCATGTTATTTTATCTACCCCTAGAAACTTAAATTTATGTGTGTGTTTTTAAGTGAATTTATAACCTCTCCTCTGATAATGCATTCGCATATTTGTAGTTAATAAATTTTATATGTCTATTGTATTTTCAATCCATCTTCCATTTAAATCATATAAGTTCTTATGGCTCTACATATTACTCCAAAATTAAGCCAATTCTTCAATTGTTGCGTTATCCTTTACATTAATTATATCTTTTCCTACTTTTTGATTGAACTTTTTTGGTGCGTCTAAAGAATTTTGCTTGTTTTTCATATCTTCGAAAACACAGTCTTTTGTTGGATCTGTTGCTTCAGCATTTTTTAATGATCAAGATCTTTGTTGATGTTTTCTCATATTTTCTTTTAATTTTTCTTGCTTTCCTAGTTTTCATTTTGACACCTTTAATCATTCCCCACCCAGTCGTGTCTACATTTGTGCTAATATACTGTATTCACTTATTATGTGAATGATCTTTTTGCCTCTATTACTACATAACTACATTCGTCCCGATCACAATATGGTCACCATGGTGTTTTTTGTAGTGTTAGTACCAAGTAGTATCCCCTCTATGAGCAAAATATGCACGCTTGAAAAGTGTAAGTATTTGAAAGGAATATTGAAACTATACCATGCAGTGCAATATATTTGTATTTTATAGGGTTATTTGATATCATAAATTGGTACAAAATGTTTTTTTTTAAAAAAATAACTACAAACAAAAGTATATATAAACGTACAATGATCATTATACCCTAACCTCTGCTTAAAAATAGCTAACTGGAGGCCATTATGGAAATACGAGTCGCAACAAGCCTCAATTGCATTCCAGGATTCTCCTAACCGATAAGTAAAGTGCCCAAAGTTGGAGGGTCACAATGCTTCAACTGATGTCCAGTTTTGCCAACCATTTTTCTTGTTTTTATGGGAGCATTCCAAGACAGTTCTACAGGCTCCTACTCTAATCTCTATCCGTGTTTCCTCTACAATCTTCAATTATTCATTTTTATGGCATGGTCAAGGTACTTACTTTTTTCCTTTATTTTAAGTTCAATCTGGTATCTTTTGGAACAGTAAAGTCCGCAAGTTGACAGGCTATAATCTTTTTGTTGGCAATAACAAACTTTGGTCTTTTCACCTGGATTGGGAAATAAGTTTTTTTATTTCCAAATCATAAAAAAAATTGTGTGAATCTCATTTTCGAGGACGGATTCGGTCGTTTATCTAATTTTTAGTGATTCAAATTTCCCACGCAGTAATACCTGCCATTTATACTGCATATGAGGCAATTTGTTACATTCACTTTCTGTGTGGCTCGTTGTCTCTACCCACCTCTCTCTCTCTCTCTCTCTCTCTCTCTCTCTCTCTCTCTCTCTCTCTCTCTCTCTCTCCCATTACCTATCTATCTGTTTGCATAACATACACACATTATCCTTCTGAGTAATTAGTATTTTTTTCTTTTTACGTAGTTTGTTCTTAATGCATTATTCTCCCTTTAGGTTTCCTCTGTGTAGCCATGACAATATCATCCCACTCTATTTCTTCAGTAGTTTTTTTTTCTAAAGTAACAATACAATAGTTTTCTTTTCTATTGATATTTTGCTCTTTGCAACGTTTTAACACCAGCATTCATTGGCTATTTTTTAATATGGAGGTCAAGTGACAATAAGTCTCTTAAGCTTACAAAAGATCTTCCAAATAGTATTTTCGATTCCAGCTGTACTCACGTGTGGACAGTCTCAATCTTCCCCGCAATAATAAGAATTTAGAATTATGTCTTCTAATCTTAAACGTAATAACTGTAATTTCCCCCCAAATCCTTACTCTCCCGCTAACATAAAGTTGCTTCTATGAAGTGAACAAAGGAACAATTTTATGCTTTTCTTAGAATTACTGCATCCAATTTAGGTTCATGGTGCATACGTTTGGTTAGCAGAGTGGATACACGTCATTAAAACTTAAGAAATGTTTCAAATGTTCTTCACGAAAATCCTTCCTAAATTTAAGGTTATTGATTTTAATGGCATATCAACCAATCTAATGCTAATTCATGTCTAGAAGCTACGGAATTGTCAACATTGTACGGTTTTCTTTATATTTGTTGTGTAGTCATTTCTTGAGAGTCTCTGACACACAGTTGTATATCAAGTTTTCCAATCTAATTCAAGTAATTGCATGCAGTTATATGATAGCAAATATTTCTTCAAAATTATTTTTAAAGGGATGTGTTTGATCCATAAACGGGAATCTACCACTCTGCGAATAATCCATCTTGTCATAGCCATAAAGGGATACTCCACACTCTCCTGACCCACTGAATTGTCACCTCACAACCAGATGCTGTTCAGTGTCCTCTAAAGGAAACATTTTTGGTGAGGGTCGTACTGCTATAAAGAGGTTACGATTTGTGTATTACAAACCCCACTGACTGGGTGGGAAAATTTAGACATTGCTCTGTGGAAGGAATCTCAAATCACTCAACCCACTGTTTTAAAGCGAAACTGTCTTAGAATATTTTCCCCACTTTATATATATATATATATATAGAGAGAGAGAGAGAGAAAGAGATTGACTTTGATTAATTCTCCTTTAAAAGACTCTCCGGGTCTTTTTCAGAAGGGACCCATTAAAAGTCGATTTAATGCCTTTTTAAATGGACTTCGGGGTTTTTGTCATTCCCACAGCATGTAAATATGAATTATAATGTTCAACCTGCTTTTCCGTCATAGTCTGTAGGCAAAGATATTCGAAACGGGACTAAATATATTGTTTGGAAATTATTATGAAAAAAAAAATGATTTTCCATCATACCGGTGTTTTTCCTCTTTATGAAATATTTATTTTGGCCTTTATTTTAGGGTTATCAGACTGAAGCTTACATATTGCAGCAATTTAATCAGCTTGTATTTTTACAGAAGTTTGCAAGAAAAACTCATGAAAATTGCCTTTTGAACAATGGGTCCTCTCTGTTTATGACCCATATTTAATTTTCTTAAATGGTTATTCATCAGTTTTGATTTAAGAATTTGTACAGACGTTACAGTTATGGAAAAAATAGAAACAGTGACTGAAATACAAGCTCAGACCTAATTTCTCTGCGTTAACCTGAATGTATGCCTTTGGGATAATCAAGAATTCACTGCTTTAGCCTCTTCTTTGGTGATCTTTTACGCAGTTACACAGTCAATCTCGATAGTTGGGCTATCATACTGATTTTTTTATAATTCATTTCTCGCAGCTTAACTTTGTGTGGTGAGTAACGATCAGATCACTGAAGTTAAACAGCGATCAGTTTGCCCAATATTTTCGGGGTGAAAGAATATTAACAGCAGATACTGTAAGAACCCGGTAATTGTGTGCCAGACTAAGTTTATATTAATAAGCTACATTTAATGTTGTTGTTGCTCTTTAATCCAAAAGAGGTCTAAAATAACGATGTACTGTTTCTACGATTTCATTTTAGTTGGAGCTCTTGAAACAATGGATATTTTTTTTAGAATTATCGCGATAGCAAATCATAAACAATGCATATATATATATATATATATATATATATATATATATATATTAAATTTCTTATTGGTCTTAATCCCAAATTGAAGATAAGATATTGTTTGAACATTTCTTAGATAGTTAATTCATGGCTGGGTTTTAGCGATACCTTCTTTGTCAGAGGGAAGAGTTTGCTTGAGTTTATTGTTGTCATCGTGATGCTCAAATGAAAAGCAAATCTGTCAGCGAGTTAATAAGATTTACGTAAAGGTAATTGTTTCAATTTGTGTGCTGGCCAAACAAATTATCATCGGTTCAAATGATAGCAAAAAGTCTGGTCATTCTTTTATGAATAATATTTCTTTGTTACTTCAAAGTTGAACATTTCTTTAAAGCCTTAGCCTTCGTATGTCACAAAGTATCACAGATTCTGAGATAATTTCTCATGAAACCAGTAGTTGGTACTACAGTCAGTCAAGCTAGATATATGAAGACAGCAGGCGGTCTTTGATAATTTACAATTGTTTCTGAAGAGTTTCTGTTTGACACATATTTTCGCAGTCTACACTATTTGAGTTACTGCCCCTTCTTTCAGTTTAATTGAGATCTGTTCCTTACTCACCTCGTAAGTCGATGAGAGTAATAGTGGTGTCACTAAGATGGTGACTTAAAGTTAATTTTCAGGGCGGGATGTGTAAATACTACGTTGAAAGAAACGTATGTCCTGGAATGCTCTTTTAAAAATGCCATCAAGAGAAAAAAAGAAAATTGATGGAGAAGAATAAGATTATAAGTAGGAATGAAAAGATGGATGATAAGGGAAGAAAGAGGAAATATTTGATAAAAAAGGAAGGAATAATGAGTAATATAGCATAGTAAATACGAGAAAAAAAGGCAAAGAAGAGATAAATACCCTAAAAATAAAATATAGTGGAAAGAAGAAGTAAAGGAAAAAAGTCAAGTATTTAAAATTGAAAGAAAGATAAAGAAAGCGTAAAAAAGAAATAAGAAAGAAAGAAAATCAGAAAGGAAGCAAGAAAGAAAGTTATGAAAAAACGAATCACAAAAAGAAAAAGAAAAAGAAAACAGAAATGCCAAGAAAGAAAGAAGAAAGAAAAATGGAAAATATGAAACGTGAAACACACAAACCAAGAAGTAATGAAAAGAAAGAAAAAGAAAGGCAAAAAATATTGCAATACTGAAAGAATAGCCCCCAAAAAGGAAAATCAGCAAAAAATATTACAGCACTAAAAAGAAAAAGGAATGCAATCGTGAAATAAGTCATGCTAATTAAATTTCAACATCTGTTTGGTGGTATTAATGCTATTTTATCGTCTTCATCAAGTGTTTCTAAGAGCATAACATTCCCTGACTTACTCTCTCACTGCTCCAAGCAGTTCCTTTAGAATGCATTCTGTGTTCAATGGAAAAAATTCCGGAAAGGAAAGAAAGACAAACTCAAATGAAAAATATGTATCTGTTATTCAACTGATATATACAAATGAAAATATGCAGGAGGGATTGGAAGAATTGTCAAGGAGTCCCAAACAAATAAATTGTATAAGTTGCTCCACAAAGTAGTATCTGAAGTATCTCACTGGACAAAGGTTTCTCTTCTATTCAACAAACGGAAACTATAAACATATCCATTTCGATCTTCAAGCGAGGACTAAAAAAGAAAAAAGAAGTCATATCTGTTCAAAGAACAGGGGCAAAAAGATAAAACTTTAAAGAGGATGAATTCTTATGCAACCAATGGTCACTGGATGAGGAAAGCCATACCCATAATCGAAGGGAAGTCAAACATTCTCTTTCCATATAGCATCAAAGAATTCAGTAAAGAAAGAAAAACAACTGGGAAAAACAAAAGGCAAAAGCAGTAAAGAAAGCCACAAAGAAGAAAAAGCAAAAAAGAAAGCAACAAAGGAGGCTAGAAATAGGGACATATCAAAGAAGGAAAAGCATCAAAGAAAGGAAAGTGACGAAGAACAAAAGCAGGAAAGAAGAAAAAGTAGCAAAGAAAGTAGCAATGAATGAAAAGCACTAAAAATAAATAAAAAAAAAGAAAAAGCAACAAAACAGTGACAAGTGGCAAGAAAAAAGAAATTTAAAGCTGCAAAGAAGGAAAACCAACGAAGAAAAAAAAAGCAACAACGAAAGAAAAGCAACAAAATTTGAAATGCAATAAAGAAAATATAAATAAATGGTAAAAAAGGCAAGAAAGAAAATCGACAAGCACAGTAACAAAGAATGAAAGGCTACAAATAAATAAATAAATAAATAAATAAATAAAAATAAATAAATAAATAAAACAAGGCAAAAATAAAAGCACCCATAAAAAAAATCAACACGAATGTACGAAAGAAGCATAACCAGGAGAGAAGGATTTATAAAAGGAAAAAATGCTTAAAATTCAAAAAAAAGGAAGAAGGAAGGAAAAAGAAAAGATGCAAGTAATTATAAACCATACAAACTAAGAGAAAAAAAATAAAAAGAAAAGGATTCATCCAGTCATATTAAAATCAGTCATTATCATACAAATTGTCTCCTCCTGCCTGCAGGGCTTAGAATTCTTCAGTGTGCCCTGATTATGTCTCTGAACTTTATCTTTGTTGATGATATAACGATTCAGCATATTAGAGTACAGCGTGGAATCACTTAATAAAAAATGTGGCTAAAGAAGAAATTTAAAACGAATATACAGATCTCTTCAGTTTCGTTGTTTAATGGAATATCAGTCATGTTTGTAGAAAAATTATATTGGTACTATATAATCAATAGCTGTTGGCGGGATAAGGGTGTTTGTACTTTTGCTAATGTAATAAGTCCAAAAGTGAGTGATATAACACGATTGGATTTCGAACTCACTTACTACGGTGTTACAGTCAAGCACGTTTGACCCTACGCTATGAGGACTTCCTCTAACACATCTGTTCAACTCATGTCAATTCCCTCAATGAATCATGTAACAAAAGCGTTCTATGTTTAATAAATAGACTTGGACTTAACCTGATAATTAACAAACAAAGGAATTCCCTCTGCATTGAGATGTACGATGTCTTGGCACATATATTTAATTAGAATACACAACTTTGAAGTTTTCTCCTCTAAATCCTTTATAAACTATTGTAACTGAAAGTAATCACTTAAATAAAAAATAATTTGCATACAGTTAAATGCTTCAAATGTTCCCATCAAATATTAATAATTATTTCTAAATAATAATGAAATCTTCAAGATAGAATTTAAGAATACAATCTTAATTTTACAAATTTAAATTTATAAGACATAGCTGTGCTATTTCTTTAATACATCCAAAAAGGTTGTGATCCTATTTTAACAAAGAGCATGATAGAAATATTAGATTCAAATTAAGACATTAAACCATATCATAATCAAAAGGTTCAGAGGAAAAACTCTTAAAAAGAAGACCCTGTCTGATAGGATAAGTCTTTAGCAAGAATGTGGTCTATATCTTGCTTCACGTCTATTAACAGTCAAAATGTTTCGGTCGGAAAATTGAATGCCCTTTCCTCACTAAAAATATGAAGGTAGATCTTGCGACCCCAGCTTTGTCAATGACTGCTGAAGCTCATAGCCTGAAAATACTTCTGTGATTTTAGATTCCCAAACGTCACTTTAAGAGGTTAATTAATTCTGACCAGTGTGTCACTTTTAAGTTGATGGTCGTCATTTTCTTTTTGGCTGGCTTCCCACTTCAGCAAGAAAAACAAATTCAATTTCTATTTTGATTTAAAAATCTACCCTTCTTTTTGGTACTTTTATTTTTATTTTTATGAAGTGATTTAAATTGAAATTAAAGAAAAAAAACAAACTATTCAATGAATCGAAATAAGCAATTTAGAACATTATATATATATATATAGAAATGTCTACTTGTGTAATGGACAACATTTTTAGAGTTTTTTAGTTCACTAGAGAATCAACCAAGTTTATTATAGAACACATATAAAAATAATGGTGTTTTCACGTAATTTAGCAAGATCAAATTCATAATTAGTACTTAGATGAGAGACTACTAAGAATCAGTTGGTGTCTTTAATAATTAGGAACATGCGTGCCTGATGATGTGGATATTCGAATATTCTAAGTCCTATAGATTCTAAGCTATCAGAAGAGAGGAATGTGGAGTGAAAAGAACTCATGAACTCACGAATCGAGCCTGAAAAAAATAAAAACAATGTAAAAGGAAGAAAACAAAAATTTACAACGTGAATTAAAATGATTAATTCGCTTTACAAAAAAAAAAAAGAAAAGAAAAGAAACTCAATAAACAAATTAATCTCCTGTATATGAAGAAGTAAAGAATATGAAGTGACAACTATATGGTATACAAAAAAATGAAAATAATTAGAAGTCACATTTTTAAAAGAATTTCTTTTTGGTACAGACGAACTAATTCTTTTATCCTTGATTACATTGCAATGTTTAAACGAGCGTCATGTCTTAAAAGGCAAAGGCCAAATTCATAAAAAAAGACTTATGTTCTAGCTGTCATAATCAATTATGATTGTAGGGTTTTAACTTATATATAATAGCAGCAGCAGCTGGAGATGTAAAAGAATAAATATCATTACCTCCATTGTTTGTTAAAATGATCATTTGGTGGCTTTGCCAAACTTGTACATAAACATACATCCTCGAAATTCTCACTCTCTTTTCTCACACAGTACGCCTTGACAAATGACCAGATTTCGTCCTTCGGGACAGTGGACATTTTCGTTTCTAATAAACTTCGTGTCGCTTTTAACACAACATTCATCTCTTAAATATGGAAATATTTATCCAAAACTTAGATCTCTCTAATACGTTCATATGCTAAGGAAATTTTCTCACATGCTCATGATGAACTCTTTTAATATCTCATGTTACATTGTCGGCTAATCTATTCATGTGTTCTTGTTTGGCCAATCGTCGATACTTCTTCCACACAGTTATATCTTCGTCGCTGGTTACTCTATTATCTTCTCAGATATATATATATATATATATATATATATATATATATATATATATATATATATATATATATATATATATATAGTGGATACTTCTTTATTCAACTTAATTTTTGCATATATGATTCGTATGACAACACCGTGAGCGCTCGGGCGCACTGGTGGAAATTATCTTACAGCACAGCGTATGATGGTCTGGACCTTTCAGCTCCATCTGGGTTAATTCAAAGTTAGAATTTTACCTGACTTTTACCATCCAATAAATGTCAAGATTTCAACTGTACTTAGGGTTGCTAACAGTCACTCACAGATTTGAGATCTGTTAGATTAACGGTTTCTCGGCATGCAATGCTTTAATTCTTTTTAAAATTATACAGTTTATGCCAAATAAATGATTCGGCCAATATATCATTTAAGACTGTCATTCTTTTGTTTACTCAATTGAATTTTGCACCAGCGGTAAAATACATTTTGCTAATCCTTGACGAATTGTTCTTGCTGTTATCTGTAGGAGGGAAATATATATTAAATTTGAACTATTTTCATGGGGTTGAACTAACTTAACACTTTATTATTTCTTTCGTTGTGTTGCATTTTTAAGAACACTGTCAGCAACATTTAACTAAATCAATTTTTAAGGCTTCATAGAAAATAAATCTATGAAAAGTTACTGAGTTAAAATAATTATTCTGGATGATTGAATTAAGGGCTCTGAGTCCAAGAAAAGTGGGAAACAATGACAAGTTTAAAAGGAATTGTTATTGCTTAGATTAGATTAGATTAGGAATTAGATTATATATATATATATATATATATATATATATATATATATATGAATATAATTCCTGTCCATGAGGCTATAGTCTATGGGGGTGCATAACACTGACTTGGGAAAAGGTAGCCCAAGAGGTGGTCGTGTCCTGCTGATGAGACCCAATAAGGTCGAAACAGCTGTTCAATGTTCCATATGTCGCATGTGGGTGTTTGCTGGATTTTCTGGTGATGGTAATTTAATTGATATAATACTCATCCCTCTAATTATATATAATCTAATTCCTGCCCATGAGGTTATAGTCTATGCAAATGCATAACACTGACTTGGGTAGACGTAGCCCTAGAGGTGGTCGTGTCCTCTGTAAGGTAAAAACGTACTTTCAAGATACATATGATCATGCGGTCGCGCATTGTCACCATAACTAGTTAATTTGGCATCGCTTATCTGTGGCATGAACTGGTGGCCCATTGGTAGAAGTTCGGTTTCTGTATCCTGGGTTTGCTGTTTCGACCTCTAGTGGTGGCAATTACGGTATGCCCTGCTGATGACACCCAATAAGGTCAAAACAGCTGTTCCGCACGTGGGTGTTTGCTGGATTTTATGATCATGGTAATTTAATTAATATATATTTGTGTTTGTATAATCCCTTACAAAATGGATCTTTTGCAGCACACACAATTTTCCCACCAATAATTTGTATTTTCTTTTATTATTTCATACAGTATCCTAACAGAAACATATCTATTTTAAACATATTGTGTTAAATAAGTAATTATATATCCTTAGTCCAATTAGTCTAAAATGGGTGCACGTCATTTATAGTTGAGGAGCAACCTTATTTCTTTGCAATAATCTTATTTTACTTCTGCTAAATATGTCCACGACATCTACAAGCTCAGCATAAAACCATTTGGGCGTCTATAGAAAAAAGAATCTTCCAAAATATCCCTATAGATATATCACGCAGTATTTTTAAAGGCATCTCTTGCCTGTGTGAATAATTTAAAAAAGATGTAATTATAGTCAGAGCCAATGGAACGCCTCACTTCAATTCAATGAAATTTCAAACTGAAATTAGATTTCGTTTCAAATTCCCAGTAGCAGAGTATCTGACTTAACTCTTGTACAAAGATTATTTTCCCGGGCAGACTTGCTTTTCCGCCGATATCATTTTCTGTAAAATACATCCCCAGCCGAGTCGATAAAATATGATCTACAGTCACGAAATCCACATACTCACGAAACCCACTCAGCATGCAGCACGCTATGAAGCCGAGAACGAGATCCTTGAAGGAAGTATTCTTCATATCAAATCACAGTCATCTTGGCGCAGGTCCAAGTCTCTGTAAGCAAATGGAAGCCACTTCCAACTGTTTTTTCGTATATTCTCACAGCAAATTTTTTACCATATTTATTAGTTTGCACGATAAATGTCAATCCCGATATCATCATTTTAAGTAGATGAGAATATTCAGAGTTTTTTTTTTGTGTTTGTCAGCGGATTTTTATGTGAGAGCATTAACAATTTCAAGGGGAGATACAATGGCTTCCTATGAGCCGAACACAGTAGGACCACGTTATTCGTGGTGGGTCGATACTAAGATCACACATGAACTGTAAATCTGCAGATAATCGTGAACCATTGGATGTTCAAGAATTATCTCTAGTAATCTAAACCCTATTTTAAAAATGCAGTTCAAATTATTTGCTTCTTAAGTAAATTGTCATTTTTGTCATTGATAAAAGAAATTGTAAATTTTATTTGAGGTTAAAAATTACACTGGAATACATCAAGTGAATTTGTGATTGATTGATTGATTGAGGTTGGCAGCATTTTGGTTAGAGTATCGCGTTTATATTTACATTTTTGTGCAGTTTTAAAATTTTTACACGGTCTTATCGAATACAAATAGGTTTTAAACATATCTATTTGGCCAAGAGATAGGAACATAATTGGTACAACTACTTCAGGTGAGAGTGGATCAGAGAGTAATTGCAGTGAAAAGCTAATCCACATTCCCCATATCTTCGGATATGGAACCCCATGATCAGATAAAGTTAAGTGTCATACGGAGGAAACCCATCTATTGGAGGATTTTATTACCTCGTAGGGGTTACTGTTAGCTTAATGTTAGCACCATCAACAGCACATACGTCTTTTTTTAGGGATAATCATTATTTTATTATACATTGCATGTCCATTTGAAGAGAAAATGAATTAAACTACCTCAACTAAGGAAGAAATTTGATTTAAACAGTAAATCAGTCATAAAGATGAAATAACTAGAACAATTCTTTCAATTCAAAATGAATGAAACGTAAAAAATAACTGAATTAAAAGTCGTTTATTTTTCTTTTATTTTTTAAATCTTCATTTTTCAAAATAAAGAACTAAAGAATACTGTAGATATATGTAAAATTTATTATCACTGACACAACCTCTTTCACAATCTTACTCTCTCCTTCTCTCTCTGTCTCTGTCTCTCTATATATATAGGTAGTAATTTTAAAAATCATGTTTGCTTAAATAGGACCAACACTTTGTATCTGATGATTTTTTTCTTTGATACATCCAAGTTTTAGATGAGTTAATTGATTTTGGAAGGAATGTTTCTTGAAAGGCGTTGTATGTCTTCTAAGTACTTGCGGCCACAAATGGAAACTATCTTCGCCGGATCAAAGATTGAAATACCAAACACAATCACGAGTCTTATACATTTTAATAAAGAGAATAAGGAAGAACAAGTGAGAGGGAATTAAGGAAAGAATATAATTTTACTTAAGGTAAGAAAAAGAATTAGCTGGAAAAGTGTCATAGGCATTTTAAAATGTGGTTGCTATATTCGAAGATGATCTTATTTAAGGAAGGTACATATATATATATATATATAGAGAGAGAGAGAGAAAGATATAAGAATTTGGAGTTTTACTTGTTTTTCTTTATGTAATATTGAGCTATTTTCTCTTAATTTTTTTCTGCATTTAGAGTTAGAGCAGGAATGTATTTTAAAGTGATGAGATATTAATCTATTATTTGAAAGTTGAAATATCAAATATGTTGACAGACTAGCCAGGCCTATGTAGGTATGTACAATATTGAAGAAGCATTGTCCTTGTTGAAATGTAAACTGATACGCTACTCTATTCGCACTGAGGTAACTAGTCAAAAGAGAGAGGTTATTATAGATGACGAGGTTAGTTGTATTGCATTATGGATAATTTATGATGAAATTTAATTTATTGTTAGTATCAGTAGGGAAATATTATTATGTATTAGGCTTTTGTTAGTAATATTTCATCAAATTGTTTGTTTTTGTTCATCTATTTACGAAACATATCTTGATTAGTTTTTTTCATGTGATATTATATCCATATCAATTAGAGTTGATATTTCTAATAGCATATTTTAGTTAATCGTCAAAAATGTCGATTAGGAAGTTGTTGTTAATGAGGGTTTATTTAATATTGGCTCAAGAAATAGAATAAAAACTCATAATATATCATCCTTAAGTTATTTTTATTGATATTGATGTTATTTTTATTTTGTAATTCATCTTTGCCTTTTCTTTGGAAATTATTGTTGTCCCTGAATTGTTTCATCAGCGCAATCTTTAATACAGTCGACTCTTCCTTCTCCTTTTCTTCATACGCAGTGTTTGTCTATGTAATCTCTCGGGTACAAGTATAAGCCTTTTTCTGATTAACTCTACTTAATCGAATTTGAGAAAGTGGTTTTCGTATAATAAAAGTTTTGTATATAACATTTTGTCTGATTTTTCCAACCACAATTAAATGATAACTTGACTGGGGATTCTTTCGATGATCTGGAATTAATGTTTTGTATATTAAGTGAATACTGTCCAGTCAAGCTTCTGTTTACATTTCACTTAAATAGATGTGGATATACCTTGGTAGATAAATTCCTGTCAAGAATAAGAGCTAAAAGTAGCCTTCACGTCAGCTTCGCTTGAGTGTACTGCAATTTCTTTTTACTGCTCCCTGCTTGTGACATTTTATCAAAGAGCTGGTGCATTAGATATGGCATAGTTAATCCCCCTGTTCTCACGATAAATGATATCATTCGCTCCTATAGGTAGAGTCAGTCGCAATCGACACACCAATCCAAATGGTAACCAGGACAGGGTCATTGGCAAAAAACAACTGCTTTTTCTAAACCTCATATCAGCGCATTTGCAAATGATTATAAGGTTATGCGAGCAAAAATGGTCCAATATATGGCAGCGTTAAAGCTTGATAAAAAGAATGATAAATTAAAACATTTCATTATCTGAATATGGATCTTTCTGATCAAAAACGATATTTGTTGTTTCTTAGTTTTAGTAATTTATTTTATGAGAGTTAACATTCAATTATTATAATTGGATGGAAAAAATTCAATTCATTAAAATTTTAGCAATGCTGAAATCGAGAAAATTGAAAAATATTTTATGCCGATTAAAGTCGTTTACCTTTAGTCAATATATTTATATATATATTACAATAGGATATAATGGTCGGACTGTACATCACTCTGACAATATTAGGAGTCAAAAACTTTTGAAAAGAATAATATATTTTTAAATGTCAGGAAAATATAATTTTCTAAAATAGAAATATAAGAATACAGATTTATTTACTATATAAGTACACATAAATAAATTCAAAAGTCACTTTAAAGGTCAGAGAAAACTTGCTCTCTGCACACTGGCAAGTTGCTAAAACAATCAAAGTAAGTAGGTGGCAAGAATGTTATTTGGGGTCTGTTAGTGCATTTTATCTTAAGTTATCCTAATGCTAGACAGAATAATAGGACCTCAGCTGAAAAATATCATAAAGTATCATTAGATTTCCGCGAGAACAAGCACGAGAATTACCAGAAAAACCACTACGATTGCCTTCACTGGAAATATGCTTTGTTTAAAGAAATCTAAAAGTTAAATAATTGACTATTAAAATTGAACTTTTAAAAAGATTTCATGACCTTCTCCAATTATAATGTTTCTCAGATTTTGAATATGAATTTTTATTTTTCAGGATAGAAAATAAATTTAATTTTTCTTTTTACTTTACAAAACTTGTGAATAAGGAAATTTACAAAAACCGCTAATATATATATATTTCAGGTAGGAAACAATAAATGCAATTGGACATGATTGTATATTCTTTATACATGTATATTTGATAAATTCTATTATTTAACGTAGCTAAATGACAGCATAGATATGCAGGGATATGATAATATGAGGTACTCAATGGTGTTAAAATTCAACGAAAAGAATTATACCTTTCTTTAAAAGTCAGGTAAATATAACTTTTAAATATAAAAATGTGAGAATACAGTCTTATTTATTTTTATAAAGAAATTTATAAAAGGTCAATGAAAACTAGCTCTCTGAAAACCGGCAAGTTGTCAAAACAATTTAAGTAAGCTGGCAGCAACAATTTTATTTGCTTTCTGTAACTGCATGACCCTTTTAAACTCACAACATCCCAAATTAATCTTTGTCAATCACTTAAAATTTAAAGGTCAAATCTGGGCTTCGGATATATCAGATCTTTATTCTGTTTCTTTTTTTATAAATGGTTAATATGAAAATTGAAACTCATCATACAAGGTGTGGGCTTGGATTCTTGATAAACGTGGAACCAATATTGTGGCTTAATTGACTGACCATTTAAAATCTGTGCGTAAAAGGGATAATCTTCCAACAGATGTAGATTAGAATATTTGATTAGTCGACCAATTATATGTAGAAGAAAACGAAATGATCTGTGATTGGCAAGCCAATCAGAAATGTTTGTCCCCCATGGAATTCTCAATAAAAATATATCTTGAAGGGTTTAATGAAGGAGACAACTCGAAGACCATACCAAAGACTTGAGAATAAGAAAATAAGTTTCTCTGAGCACTAAAGACTGAACTATCAAAAAAATACCTGACAGAATAACATAGGACGGCTGCAACAGCAAAATTTTTCTTTCGACACAACAAAGATAAAAACTTATATATATATATATATGTAGTCGCTAACTTTACTTATATATATATATATATATATATATATATATATATATATATATATAAGTAAAATTGGCGACTTGAGTCGAGAGAGACCTGAGGGTTCATTTTTCAATAGGTACAAGACATAGGTGTAGGGAAGGGTGCTTCTCCTTTCCTTAGATTGCTTCACTTTGTCCTTGATCCGTTCCTTATAATTCTGAGTGTTAAGTAAGGCTGCATCAAGTACCATTTTTGGAGTTTTTGTTATTACTCAGCCTGGAATTGAACCTTGGTTTCCCGGACCATTGGCGAACACTATATATATAAATATATTCAGTGGTTGTACGTTTGTTCTCCAATGTACAACCCTCATAATTCTGCCTTCCCCCCTTTAGGCTCAAACATCATTCATCTAATTTTTGCCCTAAACATTGTTGCAGGAGTACTACAAGGAGACACGCTAGCTCCATACCTCTTTATCATCTGTCTAGACTACGTGCTTAGAACTTCGATCGACAAAATCAGAGAAAATGCTTTCGAGCTGACGAAGAAAAGAAGCAAAAGGTACCCCGCAAAAACAATCAACGACGCCGACTACGCTGATGACTTAACGTGACTGGCGAATACGCCTAATCAAGCAGAGACACTACTGCATAGTTTAGAACGAGCCGCAGCAGGCATTGGCCTCCATGTCAATGCACACAAAACTGAATATATGTGTTACAACCAAACAGGTGACATTACCAAACTAGACGGAGCCTCTCTGAAACTAGTAGACAAATTCACCTACCTAGGAAGTAGCGTCTTATCAACCGAAAAAGACATCGACACATGACTAACGAAAGCATGGACAGCTATCGATAGGCTCTCGATCATATGGAAATCAGACCTGACCGATAAAATGAAACGCAGTTTCTTCCAGGCAGCGGTTGTATCGATACTACTATACGGATGCACTACTTGGACGCTAACTAAACGGCTGAAGAAGAAATTAGACGGCAATTACACAAGAATGTTGAGAGCAATATTGAATAAGTCCTGGCGACAACACCCCACAAGACACCAACTTTCCGGCCAATTGCTTCCGATCACGAAAACTATACAAGTTAGACGATCCAGACACGCAGGACACTGCTGGAGAAGCAAGGACGAACTCATTAGTGATGTACTCCTATGGACTCCTGCATATGGCCAAGCAAAAGCAGGACGACCCGCTCGAACATACATACAGCAGCTATGTGAGGATACGGGATGTAACCCCGAAGACCTGCCAGAGGCGATGAAAAATAGGGAGAAGTGGCGAGAAAGGGTCAGGGATATTCGTGCTGGTTGCACGACATGATGATATATATATATATATATATATATATAATTTCTGATTAGTAATTATAACAGAATTACATTTTATTGCACTAAATAGTTAGTGATCGATATACAACTGGTTTAAAACTCAAATGTGTTTTTAATTAAATCAGGATATTCCGAAACATTTTACGCAGTTGAAACCCACAGACAGCAGGATGACTCTCTTTCTCTCTCTCCCCACTCTCTCTGCGTCTCTCTCTCTTTATATATACAAGTGTGTGTGTGTGTGTGCGTCTTCTCATGTATCTATCTTTCTCTGTAAATGAGTGTGTTTAGGTAGCAGATTTTTTTGTGATGACTTAGTTAAAACGAACAGAAAAGCAATAATGCATGAATTTCCTTTAAATAAATTGATTCTGTTACTATTGCCAAGGGGAACGTAATTCGGTATGAAATAAAAGTGAAATCATCCAAATACTTCTGCTATGTATCCAGCCATTTTCAAGAATGGTACCATTTGTTTTAAGGGTTAATTTGCATTGTTTCAATTTATCTAAAGAATTCTGTTAACTGTATTTTGACGTATTTCTTCGCGATTGTATTCTAAAAAAATTATCAGCCATATGCTTAATACAATGAATTACATTCTTCCTTTGCTTTGCCATATATATTTAAGAATATTCACATTCATGGTGGGCTAAGCAACAAGACTATAAAAATGTGTAAAAATATTATCATTGATTTTAGTTACGATTCATACTGCTCAAAATTACTCGACCAAAAATTAAATACTTTAATCCGAGGTTACTTGGTTTGTGGGATTTACGGCATGTCAACTCTACTTGAGTCATTCGATGCATGAATCATTCAAGCAATGTGATTTTGTATCGTTCATTCAAAACTGTGGTATTACACTAATTTGCAAGCAAGTAAATACAAAGAAAGTATAAAGGATAGAATTTGGGGGCTATATGTGGTGCCTTCACTAAGCTTCCAGACATTCTTGTACAGGTATTCAAAATTGTCATAGACTCTTCAAAATACTGTATGTTATTGCTATACATCTTAAGATATGACTGACCAGGTTTTATGACTTCAGGTTCAAAGGAACAGTTACAGCAGCAATTGGAATACACCCAACTAAAGCCTGATTGTCACGGCTGGTGAATTTCAAAAATGGAATCTGTACGTAGGGTCACTTTAGAAGAACAATATGCAATAAAATTTCCATTTGATCGAGAGCCTATCGATAGCTGTCCATGCTTTCGTTATCCGTCTTACGAGACCATAATATATATATATATATATATATATATATATATATATATATATATATATATATATATATATATAGTCGAAATAGATTTATAAATTGGAATGTCTATGTTTTTACTGAAGGTTCTATCAACTATGTTTGTTCACTTATATATATATATATATATATATATATATATATATATATATATATATATATATATATATATATATAATGTTTGTGCTTGTATTGTTATAGTGTAATGGTTCACTTTAGACAAGCCATTTAGGTGTTTTGTTTATAGTGAGGAGGAATCAACTAACGATTTTGTGTCACTAGTTCTTCGAATTAAGTCTGTTATTCCATCAATAGCTGTGAAATGACTTGGTAAAGATTGGAATTCATTACCTTTAAGAAGGCTTTTTCGGCCAAACCTGTCCATTAACCACTATATATATATATATATATATATATATATATATATATATATATATATATATATATATATATATATATCCTGAAGTAAACATAAAAACGAAGAAATGGTGATTATAATCAATCTATACAATATAAAATTCTAAAACCCTGTCGGCTTGGTCTGTAGAATACAGCAACTGCAACTCTGCCGAGAGTTAAGACCCAACCGACGAGTGTCCTAGATATGACACTAAACCATCTGATTGTGAGACTTGGAATGTTAAGTACGCCTTCTTTGCTATTACTCCTTGTTCCTCTTTGTTCCGGAGCGGTATCACTTATTATCGTGCCATCTATGCGTCTATGAACCACTTATCTGTGGGCTAACAAGTGATTAATTTTAGATTGACTTATACTAAAACTTGAAATAATTCAACTGTATGCCAATTAATGAGTTCTGGGCCATTTAGAATTAATGTTACCTACGAACTATTCACATAAGAATCATAAACCGGATTTGATATTAAATAATATGCCATTAAACCAAATAACCCAACCGAAGTTAACAAAATTATACGCATGCACGCCCCCCCACACAAACATATATATATATATATATATATATATATATATATATATATATATATATATATAGATATATATATATGTATACATCGGTAAAATCATATGATAATTAAAACAACTTTTTAAAAATATATATATATATATATTTTTAAATATATATATATATATATATATATATATATATATATTTAATATATATATATATATATATATATATATATATATATATATATATATATATATATATATATGTATATATATATATATATGTATACATCGGTAAAATCATGATCATTAAAACACTTTTTAAAACTTTTGAAAAATATTTAGAAAACGCTTATGATCCAAGTTGTAACAAACGCTTCAGCATAAATGTCAATTTCGCGAAATGTATATGTAGATAGTAATTATGAGCACAGAGAGAGAGAGAGAGAGAGAGAGAGAGAGAGAGAGGGGGGAGGGAGAGTGACACACACACGCACCCACACACACTATATATTTATATATATATATATATATACCTTCTTATGCAATTTTATCCTCAATTTGGAATATAAATATTATACTATAATATTGTGGAATACAATCATTCACTTATGGTCGAAACGATACACACACACACACACACACACACACACACACACACACACACACGTATATATGTATATACATATATAAAGTGTGTGTCGTTAAACAGTAGTCAATGATTTTTATGCGGATGGGTCATAATCGCTCAAATAAGCACCACATGACCAAGCAAATGTGGAGGATATATTTTTATAATGTATCTTTACAAATTTTCAATGATCAATATTACTTTTGTCAAATTTATATAAAACGTTCAAAGTCAAATTCCAAATATCAGATATATAGAACAGAAGGTACTGAAAAAAAATCAAACAAATCAATATGTTGAATTGATGTACATTTTCTGTACCAGAAAGAACCAAGTTGTGTTTATGCACACTAAGAGCATCTTCACAGTATTAATAATATTTCTCCTTCTGCTTGGTTTTATTATATTCGTTTTTTTAGCTCCTTCTGGTTGTTGTTGTTGTTGTTGTTCTTCTTCTTCTTCTTCTTCTTCCTCTTCTTCTTCTTCTTCTTCTTCTTCTTCTTCTTCTTCTTCTTCTTCTTATTATTATTATTATTATTATTATTATTATTATTATTCACTCATTCGAGATTTTCACACCAGCGTTAGCCGATGGTTTTTCACTGGAGTCTGAGTGACAAGAAGTCTCCTCAAGTCTCCAGGACTCTTCTTAGTATTCTTGCCATTCTCAACAATGCTGTCGTTTGGATAGTCTCCATTCGTCCACCAACTTCCAAATCCTCTAGTCCCTTTAGAAATCCTTTAGTTTCTGTTCCAAACGCACCAATTACAATTCGTATAATTATCACTTGCATGTTCCACAGTTTTTTCAATTCCCTAGCAAGGACGAGGTACTAATCCTTCTTTTCACATTCCTTCAGTTTTATTCTGTGGTCAGCCGGGACAGTAAAGTCGACTATTTTGCATGTTCTGTTTTGTTTTTTTTTTCGTTAATTATTATTAAGTCTGGTCTTCTGACCGGGATTAGGTGATCCGTTTGTACGTTAAAGTCCCATAGGAGTTTATGCGTGGCATTTTCTAGGACAGGTGCTGGGTTGTGCATATACCATTTGTTAGTATGGTCAAATTTAAGTTTCTTGCACATTTCCCGGTGGACCACCTTCCCGACCTAGCCGTGTCTCGCCTTATACTCCTTCCGTGCTAATTTGCTGCATTCACTTATTATGTGATTGATCGTTTCATCTCTGTCACCACATAGCCTACATTTACTGTTTTGTTGCGTCTTATCTATTTATTATTATTATTATTATTATTATTATTATTATTATTATTATTATTATTATTATTATCTAGAGTTTTTTATATCAACGTTAGCAACGGTATTTCACCAGGGTTTGAGTGACAGCAAGACTACTCAAGTCTCCCGGACTTTTCTCAGTGTTCTGGCCATTCTCAATAATGTAGTAGTTTGGATGGTCTCCACTCGGCCGCCAACTTCCAATCCCTCCAGTCCCTGATTGTTGCGTCTTATCCATTCTCATTATTATTATCATTATTATTATTATTATTATTATTATTATTATTATTATTATTTACTCTTTGAGTTTTTCATATCAGTTTTAGTGGATGGCTTTTCACTGGAGTTTGAGTGACAGCAAGTCTCCTCGAGTCTCCAGGACTCTTTTCAGTATTTTGGCCGTTCTCAATAATGTTTTAGTTTGGATGGTCTCCACTCGTCCTCCAACCTCCAAGTCCTTCAGTCCCTTATATAATAATTTGGTGACTGTACCAAAATCACCAATCACGATTGGTATAATTGTCATCTTAACATCCCATAATCTTTTCAATTGCCAAGGAAGTTCCAGGTCCTAATCCTTCTTTTCACTTTCCTTCGTTTTTATTCATTGGTCAGCCGGGACAGCAAAATCGACAATTTTGCAAGTTTTCATTTTTTTTTTATTATTCTAAGGTCTAGTCTTCTGGCCGAGATTACTTTTTTTTTTTTTTGTTTATTATTATTAAGTCTGGTCTTCTTGCCGGATTAGGTGATCTGTTTGTATGTCAAAGTCCAACAGAAGTTTAAGTGAGTCATTCTCCAGGACAGATGATGGGGTATGCGTACACTATTTGTTCATATGGTTGAATTTCAATTTCTTGCACATCTCCCAGTGGATCACCTTGCCCAATCAGTCGTGTCAAGATTTATACTCCTTTTGTGCTAATTTGCTGCATTCACTTATTATATGATTAATGGTTTCATCTTTGTCACCTCATAGCCTACATTTGTTATTTTGTTACGTCTTATCTATTCTAGCTTTTATAAGATTGTTTCTTACGGCGTTGTTTTGTGTTGCTATGAGGAGAGATTCTCTTTCTCTCATTAGGTTTCCTTTTCTTAGCCAGGTCCCGGTTTCCTCGTGTGAGATCTTGTTTATTAGTCGTTTAAAACGCTTATAAAGTTGTTTTTCTTCCCGTTTTTTTTTTCGTATTTAATATCCTTCTGTTGGCCATCATGTTGTCAGTATCGTTTCTGATGGCTGAAATGAATCTTCGTGATTCTCAATTTAGTCCTCAAATCGTTGTATCGTTGCATCAATGCCGGCAAGTCCTCTTTCTCCCTCCTTTCTTGATACATACAGTTTGTCAACGTCATCTCAAAGATGCAATGCCTTATGCATGGCTATTAGTTTTCTTGTTCTTTAGTCCAATTGTTTAAGTTCTTCGCTGGTCCTCTTCAAAAAGTCTCCGAATATCTAACAAGGTGTACTGCCCAAGTATTTTTTTTTCTTTGATAAGGTTTCTGTTGCATAGTTTTTTCTCTAGTAGTTTTCTAGTTCACCCGAGATATTCTTTTTTAATTTTGCGTTTCATTTCTACTTGTTTGATGGTGTCAGCCTCCAAGACACCAAGTATTTGTACATTTCCTTTTCTCCAAACGTTGTAATCTTGTCTTGATTTGGCAATTTCATTCCATTCGGCAGGTGTCGTTTGCCGCTTTTCATTACTAGTATGGTACATTTTTTTCATGCCAAATTCCATCCCCATATGCTGACCGTAAATTCCAACTGCGTGTATTAGAGTTTCCAGTTCTTTTTCATTTTTTGCAAATAATTTGATGTCGTCCATGTACATTAGGTGATTGATCTTTTCTTGCAATTTTCTAAGTTTGCATCCGGCTGTGAATTTTCTGAATATTTGGTTAAGTGACATCATTGAAAATATGAATAATGACGGTGATAGTGCATCTCCTTGAAATAGACTTCTTGATTCTGCTTCAACTAAGATTTTTCCTCCTGCTGTCAATTTCACTCTCCAGTTTTTAATGGTTTTCTGGATAAAGTTTATGACTTCATCTGATATTTTATATATTTTGAGACAGTTTATTATCCAGGTTTGCGGTACATATTACACGGCTTTTTGTAATCAATCCAGGCCATAGCTAGATTTTTCTGTCTGGTCTTGCTCTCATTTAGGATGTGCTGATCTTTGTAAAGTAACTCTGTTGTGTCTCTGGATCCTTTGCAGGATCCTTTCTGTTCCTCAGAGATGAATCTGCGGCTTGTTAGCGAGTAGTTAATCTCTTTTCTTATTTGTGCTATAAATATTTTCCACATTATCGGTAGGCAGGTTATTGGTCTGTAGATTTTTGGGGCGGTTCCTTTGATTGGGTGCTTCTGGGTCAATGGGGTCTTTCCATTGGTCATCCATTCGGGTCCGTGTGCTCCCTGTTGGCATCTTTTCATTTCTGCTGGTAGTCTGTCGTGAATGGAAGTGAATTTCTTGAACCAGAAACCACGTATTCCATCATGGCCTGGCATTTTCCAGTTTGATATATTTTTAGTGTCGTTTTGAATAAATCGAAGTGTATTTCCAATTTGGGGCATACTTTGAGCCCTTCTAATTCTTTTGTCAAATTCTTTGTCCATTCGGCTTTTTCGTTATATTTTCTTGGTTGCCTTAATTTAGTCCAAAATCATTCGATTTCTCTTCCACCCAGTTGTTGGTATGTTTTTGTGTCACCTCGTCCCACTTGTTGATATAATTTTCTATCGTTGTTTTTGAATGTCCTATTTTTTCTGTATCGATTTACCCTTTGTTAATATCTTTTTAATCTTTTGCAAGTACGTTCTGGTTGATTTCCCCAAGTTTTATTGTCATTTTCTTGTGTTGCCTTTTCCTTTTTGTCTATTATTATTATTATTATGTACTTTCTGATATTTTTTTTTATGCAAGCGTTAGCCAATGGTTTCTCTTTGGTGTTTGATTGATAGCAAGTCTCCTCAAGTCTCCAAGACGCTTCTCAATATTCTGGCCAATCTCAGTAATGCTGTAGTTTTGATGGTCTCCACTTGTCCTCTTATTTCCAAGTCCTCCAGTCTTTATAACCATCCTTTGGTGTATGTACCTTGAGCACCAATTACAATGGCTTTTACCGTCATTTTCATGTTCCACAATTTTTTAAATTCCTAGCAAATTTCCGATCCTTATCCTTCTAATCGCTTTTTTTCAATTTTACTCTATGGTCAGCTGGGACAGCAGAGGCCACTATTCGGGAAGTTCTCGTTTTTTGATGATTATTACAAGGTTTAGTTCGTCCGACGGAAATCAGGCGATCCGTTTGTATCTCAAATTACCGGAGGAATTCGTTCGTCTCATTCTCTAGGACAGATTCTGGGTTGTACATATACAATTTGTTTATATTTCAAACTTCAGTTTCTTGCACAATTCCCAGTGAATCACCTAGCCCACCCAGTCATGTCTAGTCTTATACCCTTTCTGTACTAATTTGCTTGCATTCACTTATTATGTGATTGGTTGTTTGGTCTCTATCACTGCATAACCTACATCTACATGGTCTGGATAGCCTCGATTTCTTTTCTTCTGTCCCGTTCCTCAAATCTTTTCCCAAGCTTTTGTAGACCGTTCCAAGTGCACCAACCTCAAGTGATATCACCATCATCCTCTTGTTTCACAGTTTTTTAGTCCAAGGTCCAAATATTTGTCGATCATTTCGCCTTATTTTATTTTCAGTTTTTGGTTCACTGCAACGGTAAAATCGACCCGCTAAAAAAGTTTTTTTCCTTGTTGATCAATACTAGGTCTGGTCTTCTGGACAGGACTAGGGGAACAGTTTATCTTGCAAAATCCCTGAGGGGTTTTATATGTCTCATTCACAAGAAGAGATTAGGGTTGTGCATATACCATTTTGTCGTATGGTCAAATTTTGATTTCCTGAACTAGTCCCACCGAATCTTATTTTTAATCCAGCCGTTCCCAGTCTTGTATTCCTTTTGTGCTCAATGGTTGCATTTGCCTTTTATGTGATTAATCGTTTCATCTTTCTCTACATAACCAAACATTGCTATTCACTAGCGTGATATCGATTTAGTCTTTAGCATAGTTGGTCTTTATGGAATTTTTTTGTGATGCTATTAAAGAACTTTTAGTTTGCCTCTTGTGTTTTCCTCTTCTTAACCATATCTCGTACAATCTCGCCATTTTAGCGCTTGAAGCATCCATACAAATGTTTTTTCTTCCTATTCCTGTTTCCTAGTTTTTATTGTTTTTTCTGTTTGTTCTTAACCTGCCAATACTTTTAATTGGCTGCGGTTATTACTCTTTCTTTGCTCTTCTTAATGTAGTCTTTGAATTCTTGTATTGACGCCTTTACGCAATCTTCAATGCTACCGAGTTCTCTTTCTTTTTGGCATTTGCAGTCAGTCAATAACTGCTCTCGAATAAAAGGCCTTGTGCTACTTCTTCAGTTTTATCTTTGGTCAATTTCTCAAAGTTCTTTCCTTTGTCTGTTTTAAGAATGGTCCAGAATATCTTACAAGGGGATCTACCCAGGTGATTGATTCCTATCATAAGATTTCGGCTACAGAGCTTAGTTTTGAGAAGGTTTCTTGTCTTTCTGAGGTGCTTTTCGAATTTATTTCTCATCTCTGTTTATTTTCCAATGTCCACATCGAATATTACCGATTACTCGTAATTTTCTTCTCTCTAAGCATTTTGATTTTTTCTTAATTTTGTATTCCTCCCGTTTTTCTTCTTTTTTTTAATACTTTCCATGGACCATTTTACAATGCCAAATTCCATTCCTATATCCGGGCTGTATATTCGTATTTTTTATATCAGTGTCCTTGATGCCCTTTTACTATTTATCAATATCTTGATATCATCCATATGAATTAGAGGATTAAGCTTTTCTTGTAATTCTGCAAATTTGTAGTCCCCTGTGCTCTTTCTAATTATGTAATTGAAAGCCCTCATTGCTATAACAAATAGTAGAGCCGAGAGTGAGCCTCACTGAAAGATACATATCTGGATTTTCCTCTCTACTACAGTTTGTCCTCTTGCAATTAATCCACTTTCATACAGTTTTAATGGGTTTCGGAATGAAGTTAATGAATTTGTCAGATATTTTCCACATTTTCTGACATTCTATTATTATTATTATTGCGAGACCATATCATTAGATATTTTGCAGTCAATCTATTCATTTATTACATATTTAGCTTTATCATACAATGATCCGTATATAGTATATCATCTGTTCCTTTGGGTCTCTTGTGGCATGTTTTCCGTTCTTCCGGGAAAAAATCTGCGGGATTCAAGGGTGTAGATTTCTTCTATCTGAAACAAAGTGACACAAAAGGATTTTAAAACTAGACACGTCTGGGGGGGTTAAATATGGCAACATAAAGAACAGGAATGGTGAAGGTATAAATAACACGAAGAGGGAATTAGAAGGACTTAAAGAAAACCCCGAGATAGAAATACACCTGGACTCACTGTGAGCAACACTCAAGAAAGTACCAAATTAGGAAATTTTATGAACTTAAATTAAAATACGTTGTCTCAGTTTTTTACGTCCCAGATCATTTTAGCTTTCCAAATCAATTCAGCTTTCCAAATCTTTTTAGCTTTCACACTCAACATGAAATATTTTCCCGTTATGTGGCATCTTATATTTGTATTGGTTGTCTTTCTTATTTTTCTTATTTCAAAAAATACCGAAAAGGTTTGCTGCATTGATAGATATTTAACCATTATTCTTTTCTTTACTACCTGGGGCACCTCGTGTAGTGTAATGATTAGCAAGCTAGACTAGCAAACCTTCACAGATGAGTTTGATTCTCATGAAGTACATCATTCACACAGCTTTGTGCCACATCTAAACAAAAAGCTTAGTAAATTAATAATATTTTCTTTAGTAATACAAAGGGAAACAATCGACGTATATCATAGAAAAAGCTTATAAAACAATCGTCCTAATGCTACTTACTCAAGTAACTACTATATCTATTTTTAATATTTTCTTCAGGAAAAGTAACAACGTTTTAGTCAATGGGTATGAACATTCGTCTTAATTTAAGAAACATGCAAAAAGGGAAGAGTTTCATATATGGAGCAACAAACTTTAGAAGACTAGAATTGATAGCATGCAGCGATTCAATCAATATATTATGTGTATAAGGGTTGGTAGGAAAAGAGAAACGACCGTACGTTACTTTAGCCGACTGCATTAAAACGAAAGAGATTGGTTGTGAGATCCACCACGAAGAGAGCTTACAGGAATATGAAAGCAAGCAAAACAGTATTTTCTGTTTGTTTATATATTTTTGGTCATTTTTCATGTTTTTTGTTGTTGTTGCTTTTTTTTTGTTTTTAGCTGGATGTCGATTTCACGAGTAGAATTTAATAACTAAAAGCAGACAGAGCGGTGCTTGTACACGAACCACATATTTGTACAAATTTATATATCAATATGATTTTTTGTGGATACATAAATGCGAACTTAAAATGTACTAGAAAAAATGTCTAGATGTGCTTTGCTAAATATACAGTAAAAACGCGCGCGCGCGCGCACACACACACACATACACACACACACACACACACACATATATATATATATATATATATATATATATATATATCAGCTGTGACTCCTGGGGTTTGGGCTTTTTGAACTAAGTTTAATGAGCTATTCTTTCAAGCATATCGATTTTGAAGCAATAAAATTCTTTCTGAACAAATCATTTGACCTTCACCATGGTTAGAGCTAACAACCTGGCGCAAACTATCAGAAATAATTATTTATGTATTTACCCAGATTTTCTGACAATGGAAAGATTCGACACAATATCATTTTTTAAGCAGAATAAAAGTGCTTGAAATTTAAAATTTGCTTACTCCTACTCTGATTGCCTTATGTTTTCTATTTATTGTAAGATTTTATGAGCAAAATTTAATAATACCACACCGAGCCCAAAAGATTCTAATCATATGTGAGTTTTTCAATTTCTTGTGCGTGGTTGTGCGTATTTGTGCGTGTATTTGTCAGTGCCTGAGTAGTTCTAACATTTGTTCCGCTGACCCAGACATTGAGTGGTTAATATCTAGTATCCCTCTGATTACTGAGACAGATGCTTAATCCAAGGTCTTAGACATTGCTATAAAAAAATATTGTTTTGATTTTTTTTAATTATCAGTTTTTCCGTATTTTTGTGGAATTGCATTTTTATAAAAATGTCCTTTGATGGTAAAATTCCTCATATATAGCAAATTATACATAGAGTTGGCGACCGAAGTCAAAGGTGACCCGAACACTCCATTTTCGATAGATACTACACCAAGTTGTAGGGTTGGGCGCTACTTCTTTCCATGGATTGTTCCACTTTACCCTTGATCCATACCTTTTAATGCTAAGTGTTAAGCAAGGCGGTAACATGTACCATTTTTTTAATCTTTGGTATGACTCAACCTGGGATTGAACCCCGGTCTTCCGGGCCATTCGCGAACACTCTAACCATTAAGCCAATGTCCGTTAGAGTGTTCGCCAATGGTCGGGGAGAACTGGAATCAATCCCAGATCGCATCATACCAAAGACTTTAAAGATGGTACTTGATACTTGCTTAACACTCAGCAATATAAGGTACGTATCAAGTTTAAACTGGAGAAATCCTGGGTAAGGAGTAGCGCTCTCCCTTACACTTCAGTCTAGTAGCCATTGAAAAGGGAACCTTGTGGTCGCCCTCGACTATCGTCGCCAACTTTACTCATTGTTTTGTGAGCCTTACCCATCTTACCATAATGGACTCTTCTCACCGTTATTAGTACTGAGGGATTTCGCTGTCAGAAGCAGATCAATATCGGTATTATCCGAACAGTACGAGACTTCTTACCTTTTCTATGTAACTCTATCTTCCTGGTATAAAATTATCTTTTATCGAATATCCGTGTTTGTGTTTTCATTAGTGACCCTTTCCGGGGGCACAACATACTGGCGACGAAGAACTCGAATGAGAAAAAGGACTCTCCAACAAGCAAAAGGGGTTAATCACACTACATACTGGCAAAGATACATCGCAACAACAAAGAGTTACCCAACTACAAGTTGTTAAAGAATCTACAACAAAGTTCCAGCATACAACTAATCGAACAAGATTTTTGTTAAACAACTACAAGGTATCAAATTGTACAAATGACGGAGTGTGTCGGATAGCGGATATTTAAAAAAATAAAAATCTGTAAGATTGTCACGTAATCAAAAGTGATTTTCATATTTTTCTTTCTTCCCTTTCACTTCAGAGAGAAAAAAATTATTTCGGCGTTTACAGTTTTGTGTTGTACAAAACACACACACACACACACACGCACACACATACATACACACACACACTCACAGTAATTATACTTGATTTCTGGGGAAAATTACAGAAGAAAAAACTTCCCCACTCCAGAGAGAAGAAAGAAAAAAAAAGATTATTTATAGAAGTTTTTTTAAGCCTAAAAAAAATGGAAGACCTAAAAGAAATGTTTGCACAAATGATGAAATTCCAAAATGGAGTGTCAACAAAAAAATGAGGAAAAACTCCTTCAACTTCAGAAAGAAAACGAAGAAAGAATCTTAAAAAACGCGGAAAAACAACAACTGCCCTTCCTTGAATTGCAAAAACAACAAGAAGCACTTTTTAAAAGTCTAAGTAATAACCAGCCTACAGTTATTACTACTATTTTCACTCAAAATGCAGTGTTGAACGCACTCGAAACATTATCCTGCGCACCAGATGAGGATAAGACCTTTGAGGCATATTACAGAAGATATGAAGAAATATATATTACTGACTGTACCGATTGGACTGATGCATAAAATGTCCGGCGACTTCTACGAAAGCTAGGAACTGTGGAACACAACAAGTTCGTAGATTATACCTTACCAAAAAAAAAACCAAAAAAAAAAAACAAACAAACTTGCGAACATGGCTTTTAAGAAACAGTTAAATTACTGTCAGAATTATTCAGCTCCAAAACGTCTGTATTCCACAAAAGATGGAAACGTTTCAACTTAACAAAAAGGGACAGTGATGATTATTTAGGGTTTACCTCGGTCGTCTATAAAAATTGCGAGGATTTTAAGCTAGGTGAATTGTCAGCGGATAACTTCAAATGTCTGATATTCGCACAAGGCCTATTGTCGGCAAAAGACGTGGAAATCAGACACAGAGTTTTGTCGAAATTAGAGAACGAACCCGATCTCACACTTCAAAATCTGGCTGACGACTGTCAGGGGATAGTGAGTGTCAGAAAAGACTTTAAAAATATCGAGGAATCTGGTGTTGCGTACGTAAGGAAAGTCAACCATAGATCCCAATCATACTCTCCGGTAAAAGAGAGAAAAATATGATTACCTAAAATTTCAATACCGGCAGACTTGTGACACCCCCCCCAAAAAAAACCCAGTGCTTGCTACCGCTGTGGAAAAGCACATTGGGCCAAGGACTGTCCTTATTGGACAAAGAAATGTCAAAACTGCGATAAATTCGGATATAAGGGCTTACAGTGTAGAAATAGAAAAATAATTAAAAACAAAGTCAGACATACAAAAAGCGAGGACAAGTCAGACAAAGTCGTTCGTAAATACATAACAGTCAAAGTACTAAATAAGTCGGTAAGATTTCAGTTAGACTCTGTCTCTGATCTATCAATAATAAACTTACAAAATTGGAGAATATTAAATAGGCCAATAATAAAGATGACAAGCAAGACGGCGCGAACGGCAACAGGAGACAAAATAAAATCTGAAGGCGAAATAATTATCCCAGTATCACTAAATGGTATGACCAAAAAATCAAAAGTATTCGTACTGAAGAACGCAGAAAATTTGTTTGGGTCGGACTGGTTTCAGAAATTTAATCTCTTGGATCCACTAATTAATACGTTTTGCCAAAAAGTAGAATGCATTACGGCCGAAGTTGAAAAAATTAAGATGGGAATAAAAGGTAGTTTCCCCGAAGTATTTTCAGCTTGTCTTGGCAAATTTACTAAAATTAAGGCAAAATTTAAACTGAAGGAAAATACACGCCCCATTTTTAGAATGAAGCGAAACGTACCTTTCACCGCGACCGAAGAAATAAATAAAGAGCTAGACCGATTAGTGAATATGGGCATATTATCGAAAGTTCAATTCAGCGATAAGCTACTCTCAAAACAAAATAAGCAGCGAAAGACCACATTAGCGTCAAAAAAAGGTTTTACCCTAGAGAAAAACATTACTTTAAAGATATCAAAATAACACGTCCTGTTAGGAACGTGGAATAATTAAAGAACCAGTTACAGAAAATCCGTTTGAACGACTCCAACGACGTACCACAAACAGAAGAAGAGCCAATAGACACTATTTTCGACATGTTCGATTTAGAACCTCCGCAATCAACTCCTGGAATACGTCGGTCAGGGAGAAAGAGGTAATTCAACGACCCGTTGATGATCGACCCAAAAAGAAAAAAAAATATTAACAGCACTATTACGAAGTAAAAAGCTTGGGGGAGGGGTGTTGTGGTGCCTTACCTATCTTACCATAATGGACTCTTCTCGCCGTTATTATCCCTGAGAAATTTCGCTGCCAGAGGCAGATCAATATCTGAGTCACCCCATCTCAATCAGTTCCCCAAAAATATTCAAGATGTGATTATTTAAATGCCTGCCTGGGACTGGGGTGACTTAAGTTTTGGGGTTTTTTTTTACCTCGTCCCTGCAGTCCTAATTATATATTCTATAACACCGTTTTTACCGATTTCCGGTGTATAAAACGTGAAAAGCGCCGGACGAAAAGGCCCTCGTTCATTTTACTATTTTATTATAGTCCCCCCTCTTTTGTTACCAATGTTCATCTATATATAAATTTGCTTGTACCCGAAATTTATTAAAATATTTTAAGGGTAGATACAACCCTAAAATCATTGTTAATTTAAATAAAATTACAGACTTTAGGTATCTACTTGATAGCAATAAAAATAAGATCTTTCTTCTTCAATCTTGCCTTGACAAAAATTTAGCTCCGGGTTAAATAGTTCGACGTATTGAGAAAATAAAATGCCGTAATTCTACTAATGTATTACGTGCATTTTTAAAGGACGGAATCTCTTTTTTCTTTGACTCAATAGAGTCTGTGAAATCCCGTTTATATCATAAGTGGAGGATATATTGGTCTTCCTTTAGTTTTTTCGATCTCCTTCGATTTTCAAAGTATCTAACCAATAACTCTGCTCGGTTAAAGAGTAAGTTATCGAATAGCACCCAGCAATTCTTGAACCTCTTGATTAAAAAGAAATATGGTTCAACTGCAACTGCTGACAGAAATATTTTTAATTTTTCTTCATATGTTTTATCAGATAGTGAAAAATGTGAGCTATCGAAGGGGCTTAATTTTTGTGTCCCCCCCCCGAAGTACTAATTTAGCTGATGTATTTGCCGAGATTGAGTTGTTGTATGTGCAGTTAAAGAGACATTCTCTGGCTTAAAAGCTCGTCTGGCTGACTTGGCTCAAACTTTTATTAATACCACGGTCGATTCTCAAAGTTTTTTGAGGCAAAAGATGCATTTTGAATCGGCAAAACAACTAAAAATGAACAATGATATTGTTCTTAGCAGACCTGATAAAGGCGCTGGCGTGTTTATTCTAAATAGAGCAGATTATGTAAGCAAAATGGATGCTATTCTTGAAGATACTAACAAGTTCCTAAGACTTGGGGACTTGTCTTTTGATTATACTCAGAAAATTGAAAATAAGTCACAAAAGCGTTTTTTGAGTTATTCAGAAGTAAACTGATATCGAAGGAGGTCTATGAATTTATTCGTCTAATTGGTTCACAGAAACCGAGAATGTATGGATTACCAAAAATCCATAAGTCCGGTATCCCTCTGCGGCCTATTCTTTCCATGTATCATTCCGCTCAGCATTCTTTGGCTAAATGGATGGTTGAAGTCCTTAACCCTGTTTTAGAATTCTATTCCGGGTGTTGCGTTAAGGAGTCCTTTACATTTTCTTCTATCATTTGTCGACTTCCGGTTTGTATGGAATCCCAATTTCTGGTCTCTTTTGATATTATCTCTCTTTTTACTAACATTCCTTTAGACGAGACTATATCTATATGCGCTGATTTTTTGTATCGTTATCCATTTACTTTTGCCCTTCCCTTTCCTGAGGGAGATTTTATTGAATTGATGGGTATTACCACAAAGTCAGTGTCTTTTAGTTTTAATGAGATCATGTACCACCAGATTGAGGGAGTTGGTATAGGTTCCCCTCTAGTCCACATTCTGGCTAATATTTTGTTGGGTTCCAAGAGAGACGTCTGATTGATAAGTTTCCTAAGCCCTTCATCTATTTACGTTATGTGGATGATACTTTTGCTTCCTTTACATCACGTAGCGATGCTTTAGCATTTTTTGATATATTGAATTAGCTACACTCTTCACTGACATTTACCATGGAGGAGGAAAATAATGGTCAATTGCCATTTTTAAATGTGTTAGTCGAAAGATGTGATTTTTCTTTCTTCACATCGGTCTATAGGAAATCTACATTCACTGGCCTATATTTGAATTAGCATTCTTTTGCCCTTAAGTCTAGGAAACTTAATGTACTCAGATGGCTTTCTTATATAGCTTTAAACATCTGTAGTGACTGCAAGATTGAGAATGAATCAAGGATATCTATATTGACAACGGGTACCCCGAGGACGTCATTGATGTCAATATCAGGTATACAGTGACTAGGTTGAAAAATACGAACAAAGACTTCGGTCCTCCGAAGTGTGCAGTATACTTTAGACTTCCTTGGGTGGGTTCTGCCTGCCAGTCCTTTGCTTATAAGATTGCCTCTTCTGTGTATCGTTGTTATCATGCTGTTAACGTAAGACCAATATTCACTACGAGACCGGCCTTTAATTTTTCAAATAAAGACAAGCTGCCTATCTTTAAACAAATTAATTTGATGTATAAATTTGTATGCCGATGATGTTCGACATATATAGGCAGGACTTGTCAACGCCTCGAAGTGAGAGTTAGACAGCATATACCCAGATTTCTCTTGTCAGGCCGATTAACATCCGGGCATTCTCAGGCAATGGATCTGGCTATTGGTGACTATTTGTTTACTATAAATAGCTGCAGAACCAGTTATGAAGATGATTGTTTCTTTGCCCTGCATCGAGCTAGAGACAAATCCCATCTCAAAGTCTTGGAGGCGATTTATATTTCTAGGAATCGCCCTTATCTATGCAGGCATTTAAACAATCACATCTTAAATATTTTTTGGGAACTGCTTGAGACTGGGGTGACTTAATTTTTTTTCCACCTTGTCCCTGCAATCCTAATTATATATTCTATAACCCCGTTTTTACCGATTTCCAGTGTATAAAACTTGAAAAGCGCCGGACGAAAGGGCCCTCGTTTATTTTACTATTCTATTATAGTCCCCCCTCCTTTGTTAGCAATGACATCTTTGTTAATATATATATATATATATATATATATATATATATATATAAGGAGGAGGAAAATTGAGTTAAAATTTTTACTGATCCACTTTGTATATACACACAACATTAATATAAACATATATATATATATATATATATATATATATATATATATAATCTTCTTCTGGCCATCTATACTTTCGGTCATATATAAATACGCAGCTAATGATTTTATTTTAATTTTCTGCTCAACCAAATATTGCAATACTTTATTATTTCTATGTGAAAATATTACAATCAGATTGAATATTTTTCATTATTATTTATGAACAAACCTTATAGCAAACAAAGTTTGTTACCAATATATGAATATTTAGCAGTCCAAAAATTAGAACATCTTTCTGGCAATGGAATGGTATTTTTCGTGAGATAATTTTTACAATATTATTTTTGGTTAAAGCATTTAAACACTGGGACCAAATATATAATCACGACGTTTCTGTAACCAAAACTAAAGAAATATATTTATAGTTTATCTATATGTTTTTTTTTACGTGAGAGTATATGAATAAGTTAAGGAATATATTTGCTTTTCATAATGTACGTAGATGTTTTCAGATATAATGATATTTCTTCAAGCAAATAAAAATACATTTCTATTTGTATAATGCATTTATCTAAAAGCGTTGTTTTCTATGTGCTCGCCCTGTGAAAAATTTTCATTCACTATACACCTTCAGTTATGCAGTATGTTTTGTTCTTTGAAGTAGAGAAAATCTCAGAAATTATATCCTGTGAAACTGAAATATTTCCTATGAAACAGAAGCAAAATAGGAAAAATAGAATTTATACTTTTTTTATATATATGTATGCATTAACTCAACTCCTACGCATCTGACAGAATGCGACATAGGGTCAATTTATTCTAGTGGAGTATCATTGGTGTGAATTCTGATTATTCCTGCACCAAGACTACTCGTCGTATGGAAGCTAAAGAGTTCAGTCAGCTCAACTGTTTATCAATAGATAATTAGGAGAATAACAGGTGAATACTTGCCTTTTCTAAGCTCACTTTCAAAGGGAAGCATAAACTGTATTTTCATATGTTTACATGTAAAGGTATATATATATATATATATATATATATATATATATATATATATATATATATATATGCGTGTGTGTATATGTATATACATATATATATATATGTATATATACCTTGAGGACAAAATGTAGAGCCTAATCACTGCATGGAATGTACTAGATATACATATATGGCCCAGCAAGCATATGCACGCACACACACACACACACACGCACACACACGCGCGCGCACACACATACACACACATATATATATATATATATATATATAGAGAGAGAGAGAGAGAGTAAGCGAAAGAGAGAGAGAGAGAATTCAATTACAAGGCACTATAGAGATAAGACCCTAACAATTACTACCTCCCAAGTGTTAACCTTGGCGTGATAGAAGTCAGTAGGTACTGTAGATTATATAATATAAGTTTCTCTGATAGGGTGGGAGAGTTTTCTGAGGTAATTTTCCTGTTTGACATATTTCATACATGTACAATCTAGTTTTATGGTTTGGGTGAAATTTTGAAGAATTTTTCATGTTCGTGAAATCATTTCTTGGACAATCCATGAAGCTTTTATTCTGCTGAAAAATGGTCACCGACATCAAAGATTTATGTTACCTTTTTCCGATGAAATGGTATGTTTGCTTTGATTTGGTTTTTATGTTTCATGACATATCGACCCCCGTTGATGCATACGGTCTTCAATCATGTCAAGTTAGGTATAATGCGAGAATATACCTTTCCCAAAAATGACAGAACACTGCTCTTCTAAGCAGGACAGTGCTTCGACCATCAAACTGTCATCTTCTTACTGCTGCTCTCCTGAGTGAATCTGATGTCTTGTGAATCCGTAGAAAACATGACTCCTTAGGCCAGACAGCATTCTTTTATCTATATTAGGTCTATTGCTGATATAAGTCTGCGCTTGGAGATATTTTTCGTGATGGACATTGAATAGCATGCATACTGGTATGGGTTAGTACGCAGACAAACCATGAAACAAAGTGAAAATGCTAGGATATAAGGTGTGTTACAAATTAAGCAGTTATATACAAATAAGAAATGAAGACAAGAATTTATGACAAATACATTAAGACTGTGAAGAGAGCATGAAATGGAAGAAAGACGTGTAACTTGTCGGATTACCTCTCTTTTCATGCAAATTCACTTTTCTGATGCTTGATTAAAGATGACACTTGAATTTATTTAAAAGAAAAGTCGTCACGTGTTAGAGAGTAAAATAAATCTCTTTGAAAATATTAGCACGAGAAAGAAATGCTTGAAACCTACGAGTCTGTCCAGATAAAAGATTATCATTGTCAAATAGAAACATTACATATATATATATATATATATATATGTGTGTGTGTGTGTGTGTGTGTGTATAATGTTTCATTTCTTTCTAGTACTAATATTTTCAAATAGATTTATTATTTAGCACACACACACACACGTGTGTGTGTGTGTGTGTGCCTTAATATACACGTTTCTCATACATATACATATATGTGTGTGTGTCTCTGTCTGTGTCTGTGTGAGTGTGTGTGTGAGTATATATATATATATATATATATATATATATACAAGTAGCTAAAAGTAAAATCAGAGGCTCACTATAGGTAACGGTTTATAAAACTATTAATGGCAATAGTAAGTAAAGTTGTCGAGGGTAACCCGAAGGCTCCCTTTTCAAAAGCTTCTACGCAGAGGTGTAGTGGAGAGCACTACTCCATTCCAAGGACTACTCCGTTTTACACTTGATACGTACATGAATTATTTTTATTTAATCAACTAAAATATTTCTATATTGCTGTAAGACAATTATGTTCTTTTAGATATTGACACATGGAGTTAGAATCTGATAGGTGTAGAGTAAGCTTCTTTGATAATTTTAGGGTCGCGTAGCCAATATAACATATCGTGTTTTTTTTTTCATTTTCGGGGATGCATTTGTAATATATGTACTTGAGTTAGGTTATTTGAGATAATAAATGAGAAGTACAAATATTAACTTTAAAAGTGGAATTTTATTCTTCGTATACAACGCCACGTGTTGGCTAGAAAAATGTCCGGCAGTCAACACACGTGTTTTGTATCTGGAATCTCTTCAGCAACTGCCTCCTCTTCTGTTCTTGGGTCGTCTTCGGCAACAGCTACTATCTCCGCCGATTGGCCAGAGGGAGAGGGAGAGCGAGATAGAAAAGGAGAGAGAAGGGAAGAGAGAAGAGTGAGAGGTGATGGATTCTGGGATAGCATTCCTTGGCCAAGGTGGAAGTTAGGACCAAAATTTCTGTTGAGGCGGTATTGACTGCCCCATTTACTGACCTTAGTAAGGGAGGTGATACTACACATTCTCCCAATGGACATTTACATTGATAAAAAGATTTTTTTTCCATAATCTATGTTGAAGGGAAATAATTATTATTAACGAGTAAATTTAATGCTTTAATTTTTTTCTAGAAAAGTATTAATCATATTCTTTTATTATTGTCTATAGGTGATGTATATATGTGTATAATGTTTTTGAGTATATTTAAGAAGATTCAAAATAACAAGGATTGCATTTTATTTAACCAAAACTGTTTGAATAAAAAAATGCTACCTATATACACCTTTTCAAATGAACGCTGCTGCTGCTGTTACCACATAATACCTTATAATTCCCGAGCCAAACGTAGTACGCTTGTTGCCCGAGCGGTCTGATACTAAGTCTAACGTAAAGTTGGGCGGGTTTCAATCCCAGCTTCAAGCGTGCTACGTGTCTTGCCACGCTGAAGAGTTGTGATACAACGAAACAGTCTGTCTGTGGATGACAATATATATATATATATATATATATATATATATATATATATATATATATATTCTAAGTCAGGATTAGTAAAATTAGATGTTTACTATAAGCAACAGTTTATAAAGATGATTATTGGCGATAAGGTTACACAAAAAATGGATTACCCATTATAGATTTTGACATAATAAACGGTGATAAAGTAAAAAAACACTGTAAATTCCCTAATTGCTGATCAGTGTTGCAAAGATTATATCTAGTTTTCTGCATTTACACATTTCTTATATACGTGTTTACGGCAAAACTTAGAATTAATTCGTCGACACTGGTCAGGTATTTTATCGTAATTAGAAGATTTATTTTTCACTGAATGTAACGCCAAATTAAAATATATTTTAGACAGAAAAATGTTTATGGTGTATATCCAATAATATCCCACAGTAGGCATAATGAAATCTGAAAAATGTAGAAGTGGGTTATTCATCAGCAGCTTTTTCGTCCCTTTAGCCATAAAATAAGATGCGTATGAATATTCAGGTCTTTCTCTTCCGCTGATATTTTTATAGAACTCGATTTCAAAGCAAACATCCAACGTATATGGGAGGAAGAGAGTCAAATATATATATATATATATATATATATATATATATATATATATATATATATATATATATATATATATATATAAATATATATATATATATATGTTGATTGGATTTTATTTCTGGTTATCACATAGTTTAGAAATTCAAAAGGTTTTTTTTAAATCATGAAATAGTTATTGTCATTGGAAAAGAAATCTGTGACTCTGTGAAACTTGATCGAGACTGTTCAAATTTCTCTTTTAGCTAAAACTCTATGAAAATCAAATAAATCCCTCTGTTTTACCAGCTCTAGACGTATAGTAGGGAAGAGTTAGACTTTAGGTCTGGTACGGCAAACGGTCAAAAAGAAAAGAAAAGTGAATTATAACCATTTGTACTCCGCTATAAATAGACCTTGTGTTGCATCCTGTCCGTTGCAGAAGGGTGGCATAAATATATCCTTTTTCCCCTTAAGGTATTTAATTTGGGACAATTTTTTCTCTTTTTATTCATGATTGGAATGGACTAATTTCTGTGAGATCAGAAATTCTAGTCTTGAAAACGATTCTGTACAATCAGCTACTCATATGTATCTGATGTTTACGTGTTGACTGTAAATATTTTAGGAATGAATTTCCTCTTGGTTACTCATTGAAAATAGACAGATACAACTGAAACTAGAAACTGCAGACTTTGGCCATGACAATAGATAATTGACTATATGAACAAAAGCTATTTCACATTAATAAGAAATACAAAAGCATTATTTTATATTGTCTAACACTTATTGTAATTTACTTTCTCGAGATTTCAACAATTCAATTCAAAGACCAATTTACTTATTTTATTATATACTTTGACCTGAAGGCATATTTTTCTTTTATAGTTCTTCAATTATATATTTGATCTATAGCTTTTTATTTTTCTATCTGTATGAAAGCAAAGTCTTTGAGAACAGTATCTTCTTTGGCTTCTGTTATTGGTTCTTGTTGGTGCTTTTAAAGTTTTTCACAATCCAGTATTACAAACGCTTGAAATCCAACTTCTGCCATTAGTGAAGATTTCTCTTCACATTTTTCATATTCAAGATATGGAATTAATATAATAATTAACTGCGAATTAAAAAGGAAGTGCTTTATAATTATCACCTTTTAATTATTCTTTTACCGGTATTATAATGATAGATGGTAACATGAATGAGTTTCTGTATTATTGTTTTTGTTGTTATTATTATTATTATTATTATTATTATTATTATTATTGCTTACTGGTCTGAAGTTTGTTACAGTAATTTGATGCTACAGTGCTACTAAAAGCTCGCTTTGATGTGCCATTTTTTGTTGTCTTACTATGACATAAATACCGAAATCGATTTATAAAATATAGATAATTATCGCAGCTTTTATTTTGTTGCTGATCTTGTTATTGAAGAACAAATGATTGTTTCCTCCTCTATATAAAAGTTGTCTAAATAAATAAATCGAATGAAGGAAAATATTCAAATTTATTTATTTTCTGAAAAAGTCATATTTGCCGAAGATCCTATCTTACTCTAAGATTTTAACGGAAATATTATTTATGTAAATGTTGAGCACGAAATTAAAGTAATTTGCTTTCGATTATATGCACACACACACACACACACACACACACACACACACACACACACACACACACTTATATATATATATATATATATATATATACATATATATATATATATATATTAGACTATTCCAATCTATCAAGTCTGTTTATATCTATATATCTATTAATGTAAGTCTATTCGTACTCTTTGGAAAAATATGAATCCGTTTTCCCTCCCAGTTAGGGGTTAAAATTTACCACTAATCTTCTTCATGGATAGATTTGGCGTTAGATACCTCAAGAAGGCTGATACCCCATTCAGCAAAGAAAGATTAAGATTAAGCCTATTCATATATCTCTATCTCAGTCTATTCATAGCTATCTATCTATCTATCTTTATTTATTTATTTATTTAATTTATTCCTATGCATATGCATCTATGTGTGTATTTATAGCATTATTTACCTTGTCTCGAAAGGTTTATACAGATAGACTTTGATGCCTTATCATTTTATGATGATTACTTATAGCACTCAGACAGTAAAACAATGAATATGACACTAGGGCTTTGTCTTTTTGAAAACATCGTTAAATTAGAGGAAGGAACAACTTACAAATTGTTTGTCTGTCAGATACTATTAAAACTAGAAAAAAAAATTATGACAATACAAAAGACTGAAACAGAAAGTGGAATACAAATAGAAAATGAATGATTCAGGCAGAGAAATGATAACAGAAATTTTGTAAACATTTACAAGATTTGTTTTACGCTAAATATCCATGGATTTTTCATGTTCAATTATTTAATTTTGACCTGAAAAGAACGTATGTACACATGTATAAAGATATTGTTTTTGGATGACCACCCTCTTAAGGAGGTTTAGCGTCTGGTCTTAATAGCTGGGTCTCAAGTGATGAACGAAAACTAGACTCTGACGAATTTGCCTAAAGTTCTAGCGGACAATAAATGGCAATGTAACGCCTTCTAAACCACATGTGTCACCAAATCTAAAAATAGACAATGACCCACATGTGGCATGGTTTCAAGAAATAACTTTCCACTTTTGCTGCTAAAAGCTAGTGAATTCATTTTGATAAAATCTTTAGCATTAGTGTGTCACAGCAGCTTTGCATTTGAGGAATATGGACCAGTTTTATTCGTTGAATCAAAAGTAGGAGTAAAAAATTTCACGATGGTAACTAAGTGTTATCATTTAAGGACTGACGCGCAAGCTGGCATTTAGAAATGTTATAAAAGCATTTACTTTAGGTAGAGAGAAACCGATACTCACACAGCATAAATTTTGTAAACTATTGCTCATTACCCAAAATATTACCTACAAGATGAAGTGTTTTTCATCTAAACTTTCTCTTTTTTCTGTTTTATGTGTGTTAAACTATTTATCATAGTAATAAAAAAAACTAATATGCTACAAGATTAAGTTCGTTACAATTTTGTTACACATAATTTCTAACAACAATCACAGTACCCTCATAACAAAAACATGCTTACATATAGACTTATGAATGAGTGAATGCAAGAAAACTGAACTGAGTCAAGATTTTAACGCTATAACCTTTTTAAAATTCATCCAAGCTGAAAATTTCCAAGGACACGAAGGAAAATTAGTTTTCGTTGATTTTTAAAGAGTTTATATCACAAAGTGACTTACATTATTGTCTTGGGATTTTTTTTTCTGGTTGAAAATAATAAAGTCAAACGGTTATTATTAGATTCTATTTATTACAAAATCTAAAGTATCAAATCTCTTAGAAGAAAAATATGAACATGCAGAGTTCAAAACCTGAGTACATATCTCATATCTAGCAACCTCTCCGCTCGGGCAGGATATGACACAAGGTCTATTTTTAAGCGAAGTTTAACAAGTGAGAATTCAGAGTTTTTCCTTCTCCTAGACTAGTTACCTCACCAAAGCTGAAGAACCTAGTCTGCCCTACTATTTACCCATAGCTGGAGGGAGAATATTTGAATTCATAACTTTCTCTAGGGTATTAGTGCTATGTGAAATGCTATCAGTCTCGTTCAGGATTTGAACTTGTGTCGCCGTGTCCCTTTCCTGCGACGATAACCAATACACCACGGGCACATCTCATATCTAATAATGCAATTTTGTTTTGGTAGCAAAATTTCAATGCTGTAGAATCTGAATAATAATTGATAATATCTGTTTTGATTGCATGATAGTTCTTTAAAATTAATGAAAACATGATATCTTTAGGTTTAAAGGAAAATTCACTTAATAAAAAAAGCAGGCTATATCTCTTCATGTTTATTACCATAAGTTATGCTCATGTATTATTGCATGCTGTGGATTTAAAAATATATTTGTTCTTTGTGTAACATTATACAGTTAAAACTGATATTATAATATGCTATTTATAACCAAACTCTATTGCAGTGAAATCCTTTAAACAAAACTGTGAATATCTAGAGTCGCAAAAAGTAAACACACAATGCATATATATTTATGCTATTTCCTTGTTTATATAATTTCACAGCTGCAGTTTTGATAACACACCATATCCGTTTTGATTGGATATAATTTTTCTAGAATTAATAAAACAAAGATATTCTAAATTTAGGTGAGTATCAACGTTTTATCAAGAATATTAAGGCGGTATTTGTTTATGGGTATTAATATACCTTATGAATATTTGCATTCATAATATTGTATGCAGGGGATTAAACTAATATCTTTGTCTTTTGTTTTCAGATGTCAGGATATTTCAGCTGAGTAGCTTCTGGCTTCCCTTGCCATGCATTATGTATTTGACACAATCACAAATGCAATTCTTTATTTCTTCCTTGGTTCATGAATTTCAATTTGAGCTAGACCTGTTAAGATTCAACTCACAGTTCTGTTATGTTGATTATGAGTTCTTGTTTCCCGGTATTGTCATTTGGAATGAGAATAAGAAGAAAAGCCTTATGCAATCGTTTGAACAATGCAGCTGAATTACGGCATAAATGCCTGCTGCGGCTAAATGGAAGCTTTTCGTATGCTTTTATGGTTAATTATGTAACGCTTCAGCATGGACAATCGTTGAGATTCAATTCAGCCTGCGCTGAGATCCAGGCGTAGCTCCATAATCTCGCAGGACTAAAGGATGCCGTGACATAACAAAATCATGAGAATTAATGGTAATTAATTGAAAATTATTAGCTCTCAGCCTTTTATGACATTATTCTCGAAAATATTTACTAGATTCGCTTTTCGTTAAGTATTCGTTAAGTTTCACGTTACCGTAATGTTTTTAATACATAATTATTTAATTTTGGTATGAAAAACAAAGACATAGTTATACACGTGGTATTTTTGCTTTTTTGCGACCGCTCCCTTTAAGTAATCTTCCTCGAAACTGATCAATTGCATTGCTTTCTTTTCGACTGAGTGAAAAACCAATGTTTTATTTCGAAAAGAAAGTATATGTTTTAAAGTTGTTCCGTTGTTTAATATTTTATATTTGCTAGATTGATTGATTTGACGATTGATTTTAACAGCATGTCAGCCAGTCAAGAGTTATTTTCTGTGTAGTAGTTAGGGAATTGTGTTCATTGTAAAGTAAAAATGTAGAAAAAATGACAGTTGAATTCCCAACGACGGACACTTTTTACAAGAATATTACTCACATAAAACAGTATGAGGTGAGCCAAGTTACAAATATTTTCGCGAAGCGTTAATCCTCCAAATAAAGGCATAAAACTATGTGTTCTCCATATATATATATATATATATAGGTAAATAATTGGGCAGGTCGGCCAAATACATTCGAGCATCCATCTCTTTGTTTTTGATCGGTTATTTTTTACGAAGTTAAACGTATTTCTAAGAGAAATTATTATCATTTGAATGAACCTCGTCTACGCATTCCAATATGTCAAAAATAGTGAGTTTGGTTGATAAAATACGTCAGGCCCAAAGTTTACTGAATTTAAAAAGCTGTGGCCTGACATTTTTTTTATGTTAGACTCAAACGTTTAATTTCATCAGTCACGGAATTTATTCTTCCTTAAATATTGGGTTGTCTTTGGCCACTATTTCCAGGACGACAAACAAGTTACCACAGTTCAAATACAAGTTATCAAAAATACAATGGTATACCTTTTAAAACATTGTCAATACGTACCCGATCTTACCGAGGAGAATTACGTCGGGTATTTTATGTGTATAAAAAAGGTATTGGCAATTTTTTCTGTTGTTTCCTAATTAATGACTCTGCATCCATTTACCTTCTTAGAAATTTTAATAAAATTTTTCTTTCGTGTAAAGATTTATTTTCTATCTTAAAATTCTAAAATTCTCCATTTCTTTTACATCCAGAGTTCATGCTGTGGACTTATACGTTTTGTCACTTTTCAATCAGAATACTAACATTCTATTTTATCGCAGTATTTACGAATCTGTTCCGTGTATTAAAATTAAAAAGCCATCCATAAAAAGCAATTATGATGCCTGGACAACTCACCACCAATGAGTACATAAAAAGAATGTAAATAAATATCTCGAGAAAAGAAAACTGCGCCCGTAAAAAAGAAATGCGATCTAGATTTGGAGAAAATATTGAAATATAGCCAGGAAACCAGAGCTTTCGGCGTCTGAGTAGAAGTTATCGTCTTATAGTTTGAATATTCATGTAAATGTAGTGAATCTGGAGGCGGTTGACAGGAATATTGGTTGTGTGTAACCAAACAAATATTGGTTGTGTATAATCAAACAAATACTAATGATTGTATTTGCTTTCCAGTTTTCATAAACAATCACGCTTGTATGCCAGTAATACATATTTTTCTACGGATAATAATATTCAAATGATTTAGTTTGGGTTCTTGCTTAATGGCATACCAACCTTCGTTGGTTATTTAATGCCAAAGCCGTCTGAAGCAGACACCAGGAGGCATTGATCTCTCTGCGAATGCAGGCAAAATTGAGTAAATATGTTTTAATCAAGAAGGAGACATCTCCACGCTAAATGGTGGTTCTCCGCAATTAATAGAGACGTTCTCGTACTTCGGTAACAACGACTGCTATCGATATTTTATCGATCATATGTAAGTTAAAATCATCCGATAAAAAAAAAACGGAATTTTTTTCTAAGCAGCAGTTGTGTCAATTCTACTAAATAGATGCACCACATGGGCGCTGACAAAGCTTATAGAGAAAAAGGCTTGACGGGAACAGCACAAAAATGCTACGACGTATATTGAACCAATCCTGGAAGCAACATCTTAAGACATAATAGATGTACGGCCACTTACATCCTATCTCTAAAAGCATCCAAATCAAATAGACAAGGCATGTGGAACACTGTTGGAGAAAGAAAGTCAAACACATAAGTGACGTTTTCCAATGGACCCCTATAAACGGACGATCCAGTATTGGCCGACTAACAAGTACCTGCATACAAGACCTCAGCACAGACACAGGATGTAGCTGGGGAGACCTGCTAAGATGATACGGACGAGTGGCGAGAGAGAGTCTGGGAAATCTGTGCTCGCATCATGACCAGATGATTAATGATATAAGCCATAGCAATGGTGATAAGAGGTTTCATAACTTTCCGAAGGGTATTGGTCAAACAGTGAACATTAAAGAGTGATTGAAGTTCGAACTCGCTTACCACAATGTCGCAGACAGCAAGTTAGGAAGTAGACCACGGATACCTCAGACCTAGTATTCAAATGAGGATTGGTTGAACAACAAGATGTATTGCTTGTAGGAGGCACCATTAAAAAAATTTCAGAGCAGCATGCGTAGACAAAATAATTTTGAAAAAAAATCGTGATGTGTTATTATTTCCCCGTGGTATAATCGCTATAGAACTGGGCTGCGACCTCAAAGTAAGCAATCTCGAACTCTTGTCACTCTGTTACGCTTACTTTCGGACTAATACAAACCCTCTTATCCCTCCAGATATTAGTTAAATAATATCGCTGTTGTTCTTCAACGATAACTTTGGCATTAGATAACCCAACGAAGTTTGATGTGTTTTTAAACAACCAAGTTTAAACTAATCAGGCGAAAACAATGTTTAACGTTAGGTATTTACATCATAAAATTCTTTCAACATTTCCGTTGCTACTCATGTGAAGAGACGCACTCATAGAAAACATATTTGATAGTACTATATCATTATTACATACTATGATTAGCCAAATGCATGCTTTCTTGAATATTGAGAAGGTGAAATTATGAGTCACACAAGTTTACCCTGGTTTTATCCATATCCTAGTTCAAATGGAAATCTTATCTGTCCAATAAAATAAAATGCGATTATTCCAAGCTGTGGCTATGTCAATAGTACTGAATGGGTGCACCGAAACACAAGGAGAAAAAGCTACATTGGAACAACACAAGGATGTTACATGCGATTTTAAACTAACCCCGAAGGCAATCCCCCCCCCAAAAGCCACTTTACGGCCACTTACCACTCATCTCTGAAAACATTCAAAGAAGAACGAAGACACACAGGACTGTGGTGGAGAAGCTAGGATGAACACGTAAGTGACGTTCTTCCACATATTGACATGACATAGTTGGCCGACCAACAAGAACGAACTTACATTTGTTGTGCAGATACTGAATTTACTTTGGAAGACCGGCCAGAAGCGATAGATACTAGGACGGATGAGAAGCGAAAGTCAGGGAAATCCGTGCTGTTAGCTTGATAGAAGATGAAGATGAAAAACATTGTGATATAATTCAGCAATTTTTTTTTTATTGAATATTGTAAAGATGTCATTGATTAGAGCCACTTGTAATGTTTAATCAGAACACACACACACACACACACACATATATATATATGATTATATAAACTTTTCCTGGATCCTTGATCTAAAATGCGTTATTAGTTTTTTAGTGCTTGATGCTCTTATTAAGCCGAACTGATTTAATATCTGAAATATTAAATTGAGCAAAATGATCAAATAATGCTCGTGACTATGAGTTTCACACACAATGTGTTACATGATCGTGCGATGGATCCATTTAAAAATTCTAAATGTAACAATGTTTATTTCATTAAGATATAAAAATTATTTTCCAATACAGAGGAAAAAAAAACAATAGTGGCATAAAGTTTATCATTGTCAGAAATAAATTCCTTGACACGTGTTCAAATCCTAGACAAACCTATTTCTATTTCAGATGAAAGTAATTCCTTTTGGAAAATTATGAATTCAATAATTTCCCTTGTTATGGGTAATTAGTGGGATTTTTTACGTTTGGTACGGCAACATGGCTATGAGAAGGTAAACTATGAAATTATGGCATATTTACAACACAAAAAATTGACCCTGTGTCACAACTTGCATGAGGAGGAGTTAGATAAACACACACACACACACACGCGCGCGCACACACACACACACACACACACACACACACACACACACACACACACACACACAAAATATATATATATGTGTGTGTGTGTGTGTGTGTGTTACAGCTGACCACTATTTTAACAAACACATTATTCGTTCTTATCCACTTGGTTGTTTAAGTTGAAGGCATGTAAATTAAGCAGGAAGAACAAAACAAATTGCATTTTAATTGTTACTATAAGGCACACATTTCGTCATAAAGGGTTGTACCTCATGCTAAATTCTTGTAAAATGATTCTGGTTTGATTTGGTTTGGTTTTATGGCATATCAACTATTGCTCGTTATTTAATGTCAAATCCTGTTTTTACATACATATTTGATATATGATTTGTAAACCCATTTTTTTACATACACATAGTTAAATGCACAAACATTTCTATTTCTAACGATTCATTTTAACATAAGTGAACAAAGTAAAATGTTTCCAAGTATTGCTCTGTATCACGAACTTATCAATTAAACATCGGTCATTTGTTTACCCACAGTTAAGTGATCAAACATTTCTGTTTCTGACAATTCAGTTAAGCATGAATCATTTCGTTTCTCTCAGTTTAAATAGCAAACAGTTCTCTTTGACTTATACATAGGACCCTATCAGGTGCTACCATTCCGGGGAAATGTAGACCTGTGGTCAACGGCAATGAAGGCGTACTTTGCATTCCCCAAAGCACCAGTGTTACTGGGGCCTCACCACTAGATTGTTCAAGGTTAATTCAGGACACTCATTGGGGGATCTTAGCCCTCCTCAGAGATCCAATCGTTGTATACTACAGTTACAGCGAACAGGAAAATGATTCTGTAAAATAATTAAATGTTAAATGAAAGACTTAGAAATATGTATCATATCGTTCAGAAAATTGTTCTGAATCGTTCAAAGAGAGTGGAAAGGCTAACCCAACATTCTGTCTGAAAAAAGAAGTTGATTTTAACTTCTATACTCGAGGAAATTCCACAGAATGCAAACATGGCAATTCCACGAATTTAGACTCTGAATAATATTCTCAGATAAACCTTTTTGTATTTCCTTTTAAAAAAACAATTGTCAAATTTATAACATCATACGTACCTAACAAAATATAGATGAAATGGTATTACCAAAAATCAAAACTGTTGTATAGAAAACTTGTGTTCAGTTATCTTATTTAAATTTGTCGTTGGTAAATGCATTTATACATTGCTTACAAAAAAGGAATCCTATAATCTATCTATATTTGAAGAAAATATCGACACAGAGGAGAATAATTATAATATAATTATCCTATAGCTATTTTAAAACCTCGTTTTAGATAGAGAAAGAGCACTAGTTATTAAAAATAAGATTGAAATAGAAAATACGCAGAGTTATTCACTTTAATCTGAATAGAAAATTAATTGAAGCATCTTGAAAAATAGCTATATTTGCAAAGGTATTTTGCAGCTGGGTAAAAAAGTTAGGCGAGAAAAAGCAGTTGTTTTATTGACACAATTTTATGAGGAACTCTTTCTCCAAACAAGCAAAGAGACAGAGTAATCAGATTTACAGACATACGCTTTTGCACTAATACACGTATTCGCACCCGCACCCCATATATATATATATATATATATATATATATATATATATATATATATATATATATATATATATATATGTATATATATATTGGGTCTAACAGAACCATTTCCTGGATTTTAAATTGCCGTTGCACAGATGTTGACTGACTTAAACGGTTTAAATGGTTTATTTTAAAGAACCTGCAACGAGGCTATTTTAGTATTTGTATCGGTATATCTATAGAAGTTCAGAGATAAAATGTTTACAGTGTGTCTTATCTCACTAACATGAGACATCTCACAATCAGCTTCCTCACCAGACCTATCTCTTCGTATTTACTTTCTCTGGAGAAATCGGAAGGCTAAATTCTTTAAACGTAGCTGAAAGAAAACTTTCGAACTGAAAGATTTCATTCGTCAGGAAATATCAGCAATACCAGGCATAATGACCAAGCGAGTGCCTCAGAACGTTAGGGTGAGGCTTCAAGAGGGTATAGATCCTGAGAGTACAATTTAAATCTGTATATTATATTAAATTTTCTATGAGATCTCTATAGACATTTTATTTATATTCTAAATCTCGATAGAACCTTCTGCTGGACCCTGCTTGATCACATACTTCTAGACATTTCTTTGTATTTGATAAGTAAAATTATGCAAAAAAAAGTGGAGTCGTTTGTACTAATCTTGTAAAATATCATTTAGAAGAATGAACCTTTTGCAACTTCTGCTACATTTATATGTTGAGGCATAGAATTTCCTGGGAGAGTTAGATTATATCTGAAAAATTGTGTGCCTTAGTCTTTGTTTGACATATATCTATAACACGAAAATATTTTTTCTTCCTACCAAAACCTCAGCATTTAAATAAACTCAGAGTTAAAAGAAGTACTAACATGAATGATACAATTCAAAATTCCACAAATTTCGAGAATTGGATGAAAAGAACCGTCTATTAAAATAGGGAACATATCAAAAGATGTTAATAAAAATAGCTTATAGAATAAAAATCACGAGATAAACTTTTTTTTATTTTCATATATACATAATTATAAGTTCGATATTACCTTCGTTCTTTACTTGTCGATCATTATTAAAATTTAAACCTGTTGGAAAGCTTTGTATTGATCGTGTAATCAGGTGTAATTCTGAATACTAATATGTACATCACTTGTATATATGATAATACATGGACGAGTTTTAATATATATATACACAGGCCCATTTATAAGAGAATATATTTGGCATAAAAGTTAATAAGCAATTGCTGTTCTTTGAACAATATCAAAATAACAACCCAAGAAAATTAGAGGAACTTCCGTTGAGAATTTCCTCCTGTTTCTAAACTGACGATTTATTTATTTATCTATTTATTTATAACAGGAAATAGCAAAAGCAAGATATCTTGCCAACTATTGATGGCTTCTAGCCGAAATAATAGACGGTACATCTAATATATAATACAAGCAAAGTTCTCATAAAACATGACATTATGTACGTGTTGATCAGTACTTTTGCCTGAAATCAGTGTGCAGCATCTGTTTCCCGAAATAGAAGCAACCGGCACATTTCAAATCCCAGGATTATTAAAAAAATATATACAATATGAAAAAAGCTGATGAAAATCGTTATTTCATAAAGTTTACAATTTTAGTCATTCTCAGACATAAATACAAAAAAGTAACAAAAAGATATATGGATGTTTTTCTTTCTTTAACACACCTGGTTTTATTGCTAAACAACTATTCATGGAGCGTGACTTGGACCGGGATTACCAGGCGAGACTCATTTCTTTCCGGGGCTACATTTGGTTTAAAATTACTTTCCTTCACTTAAACCGACTGCCATACCGTTATGTATTTATCCAACCTAAAACACTACACAGGATGTCACACAAAGTCAATTTCTAAATGTAGTAAATCTGGCGTGAATTCATAGTTTATTTTCTTCAAGTCAGGTTACCGTACCAATATTTCTCGATGTTTACTTTAAGCAGGAGGGAGAATAAGTGGCTTCATTTTTTTCCTAAGTGTAATAGTACAATGTGGAATGAAACAATCTCGTCAAGGATATGAACTCGGGTAGCAGAGACCAGTTCTGATTACAATAACCGTTACGTCATAATCGCTAATCAAATTAAAACTATTTTGATTTTGTAACATATTTAATTAATTTCTGGAACTTAAGAAGTAGTTTTGGTAAAAACTACAGAAGCCAATGACCAGGTCCACAAAGGTAAAATAAACAAAAGATAGCGATTACAGTTTATCTTTGACCAATATTTCGATGAGACAATTCTCTTTCACTAAATTAAGTTGACCCTAACTATAGCTATGTGGACAGTGAGAAAGAAAGACCTCAGCTCAGCTTGGCAAATCCTTTTGTCTGGGTCCATCTGCCAACTTGTCTAAGCGTTAGCGTATTGGTACTAAAACTGATACCTACCTTCGGAATACATAGTGTATCAGCTTCTGGGCAAAACGTAGTACATTTTCCACTTCAAGACCAAGTACTAAAGATATTAGAAATAAATCTTCTTACAATTAACCGTACTCGTGCTAAATACTTTAGATTGTAATAAACATTAAAAAATATTTTATTACCATATGATTAATATCAAGGAATCCTTTTTTTTATTTTTTAGGAAGCTGTTATATTTCCTAATTCTAAGATATGCTGACTTGCAAACTGTTATACTTAGCATTTTAACATTGTCATACACATACATCTATGTATATTCACAAAACAATTTAAAATAGGAAAGCTGCAGGGCTAGACGAGATCCCCCCAGAAGTATGGAAGACCAGACAATTCGACGACATACTGCTCCGACAATGCAACGCAGTCTATAATCAAAATAAGATAGAAAGATGGACGAAGGGATGCATCCTCCATTTCCCTAAAAAGGGCGACCTCGGATTAGCCAAGAACTACCGAGGGATAACACTTACATCCATAGCAGCCAAAATCTATAATGCCCAACTACGAAACCGCATAGAACCCAAAAAAAACAACATTCTTAGGAAAAACCAAAATGGCTTCCAGAGAAATAGATCCACAACCTCACAAATATTGACCATCTGAAGAATCCTTGAAGGCGTTCGGGCAAAAAACCTACAGGCGACATTACTATTTGTCGACTTCACCAAGGCCTTCGATTCCATACACAGAGGTAAGATGGAACAAATCCTACTAGCATACGGCCTACCAAAAGATACCGTAGCAGCAATAACGATTCTCTACAGAAACACCAAAGTGAAAGTACGTTCACCAGATGGAGACATAGAATGCTTCGAGATTGTTGCAGGAGTACTACAAGGAGACACGCTAGCCCCATACCTCTTTATCATCTGTCTAGACTACGTGCTTACAACTTCGATCGACAAAATCAGAGAAAATGGCTTCGAGCTGACGAAGAAAAGAAGCAGTAGGTACCCCGGAAAAACAATTACAGACGCCGACTACGCCGATGACATAGCGTTACTGGCGAATATGCCTAACCAAGCCGAGACACTACTGCATAGTTTTAAACGAGCCGCCGCAGGCATTGGCCTCCATGTCAATGCACACAAAACTGAATATATGTGTTACAACCAAACAGGTGACATTACCATACTAGACGGAGCCTCTCTGAAACTAGTAGACAAATTCACCTACCTAGGAAGTAGCGTCTCATCAACCGAAAAAGACATCGACACACGACTAACGAAAGCATGGACAGCTATCGATAGGCTCTCGATCATATGGAAATCAGACCTGACCGATAAAATGAAACGCAGTTTCTTCCAGGCAGCGGTTGTATCGATACTATTATATGGATGCACTACTTGGATGCTAACTAAACGGCTGAAGAAGAAACTTGACGGCAATTACACAAGAATGTTGAGAGCAATATTGAACAAGTCCTGGCGTCAACACCCCGCAAGACACCAACTATACGGCCACTTGCCTCCCATCACGAAAACTATACAAGTTAGACGAACCAGACACGCAGGACACTGCTGGAGAAGCAAGGACGAACTCATCACTGATGTACTCCTATGGACCCCCGCATATGGCCAAGCAAAAGCAGGACGACCAGCTCGAACATACATACAGCAGTTATGTGAGGATACGGGATGTGACCCTGAAGACTTGCTAAAAGCGATGAATGATAAGGAGAAGTGGCGAGAGAGGGTCAGGTATATCTGTGCTGGCGGTACATGATGATGATGATGATGATGATGATATTTATACTTACGAGTAAGCTCACGTCTACCTGTATATGCATTATTGCATATTATAATGAGAACCTATAGACACATGAGCTTATTGTGAAACATCTGCAATTCTCTTTGTCCACAGTTGGTGAGCAGCAAAAAAACTGATGTTCATTTTAACAATATTTGCTCTAAAATTATCTGATGATTATGTAGTTGGGAAAATATCACAGAATACAATGGTCAGTGATGCAATTACGATGGGGAGTGTTAAAGATTATCTTATTTATTGGAGCTTTTATGCTAATATGAATTGGCAAGACTTTAAGTAAGTTTGTCTATCCCTCTGCAACACTAATGAAATTATCTACGTTGTCCATATTTTATTGAACCGATCTGTATGAACTCATCGAAAACTCATCATTTCGTAGTTTGTCCTTGACGTTGATATCGCTACGATGAAAACGCACTACCCAATGCCAAATTGAGTTAACAGGTTCTCCAGTATTTGTTGGCAGAAAAGTTTAGAATTTGAAATAATCTAATCATCTAAAATAATCTAATTGCAATTCTAATGATCCAGAGACATTTCCAAAGATATTGATTATTATAAGATCCTTTATAACCTTTATATACAAAATGTCTCTCGTGTCTCCAGCAAGATCCTCATATTTTTTCCGATTTTTTAATGTCTTTTAAACCCAGGAGCCAGTGGTTAGAATAAGACAACGTATGTCATATGAGACGTCATCGTTTTGCTGCTGTCACATCTAGGCCCACTTTGAGTCAGTGTTGATACCCATATTTACCAACCCCTCCGCTCAGGCAGGATATGAAACACGGTCATTTTTAAGTGGAGTTTTAACAGGTTTAAATTCAGAGTTTTCATTCTTCTAGACTAGTTACTTCACCAAGCCTAAAGAACCCAGTCTGTCCTACTATTTACCCATAGTTGGAAGGAGGATAATTGGATTCATAGCTTTCCCAAGGGTATTAGTGCTATGTGAAGTGTTAATACCAATTAGTGTATTATGAAATCAGTTTGAAATGTATCTTTTTATACATTGACTGTATCGTCTGAAGAGGAATAAGACTGCTCTCTCCAACAAAACATTGATTTAAAAAAAATCGGATTTATTACGCGTGTAAAAGGATCTACTTCCTGGAAAGAAATCAGTGACTCAAACTACACGTTATCTACATGGGAAAATTAATTTTGTGTTTAATATGATTTAAAGAGAATTATTTATAACTACAAAAAATCTAATAGGCAAAGGAGTAACCCTTCTGGGAGAGGAGAGACAACGGAGAAGGATAGTATGACAACGTCAATACTTGTTTAATAGCTTGAACTGAAAATCGTTCCACATGCAGCCCACTTGGCAGACCTCTCAAAATCAGACAATAAATTTTTTACTTTATGTAACAGCCCTTGTCTGGTCAGTCCTTCCAGAAATTTCAAGATTTTGAAAGAAACTTCCTCGAAGCAAACCCAGAATATTTCTCTTACAATGGAATACACAATTTACCAAAAACGTAGATGAAATAGTAGCAAATTTTATTAATAACATGCATTATTCATGCACTTGTATTTTAAAAAATATCTAGATAAGGAAATAATGATGCTATAAAATAAAAGACTATGGGTTTCTGCAAAAAATAGAATGATAGAGAATTTTGTAATTTGTGTATCTTCCTTATTTATGGACAAATAACTGATTCTTTTAGAACACAGGAGTTAAGTAGAAATGAGCCAGACCAGTTTTAAGATGGGTGAACACCATAAATGCATATATTGACACAAAGTCTATGCTATTTAAACATAGATTTATCAATGCTCTATCACCGATATTGAGAATCCTTTATTTGTGAACACAGCAAATTATATATATATATATATATATATAGAGAGAGAGAGAGATGTATACGTGTGTGTGTGTGTGTGTGTGTGTGTGTGTGTGTGTGTGTGTGTGTGTGTGTGTGTGTGTGTGTGTGAGTTCTATGTAGCCGTAAAGCTGAAAAATCATTGTATCAAGGTAATATTTTTTTATTTATTTACATTAGGTGAACTGAGCGAATAAAGACATTTCTTGTTCACTTGGCAAATTAATTATACGTTTTTAGAATCTGTATCCGTTCTCAGTGTATGCATTTACCCATTTTTTCTTCTTCGCAGGATGTGACACAAGTTCATTTTTAAGAAGAATAGAGCTTTTTTCTCTTTTTCTTGAGTGGTTGTTTAATCAAGGCTAAGGAACCCAGTCTACCCTACAATTTGCTCATAGACGGGATGTTGAACAGGAGGATTCGTGCATTCCCCAAGTGCAATAGCTCTAAGTGAAATTTTAAAAAATCGTTTAGGATTTGAACTAAGGTCTCAATTTCCATTTTTCAACGACAACCATTAGACTAAACCATTGCGTTCGGAATGTATTCTTTAAATCACCAATTCATTGATATAAAGGAGATATCAATGACGTCTTAGAATGGTTCTCTCCTTCCGAGATACAATCAGGAAAATCATCATTGAACATTGTTAAAATAAGAACCCAAAAAGTTCTCGGATCGTCTTCCTTCCTCTTCAAACTTGAGACCATAAACTGGCTGTAATCTATATCACAACCTAGCAAATATTTACATAGATTAATTTCCATTTTATACACAAAAATATAAACACACACAGACACACACACACACACACACACATACATATATATATATATATATATATATATATATATATATATATATATATATATATCATCCTTTACAACTAAATTGTAGATTTTTATACACAAGTTTAAAGGCTGCAGTAGCATAGACTCAGTCACTTAGAAATGTATGAACGTGTACATACCCTGGCACTTAATAACACACTTCTTGGCACACAATCCTCCGAAAATATCTGAGGATATAAAAATAGAACTAATAATGGTATCGCAATTTTCTGTACGTTAGCCAAAAGCAGAGTAAGGATGCGGTAAGTGGGAAGATGCTCCGAATCAATACTTGGTTAGGGGAAGAGAAATAGAAAGAAATATTCAGTGGATTTTTAGAGGATGATAATTAACTCGAAACATTGCCACCATCTAAATTTCTATTATTTTATATGAAACGTTTGTCATTTTGCTTTGCTTTACGTACATTCTCTTTCTTCTGTATTCCGATTTCGTTTTCTTTTAATCTGTTTCTTGAATTATTTTACTCTTCCTGAGTTTTTCATATTAGTTTTAACTGATGATTTTTCACTGAAATCTGAGTGACAGCAAGTCTCCTCAGGTCTCCATGCTCCCTTAATTATTCTAATTGATTTTAACTGCGTTGTTGGGTGGATGGTCTCGAGTCTTAATTTGACCTCCCTATCTCTTTTTAAGACCTCTGGGGCCCGTTCCAAACGCTTTAACTGGAATTGGTATTATCACCACTTCCATGTTTCACAGCATTTTCAGCTCTTTGGCAAGATTCAAATATTTATTTAAGTCTTTATTTTATTTTTATTCTGTGGTCCGCTATAACGTCAAAATCTATTTAGTGACAATTTTTTTTTCTTATTAATTAACTTTAGGTCTGGTCTTCTTGCTGGAACTGAAAAATCCGTTTGTTTGTCAAAATCCCTGAGAAGGTCATGTGTCACATTAACCAAGATAGATTTTGGTTTGTGCTCATAACATGGTCAAATTTTGATCTCTTGCCAAAATCACTTTTGCTCTCCTTTCTTACCCAACTGTGCCTTGTTTTGTATCGTTTTTGTACTATTTTGTTACACGCGTTTTTTATGTGATAAACCGTTTCCTCTGTCACCATCAAATGTAGACTTGTTATTTTCTGCTTAATATCAATTTTTAATTTGACATAAATAGTTCTGATGGCATTATTTTGAGCTGCTACCTAAAGGGATTTAGTTATTCGCTTGAGGTTTCTTTTTCAGATTCCTTTCTTCGGCAATATCCAAAGTTTCTTACTTAAAGAATCCATTCAGTTGCTTTTATTCACTCTTTTCTGTTTTAATTTTTTATTCGATGTAGGAGAGTAAAACATATTTCTGCATTGCAACTTTCATTATTTTTACTCCTTTCCGAAATTCTCTTAAAGATTGTCCGTCTTATTTATTTATTTATCACCTTTTAATTTGGTAAGTTTGATTATTTTTTGCATATAGTTTCGAAAGTTGTCACTGGATCTTGATGATAAAAAAAGTGAACAAACACGCATTTGCAGTCCATTACTAAGTTTTTTAATCCTTTAATAATTCAGGCCGATACTCTTCCAGAGTTTCTAAACTGTCTTTCCTTGGAGAATATCCTTACATTTTCTAAAGAAAATATCGAAGCCCTTCAAAAGTAGCTTCTAAAAGACTAATGTCGCTTCCAAAAATCAACAAAAAGTATTCACTTCGTTGTACTCTAGAAAACCATCTACTTTAACTCAAAATAGAAACTTTTTCAATTGAAATAGCATTTAACACTACCTGTCTATAAAACGTCTCCATTCTTCTATTTGTAGTGATATTGGTTGTTGGAATAGCATTGCATACCATTTAGTTTTATAGCGTTTCGAACTTAATCAGGTCATTTAATGACGAAATCAGTCTTTTCGAAAGTAAACATATATTTTCAAGTCTCTAAATAGAATAATCATTTATGAACAATATCTTCAAGTATCTTTATAAAAAAATTCTTTAAAAATAAAGAAATGAAAGTAATTTCATAAAAATAATTTGCACATACTTATATGAAAACAGTCATTTGCAATTCAGGTATTACTAAACACCTTATCCCTTAAACTGGAGCTTAAATTGTACCACTACGATTCATCTACGAGGATATATTTGGTATGAAATAACCCACAAATGATGATATGCCATTGAACAAAGACTACAAAGGTGACCATATAATATTAATTAATTTTAAACAGTCCTATTTCACCAATTGATGGAACCCTAATAAGATTGAGAGTGAATCTCGGTGCAATGGCAGCAAAGAGGTGATTCCGCATAGGCATGAGCCCCAAAGATGTTGATGCAATGTAAGATATGTTAAATGTATTCGCTGCAAAGGAGAATGTCTCTTCCTTTCCACAAAAGTAGAGTTTGGAGTATGACACTAAACTGCATACGGTGTTGTGGTTACTGTTCTGGAGAAAATAGAAACGTTGGATCATCCCTATATTTTCATTACTCCCCAAAACTATGTGCAACTAAATCCTTTTTCATATGAAGTAGTTATTTGAAAACATAAATTTGCATTAAAGGGTTTAGCTATCCTAAAAACAACCAACCGTCCAACTAAAATTGATACATCGAGTAGAAAACAGTTAAATAAAGCTAAATGTTAGCAAAACTTTATTCTTCTACATAGTAACTACATAGCAACAATAATTGGTGATACATGTTCTGCAGAGCTAAACAAGGGCTTTCTTGTATACCTCGCTCGTAAAAGTATCACTCCAAATAATGCCTACTTTATATTTCTATGGAAATCTCAACTGATACAGGAATCAAAAATATAATTTGTAATAAAATAACTTTTAAACCTCTATTTATTTCTCATATAGACATAATCATGGACTATATATTTTTGCCAAAGATGATCCTTCAAGCTGTGCCAATAAACATCTTCACCAGCAGATGCGACAACATTTTCAGAGAAGAGATGGTGACTTCCTTGTCAGAAAACTGCTGTTCAATCAAACCTTATATTTAATTGACCCGATTCGATGAACTCATCAATAGTTCTTCATTTCATATGTTGATTGCTGTTCTGAACGTGGCTTAATACTAATATTGGTGTCACCCCTACAGAAATGCACTACTCACAACCAAACTGGACCAGCAATTTTTCTTATGACTGCAGGCTTTTGAGTTTAAACATTCCATGAAATTTGAAAAAAATAAATTTGGATTCTAATGATTTGGGCATGGTATCTAGTGAACCAACTGTTATAAGCAATCTAAAAAGATTTTGGAGTCAATACATTTCTCAACTCTCTGGCAAGGTCCTCCTGTTTTTTTTCCCCAAATTTCTCGATTTCCTTAAAGCCCAGATGGCAAATAGCAGAATAAGCTCATTATATCCCTTGCTGACAGAATGAGACTACCTCCAAAAAATGTTGTTATAATATTAAATTCGACCCGACTGTAAAGCAAAAGAATTGGAACTCGTGATTGTGTTGAGTAAGCATTTTATTCCTATTTGTTATTCGAAGGGCCACACTGAGCTTGAGTGTTAATACCAATTCGGGTTCTATCTGTGGAATTGATCCGTATGGAAATAATATTTATTAGATTATCATCCTCAAGTCGTACTGACTGCAAGGATTTCCCTCACACACACACACACACACACACACACACACACACACACACACACACACACACACACAACACTCCGTCCCTCCGTCCCTCTCTCTCTCTCTCTCTCTCTCTCTCTCTCTCTCTCCAACAGTTCCTATCACCCATCGCTCCAATTCGGTCTTCCAAACTAAATCCCGTGTCTGCACAGAACAGATGTAAAAAAGTTCTTACACGTCCACCAACAGTGACAAGTCCCTGTGAAGTGGTTCATAGAAAACATCACTCATGAGTTCATTTTCACCAATGTCCCACATTTCTTGTACGTCTTACTTGGATGGTTTTTGAAATAGGAGGTAAGTGACCGTATAGCAGGTGTTTCATGGAGTGTTGCTTTCAGGATTTGTTTAAAATAGCAGATAGTATTCTTGTCTTGTTCCCACCGAGCTTCTTTTTTTTTTTTTCATGTGTACGTTTAGCTTCCTCGGTTCATCCATACAGTAATATCAACACAGCCACAGCTTAAGAAAATCACAGTTTATCTTATTAGATAGATCAGACTTGCATATAATTAACAACCTTTCGCAAGCAGTCCACGTGACCAAAAGAACTTAGGCAGGCCACTAGACAACGAAGATGAAAACGTAGAACACGAAAGAAGGGCAACGCTTAACAATGACAACACATTTTGCTGAAAAAGAGAAGAATGTGAGCGGTTAGTGAATGTTTTCTTTGAGTTTTTAGTAGTAAATTGTCGAAGTAAGTACTATGCCTATCCTTCAAAATGTTAAATGTCATTTAGTTAGAGAAAGGAAAATGAGGGGAGGAGATGCTGAGAAACTGTAGTGGGTTGACATAGATAGCAGTAGCAGAATAGAAGGGTCACCTAACCAGAAAATTTCTCGAGGAAAATATAGTAAAATTTTGTTAAGGTAGTTGAATTGAGACAGCAGTGGACATGAGAAGTTGAACGCAAAAGGGGGGTGACGCTAACCAATAACTTAATACTTCTCTGAAACAGTAAAAATATGAATGTTAAGTGGAAATTTTTTTTGATCTTTAGTGGTAAAATAAGATGGGAGGTAAGTTGCCGTACAAATGTAAATAAAGTAAGTTCTATGCATATTGCCCAGAATATTAAGTTAGAAAAGGGAAAAAGAGGGGGTGTTGCGGAGTAACGGTAGTTGGTCAGTATTTATAGGTGACGTGGCCTTTTTGTCTTAAAAAAGCCGCTTCTCAGTAGCAGATACGAAAGATATGATATAATGAATGCAAAACTCAGATTCAAAATTATAAAGGAATAACATTTTATTGCTCTTGGCCTGTTCAGTAACAAATTAGTATAAAACTTACAGGGTTTTTTAAACAAAGCGTGAGCAGAGGGACATTAACTAAGTAAAAACTTTACAAATTTAAGGCGAATCCCTTTTTAAAAAATTATTGCAGAAGCCATTGGAAATAGCATGATCGATGTAAAGTTAGGCGGATGAATTCAAAGAAGGGTCAACGGCGGAATTCACCAGATTCTGAACGAAAGAACCTCTCAGGACACCAGGCAGGATCAAATAGTTCAGTCAGGAAACTACTGCAACCCATCTATAAAGGTTGCGTCTGTTGATGAAAAACTGCCAACGAAAGATTACCATGGCTTTTTTATCAGACAGGAATATTTAGTACCATATATATATTTGTGGCATGATGGTTAGAGTGTTCGTTAATGGCCCAGGAGACCTTGGTTCAATCACAGGTCGAGTCATACCAGAGACTCAAAAAATGGTACTTGATGCCTCCTTGCTTAACACTCAGCATTATAAGGTACGACTCAAGGGTAAAATGGAGCAAAACAGAGAAAGGAGAAGCGCACTTCCCTACAACTTGGTGTAGTAGCAATCGAAATGGGAGCTTTCGAGTCACCCGCGACTACATTCGCCAACTTTACTTATATTTGCGTGCCCATTAGTTATATTAAATTTTGGCATGAAATAACCCAGATGGTGTTTATATGCCGTTAAACAAACCTATCAAACAAACCAAACTAAATCAAGTACGCCCTTTGTTTAATCAGTAATGTGTGCTCTTCTTTACTTATCACAGGTTAAGTAATAAGATTATACCAAAATATTGAAATGAACGCAAAAGTCTCCAGATCGGAGATCAAGTCCTAATCATAACCTCTCTCAATCGGGGTAAAACCCAATAAACTGCTACCAGTATGTGACGCTAATTCTATTTGGAGTCCTGGGAAGAGTAGTTACCCCTTAGATATGATAACTTTCCATTTCCTCTTGGCCCAGATAAGAAATGATTTTTAAGATGCCAGCGATGAATGAATTGATTAGGAAATGATATAAAGTAGTCAGTATATCTTTCATCACATAATAAAAGTATAAAGATTGAACAACGGTTCGAAAAATTCTTTCAAAAATTCTGCAAACTTTTCAAATAATTCTTTTACAAAGCTTATGTCAAAGAAATAATTTTCCTTCCATTAAAACCTTGAAAACCCACTGCATCTTGAGATTAAATAACCAAGAAACGTTGATATGCCATAAAACCAACTAAACACCTTTCGATAACAGCATATATACTTGCCTCATAGAGGTTTGCTAGCTACTTTCGTTTTCATGTGTAAGTTGTCTTTTTCATCCCATCATCATTGAATAACTTCAAGGAGCTGAAAAGATAAATGTACAAGGTAGCTTAAAAAGGGATTTAGCGCAGATCGAAAATATTGGATTGATGTAGCAATGTTGACAAAACATGTGCTATGATTGAGCCTCTGTTTTTTATGTTGCTGCAAATCTTTGCATTATCATCTTGCACACTAAGAATCTCGTTTGACAGAGCTCATGAAGTATGAAAAGGTTAAGAAAGCAGCCCAAAAGCATGAAAGAGGCAGATATAGAGGCCCAGATTCACATATGGTATTACATGATCGAAATGGAAGTGTTATATTTTGACCTTCGACTCAGCCCAAAAATGCTATTCCAAGGTGATGCACCGGAAAGAAGTGACACATTTCAATGGCCAGTAATCGAAAGAGATCGCGTGGGCGGATTAAGGCTTATAATATGGGACAAGGTGAAGGTCCCACGGTGCCACTACAGTGATGCACCGGAAGAGAGTGACCTGTGAACTGCATGACAGTTATTTCCGCTTGATGACGATTAACAATTCGATTTCAAAGATCCAGTGGGCGATCGTGTGGGCGTTGAATTATTATTTAACTCAGTTGAGTTCGACGAACCAAAGCAGTTGCCAGTAGAATTCCAGACAGCTAGAGACCAGATGTGGTAGGGAAAGCCACATCCGACCGAGGGGGCCCTCGGAAAACCCCGATGGAGTTGACCCCAGAGTTAGGAGAAAAAGAAAGACACAACGTGAGGGTCATAACAGTGGGGTCAAAATATATAGTTTATGTTCGGTCTCCAGCACACTCTCACATGCAAACCTTGAACAACCCTTTCGAACCCTTGAAATAAAGTGAGAGGAATATATTTGTAAAGAAGTCTTCTTGCGTCTTTATCCTGCGTCGTTTCTTCCTGCGTTTTCCTTCATGTGTCTGTCTGTTATCATTGCGTCGGTATGTATCCAGTATATATATGTATACAACAGAAGGAGATTATTTGGTGGACAAAATTTGGATTCTGGAGATCTTTTTTCGTTCGGTTCGTTTTGTATGTTTTGTTTGCTCCACCTGGTTGTTCTGTTGTATTTAAAGAAACCGTATTCATTTTTGTCCGACCACTCATATGGCAATCGAATATCGACCGCAGCAAATTGTTTAATCTTTTTTGGCAATATTGTGACATTTATTGATTGTATATTTTATTGGGCAATCTCTTTAATCTTATTTAGTTAATTTTACAAACTTTGATCTCTTGTTGTACGCTCTGATTAGGAATGCCAGAACAAGTTGCCGTCTTTTTGTATAATCCCCATTTTTTGTATTAATAACTTTTCAGCAGCGAAGCGTTAATGCAATAATGTAAGAGTTTAATTAATTCTCAAGGTGACATGTCATTACATTGATCATGAATAGAATTTCCGTGTAATTCATGTGAAAGTCAAAGTAGAAAACCTAATAAATCAATCGTTACTTTCATGATGTTAGTTTAAATTCTATAAGAATATGGCAACGACGACATAGTCGGAAAGTGGACCCAACGTTTTAAATTCAAATTCAAGTTCAAACGATAAATTTTCATTTAACAACACTGTTTTTGATCAACATTTCTTGGTTGAAACAATAATATCAATAACACTTAATAACATTCTCAGCAAATACAAACTCAGTAAATCACAAGAAAAGGTCAGCCACTTAACGTACATGGACGACATCAAACTGTTGGCTGAAAACGAAAGAGAATTGGAAACCCTAATACAGACAGTGTGAATATACAGTCAAGATATAGTAATGAACTTTTACAAAGAAAAATGCACCATGCTTGTAATGAAAACCAGGACAAAAAAATAATAAAGAGAATCTCAGGAGAACCAGAAAGCATCTCAAGATGATCAAAGAGATAAATACCTGGGCTGTCCTCCTTGTAAGTAACTCGGGACTATTCTAGACGAGAACCAAATGGACAAGAGAAAAAGAAAACAAATGACCATGCATACGGCATTACATCCCGGAAGGACGGTGACAGACTATAGTCTGTATCGAGAAAAGAGAGAGTAACAGGACTTGCCAGCATTGAAGACAGCGTCGGTGCATCGATACAACGACTCGAAACTACATAGAAAAGTGCGAAAGAAGACTGATTACAGCCACCGGAAACAATGCTGACACGAGAATCAGCAAATCGAAAATAAACTAAAAAGCAAAAATGGAAAGAAAAAAAAATGGATGTTTTATGTGACTAACAAGTCACATCTCACACGAGGAAACGTAGACTTGGGGGAAAAAAGGAAACCTTAAAAGTGAAACTGAATCTCTTTAAATAGTAATACAAAACAACGCCATAAGCATCAACCATATCAAAACAAAAATAAATAAGATGCAACAAAACAGTAGATGTAGGTTATGTGGTGAAAGAGACGAAACGATCAATCATATAATAAGTGAATGCAGCAAATTAGCACAGGAGCTTAAGACTAGAGAAGACTGGGTGGTCAAGGTAATTCACTGGAAATTGTGCAAGACGTTGAAGTTTAATCATACGAACAAATGGTATAGGCACAACCTATCCTGGTGAATGAGACGCACACACTACTCTGGAGTTTTGAGATACACACTGATCACCTAATCTGGGCCAGACAACTGGACCTAATAATAATCATCAGAAAAAAAATGGAGAGAGCTTGCCGAATTGCGGATTTGCTGTCCCTGCAGGGTCCGCAATTTGGCAATTTATCTTCTTTTTTTTTTTCTTGAGTAAATTTGAAAGAAAGTGAAAAGAAGGATACACACCTGAACCTTGCTAGGGAATTGAAAAAAAAAAAACGAGGAACATGAAAGTGACAGTTATAACAATTCTTATTAGTGATCTTGGTACAGTCACCTAAGGATTAGTAAAAGGAGTAGAGGACTTAGAAGTAAGTGGAGATAATCCAAACTACAGCATTTCTGAGGTCAGCCAGGATACTGAGAAGTGTATTGGTGACTTGAGAAGATTGCTGTCTCCCAGCTTCCAGTGAAAGACTATCAGCTTGCTCTGATGCGAAAAAGTCTCGAGGAATAATGATAATTATTATAATGATCTGAGATTTTGATATATGAACGGACCACGTAATCTGGGCCAAACGTCTGGGTCTAGTGATCGTCACCAAAAAGACAAAACTTGCTGAATTGTGGACTTTGCCGTCCCAGGAGACCACAGATTAAGATTGAAGGGAGGTGAAAAGAAGGATAAGTACCAGAACCTTTTTAGGGAACTGAAAAAACTATGGATCATGAAAGTGAGAATGATATCAATTGTAATCGGTTCGCTCGGAATAGTTACAAAGGGATTGGTAAAGCAACTGATTTAACAGGAAATAAGAACATGATTGGGGACCATCTAAATTACACCACTGTTAATATTGGTCAGAATACTGAAAAGAGTCCTGAAGACTAGAGGAGACTAGCTGTCACTCCAGTGAAAGACCATCAGTTGATGCTTGTGTGAAAAACTCTCAAAGGAGTAAAATAATAATCATGATAAATTTGTATCTTCTTTAAGTTGTCTTCTGAATAAATATGTCCTCAACTGTTCATCTGCAGATTAAACCCGCTATGAATATTTTCTTTCTTCAATATTTCCTTCTTCTTCTCCTCTTCTCTATTTTGTCTATTCATAAATTAGATTGAGAAAGTCGGTACAACAGTTCGCTGAAAATATTTTGAAAAGCATTTGAACAGTGCCAAAAGAAAAATCGCAAACGAGAAAGGATTGAAAAATACAATTTATATTTTCAAGAACGGAACTAGAGAGTTTTAATTATTTTTTACCCCGTGTGAGGTATAATAATTAAATATCTTTGTCTTGTCAGTTGATTCTTTTATATAATTTTCTAGTGTTATTTCATTCTTTTTTTTTGGTGGGGGATTGCTGTTCATTTTACAAATGCTTATGACGGTGATGTGCACGTTCCAGCAATGGACACCCATGTCTTGTTATTCAGATTTTGAAAGCAATTATAAATCTCTAAATTGTAATTTGCTCAAAATCAAAATGTAAACAAATAAAATAAATCATGATCAATTGAAATCATTTACATAGAAATGGCAGTGTATAACTGAATTTAAGGAAAGGAATTCACTTTTTAAATTATTAATACAAGAGGCATCCTTTTCTCATTTCTCTGTATTTTACAGTGAGACAATAAGAAAATGTCCTTTTGGGATGTTATCATTTTTTTTTAGACATTTCTACTTTTAATAGAAACGCCTTTTCCTTTTGAAAGATTTTGCGGATGGTAATAAGGATTTTAGCGCAAGATTGATGACAAAATTAATAGGACAAAAAATAATTGTGAAGAATATACAATACTCAATCTATGTCTGTAAGGATTTCAAAGAATAAATCTTCCACTTCAAATGATTCATTGCAATAAATAAGGAATCATATTCGTTTTTTTTTCAAAGTTCATCTCAAATGCATATTCCTGTCTTTCACATTTCTTTCAGTATCTTTTTCTCTCCGAACAAAGGACGGTATTATTTTTTTCTGAATGCCATCAAAAATGTATATTTCTTTCTTTCTTTCTTTCTTTCTTTCTTTCTTTCTAAATAAGTAATAATATTTCCTTTTTTCCAAAGGGCATCAAAATGATATTTCTCTTTCTCTCTCTCTCTATTTTTATAATATATCTGTGTAAGTGCGTTTCATTCTCTCACTCTCTTTTCTCTCTCTCTCTCTCTTTTCTCTCTCTCCCTCTCTCTCTCTCTCTCTCTCTCTCTATATATATATATATATATATATATATATATATCATTATTTTTATGTTTTATACACATGCAGCAGAAAGTAATGCTGCATCAAAGAAAATTTTCATCAGATATGGTTCCACAAAGACAAACCGAGTATATAGTTGCATTCACAGTACAACAGGACGTAGTTGGTTTTCTATTAAATTGATGGAATATCAGAACTAGATATCACTTCTTTGTTTAATCCTTTGTTTTTATTCATAAATTTATGGCAACAAAGCGTTAATTCAATCATGTAGGATTTTGATTAGTTCACTAGTTGAGAAAACATTACATTGAACACGAATAAATTGATTGTGAATCAGTTGATGAATTTTAACTGCATATCAACACGTCTGGGGTTATTCTATGCCTTGAAGCAAGCGAAAAGCTTATGTTATATGTATATACTAACACTTTTTAGCTTGTGGTTTTAACGATGTGTTAACATCACCGGCTTCATGTTTTGGGGTTACTTCGTGTGTTGTTAATCAAGCTTACATTTATATTTTTTGTATAATTTTATTTCTATAAAAATGGACACAGTGATACCTATTTTGTAATTTTCCAGTAAATATTTCATATTATTTGCCTTGAAAAGGCATTTTCATATAATCGTGAAAACTCTACATTCTATGATAATATGTTTAACAGTGTAAGGGCTTTGACATGTTCAAAATTGGGGTTAGTGTTCTTGTTTAAGTATAAAGGAGTACGAAATCTTGTGCGACAATGCGTAATCGAGAAATAGTGACTTGTTTTTTCTGGATTTTCTGAAGGCTGGTCTTCACTCTCCTGAAGTGGATTTGACCAAAAATAGTTTATTGTGGATGTTTATTATTCCAGCATATTTGCTATTTCGTATAAAGGACTCGTTTAACTTTAGTTTTCAAGTCAGTGTATGAAATTTTCACTTTGTCGAGGGCCAAATTTAAAAGCAATTCGGCTGCTGAGTCAGCGCTTTTAATACTCTTTACTACAATGTTGCTTGGGAATCAGCATATAAAAACCTCTTTAGATTTGGATATGGAGCCTAGTCTACTCATGAGTTTTATGATGAGGGTTTTTTTCCAGTATTTTATTTTTTTCAGAATAGTAACAGAGAGGGCGAGTCTGAGAAAATTATAAAGTTTCTATGGCTGCTTTCAAAGATGATGTTGAGTGCTAGGGATATTGTACGGACTTCAGATGTTAAGATGAAACTTTTCTAACTATTATATAATTTAAAATGGCTGCGTACACTATTTTTCTTGTCTTTGGAGCCATCTGTAAAGATGTAAAAATGGTTTGGTTGAAGTTCTACGATATTACCGAGCTTATTATGGTAAGTGCTGGGACGGGTTTTTGTTTTGGGGAGCTCAATTTGTTCAAGCATCGTTTTATGTTTTTTATTAAAGAACTTTAAGTGATCTACAAACGAAGTGAGTTCCAAGGTGGTATTTTAAGTATGACGGTTTCGTGAATATTGCTGACAGAAATTTTCAGTTCTTTGTCGGGTAGTTCCACCCGAAGGCCTAATAGTATTCTAGGAAATTCTCAAGCGAAGTTTATGACCAAAATTTCAATAATCAATTCTTAATTCAACGATGTTAATTCAAATTCTGTTCGTTCATGGGAAAGCCGAGACAACGTTCTACTTAGATCAACTTTCAATAATGTTTTTTTTTTTAAATTGGTATCCCGTGCTTATAACCAAATCCTGCGAGCAGCCTGGGAACTACTGACTTTGAATCCTTTCGATTGATTAAAAAAAAAATCGCTCCAAGATTTACGGTGTTATTGATACAGGCGAAAAAAATACTGAGATACGTGTATATATATATATATATATATATATATATGCGTGTGCGTGTTTGTGTGTGTGTGTGTGTGTGTGTGTGTATGCATGTATGTGCGTACGTGTACATAAATAGATATAATTATACATTGATATATATATATATATATAAATACTCGAGAGTTCTATTGAAGCTATGAAATGTTAGATTACCAAAACAGATGGTTTGTTTATTGTGGCAAATTAATATGCAGAAATAACAGCACTTTAAGAATAGCTGATAACAGAAGACTGATCCATTATGTGCTATAGATTCTCTTGAACACACTCCTCATATTTTCAATTCAGAGTTTTCCTCTCTTAGATTCGTTGCTTTACGAAAACCGAAGTGCTTTACTGGATTTATTATTTACCCATAGGTGGGAGGAAGAAAGTGATAGATTCATGCCTTTCCCATGAGAATAAATGCAAAGTGAAACATAATAAGCCTCGTACAAGTTTTGAACTTGGTTAGTAGACATTATCTTCTCCCGAGAATAACTGCAAAGTCATGATATAGATCATCATAATTATCATAAAGTTCCGTTTGCTGCACAGATTTGACTGACACTCTTTCACCATCTATCCTTATTATCTATCACTCCTCCCAGGTTTGCAACTTGTGTCCGCACCGAGCTAATGTCAGTAAATATTTGCTAATCGGCCAATACTGGCACGTCCATATGCAGGAGTCTAAAAGAGAACATCGATAATGAGTTCGTCCTTGGTTCCCCAGTAATGTTCCACGCTCTCGATTACAGTCGCCAACTTAACTTTACAAACTCATATGGTGCTAGTGTATCTCCTGGCAAAATTCCAGTGAAAATATTGAAGAAGTTGGTGATTAGATCAGCGGAATGAACTATTTCTTTTATTTTTTTGTAAAGCATCATTTTAGCTGTAACCCAATCTTTGGGAAGACTATATGCAAGTCACTTTGTGCCATCTTTTGTCTATGTGTAGAATCAAATTCTTTAGAGAAATCTTCTAAAAGAAGAGAGGAATCGCGATACTTTCTTCGTACTTCTTCAATGATTCGATAGATTGTCAAAATCTGTGAGGTTACTTCGAAAGCCGTTTTGATTTTTTTAAGAATTTTCTTGACTTTAGGTCGAATACGATTGGGAAGCATGTCATAATAAACCTTAACAACAATAGCACTTATACTGATGCGTTTGTAGTTCTTAGTAATTTCGATCCCACCTTTCTTATTGAAGGAATGGATAGAATCTTTCCTTTATTTGTCTGTTGAGTTTCGTTTATAGACTGCGTTGCATTATTAAAAGATCTTGTCTTTCACACTGCAAGGAGTAATTCGTCAAGGCCGGCAGCTTTTTGGCTTCGAATTCTCTTTCAATTTGGCGTCAATTTCTTCCGTGCTTTGGTGTCTAGTTGGGCATTGATGATTTTTTGGATAGGTTTCATGCAGATTTTTGAAATGTTCTTTCCACCTGCAATGTCTTGCTTCTTGGCTAACAGCTTTTAGTTTTGTTCTCGATGTATTCTTCCTTCTACTCACTTTATTTTCTACGTGCTATACTATTCTTGGTTGTCTATCTTTTACTACATTTCTGATTCTATCGATTTGGTATTGAATGTATTCCACTTGTTCTTTTTGGTATATGTTGGTTAGATATGTTGGGATTTTTTAAGTTTCTGTGGGTTGGCAATGGTTGGGTTAATTTTTCTGAGTAGGAATGTGTCTAACTACTAGTGACTCCCATTAGACTTTGCATTTGGCTCTTGGATTAGTTAGTAGGCACTCTACTGCTTATTCCATGTAAGCGGTCACAAATTTTTCATGTTTTTCATTGGGAGTACGTCTCTCAGATGTCTCTTGAAGAGTATCAATTTTGTTTCTAACAGTTACTGTATATTTATTGTTTTTATCACTGTTGGTAAGAGACGACTAGTTATAACGTGTGGTTTGAACTGTTTGTGTCGGATTACAGCGTTGACTCCGGTGCATCTTTGCTAATACGATTCTGTGATTGGAAGGTAATCCTTCAAATGAGGAGCAAGCCTTGCTGTTCTGAGCGTTATTTACGCACTTCTTGTTCATGAGTATATAATCCAGCTATGCTTAAGCGATTTTTGGATAGGTGTAGATCCATACTTTTACTTATCTTTTATGGAATTCAGTATTTTGGCATTAAAGACTGTTGTTGAGTGATAAATCGGTTTGATATTCACCGTATCTATTTGTTAGGTTGTGTAAGTCCAATTTATTATGCCCATCTTTGCATATTGGTGCATTCATATCTCTACCGATGATTAGGACGTTATTTCTGGGAATGTGTCGAGCAAGGATATTCGTTTTATCACTGGCATTAGTGAGACTGTAACAATAGAAAATCGTTGTGCAGGGTTGCCATTAAATATAGCACGGATAAAACCCGGTTGAGTTTTCTCGACATTACGTAGTGTTTTCAAGGTACGAGAACTGAAAATTATTCCTACACCTCATATGAGGGCATTGACTGAATTTTTCTACACAGATACTAAGATAAATGTCCACCCTTTGCCGGTATCTTATCATTTTAATTCTAGATTAGTATGCTAATATATATGTTCTTACATGCATGAAATATCCATTTTCTCTCGGCTACCGATGCTGTAAGCTCGGGTAGCTGGTTCATTGTGTTTAAAGACCTAACGTTAAATGTCTCAATGTTAACAACGTTTTTGCATCTAAGTAAAATTCCAACTTCATCAGAACGTATATCCTTGTTTACCTGCATGAAGTGTGATGTAGTTTACAGGTACGTTTCTGATTTGACTCATACAACTATTTCGTTTGCCGCTTTTATTTTCTAATCAATAAAGTAACTTTTAAAGATAAGTCGTAATAGTCGCCACACTTAGCTATTTGAGCCTAATAATTGATCTGTGAAGTTTTTATGTCCTGCATCTGGTGAAGCTCACCGTTGACGCAATTTGGGTTTCATCCGACTTGATTCTCATGCACCATGGTTCATCCAATGGCTTTCATTGTTATATATTCGTGTGGCTTACAAATTACTCTCCTTTCCATAAGATTTATTTATGGCAAGCCGATGGCAGATATAGTACAGGTTATGGAGTTGGGAAAAAAAAGAAAAAGTGCATCCTTGTTTTTCTTAAGTTTAAAGTCCAAATATCCCATCGTTGCTTTAGCTTTTACATTTGGTATTATCTTATTCTGTTATTACGCGTAGACAACATTATTCTGGAGAAAGCGTTTTGGAATTTGCAGTCTATATCCTCCTATGCTGAACTTTAGAAAAGCTCGTCATTCTGATGAAATCTTTTTTTAAAATAAAGACGAAATATCATTTTTGAATCTGTTGTCCATTTTACAGTTTATCCACTTTTTCACTTATTTTCACACACACACACACACACACACACACACACACACACACACACACACACACACACACACACATTATAAGTTGTAACGATATTGTATTGATGTCTTTTTGATTTTCTGCATATTTGAATTTTTTATTTTATTTTCGAAATGGCGCAACCTGTCTTTCAATTAATGAAACAATTACTATTAACAAAAACAAGTTAAATATATAAAAATAATGTTTTTCAACATGAACTTTTAATTTGTCAAGATAAACTCCGAAAATAATATGGAAATATTAATGAAATATGACGTCTTCAATAATGTAACGAGACTGATTTATTATTTACCAAACAATCAATAAAACTTTAGTTTTTCTTTTAATTGTTCCTCTTGGTATTTAGTTCATTCAATCTAGAGATTTTTCTCTTAGTCGAATCCCTACTGAAACTCCTCCTTAATTTGCTTGACAAACAATTGAGACTTACACGGAACTAGCTTGATGCACTTGCATAATCTTGAGTTTCATTTAAAACTTCTTTTCTTATATCATCAAGATCGAAAAAGAAATGTGAAATATGCTCTGATTCGTTGAAAAAGTAATCTTAATTTCTTTATGAAATTACATTGTTACACAAACCCAGGCAAAAACTATGGTCTCATCAATTTACGAAACGTTTCTTGCTTTATCGATGGAAACTAAATTTAGCTCAAGTTTGAAACACAACTAATTCATTTAATCATCACTACTTCAAGCTTTATTTAACATAACTCAAATTAAATAAAATAATTGATTCTAGTAACCATGATTTTTCTATATTTTTCAGCATAATAAAAGAAACGTTTTCTAGGTGTGCAAAGCCCATATCTTTTGCAAGTGGAAGTCTAATCTGTACTCTTGCCTACTTTCAAATGTTAAATTCTTGAATTAAAATTGTTGTATCAAGATATATTTAACTCATACATTCAATTTGCACAAGAATTATAAAGATATTCATTGATAATATATGTTATCAATCTGCAACAACTGTATCTATAAAAAAATAGATATTTGCAATTTTCTTCGATAAATTAACTAATTTTGTAGGATTTTGTTTTTATTGAAACCGAAGATTTAAATATGCTATAAATGTGGACGCACTGATTACCTATTATGTTTCTGAAAGGATTCGTTACATGTTTATGACTGTGTTAGCTTGAAAAATTATTAATGATATTTTTTCGTTGCCTTGAGGAAAATGTCGTAATCTTAATCAAAATGAAAAGAAGAAAAATATATACATAAAAAAAAGCCTTCAGTTGAAACTATGGTAAGTTCATTGTCAAAACTTGAAAATATAAGACGTGTTTCCTGGTTGTCTACAGAAGTTCAGAAAATGAAATTAACAATTCTAGTCAGCATATTTCGATGATATAAGCGGGAGCTGGGAGTGAAGTTATCTGCTTGTCCTTCGACAATTCAAACCAAATCGATAGAAACCGGAGCCGCCTCAGACATCATATGAATTTTTAATAGAATAATAAGCACACACACACACACACACACACACACACACACACACACACACATATATATATATATATATATATATATATATATATATATATATATATATATATATATATATATATGATATTGGTCAGAAATTCATTAAGTAAAAAAGCAAGAAACAAAATGTGCTTTAATTTCGTCTGAAATAAAACGTGGAAATATTTGACAAATTAAAATTACTTTACATTCTTCCTTCCTACACGGATAAATGTCAACGTATGAGCATCATAAGCAGCAAAATATTAAAAAAAGAAATAAAGCAACAAAACCATCAATAACAACAGAATAAATTTTGTATAAATACCACACTACAATAACTCTATTATTGTATGGGAGATGTGTTCAAAATCTACCGATAATGAAGCTGTATTTTCCTTGTGTAAAGAAAGATAGACAGGGAACTGCTTTGGTGAATACCAGGTTGAGATATGATATCTTCAGAAAGATATAAATCAAATAAATGTTAATATTCTTCAAAATACTCCCCTTGGCATCATAGGCACTTATTGCATCATTTTTTCATTCGAAAATGCGGAATTGCAAGCTAAATGTCGCCAGGAAGGCAAATATTTACTTTTAATTTGGCGCAAATTTAGCCACAGAATAGTCACATGACTTAGATATTGCATATGTTTTTTTTTAGCATAATTCACTGGACTTTAGATGCGTAAATATAGGCGCACCTGAGAATCGATACATGGAACAGATTCATTAGTTTTATCGTTTTACTTTATTGTATAATTGAATATATATATATATATATATATATATATATATATATATATATATATATATATATAGAGAGAGAGAGAGAGAGAGAGAGAGAGAGAGAGATTGATATGTCCCAGTAATTATACCACACCCTCTTGCACATGCTTGCATGCGCATTCCTTAATATACACAACCGCATAAACTCATGGACATATTCCCAACAAAACATGGCGTATAAAAATATACTCAAGGACAAATACATTTTCATGAATACAAGTAAAAGCACAAAACATGAAGTCTCACTTAGGAACGCACATTGACACAAAAGTAGACATCAAACGCACGCAAAACAAAGAGAAAGATGTTCACACCAAATACACACACATATGTGTATGGATACGTGTAAGTTTGCTTTTACAAAGAAAAATTGAAAACAATGCCTCACTTACCTATACGACAGATAGACGGACTTGAGAGAGACAGAGATAGAAAAATGAAGAGAACGAGAAAGAGACAACTGGGATATATCCATGTCCATAATAATTAAAATCTATGACGCCGTCATTATTTCGTTATGTATCAGTATGATATTCTTTCTCTTGGATCTTGACAGAAAGTGATAATTCCCCACGGAAACACACACACACACACACACACACACACAAAAAAAAAAACACGCACACACACACATACATAAATACACACACACACACACACATATATCTATATATATAATCAAGTCATGCTATAAGCATAGTGTTCATTGACTTTTTCTCGCCCAGTCGTCCATCGCCCCTGACAGGTCCTCTAAACGGAATTCAGTGTCCGCACATAGTTGATGTACATGTTCTAACTGGTCAGCCATAACTGGCGAATTGATGAGTAGTAGTCCACAAGAGAACGTCATTTATGAGTTGGTTCTTTTAAATCCTTTTAAATTCTTTTAAATTTTATTTGTCTTACCTTCAAGATTTTTGAGATGGGAGGTAAGTAGACAAACAAACATTAGCGAAAACCTGTTGCCCAAATGTACAAACACACACATATACGCATATATACAGAGAGAGAGAGAGAGAGAGAGAGAGAGAGAGAGAGAGAGAGAGAGAGAGAAAGAGAAGCAGACTGTGAGAGACTGATAGACACGCGGACATAGATAGATAGATAGATAGATAGATAGATAGATAGATATGTTTCAGGTTAATGATTGCTTAAAATGCGTATGATTTTTGAAGAACGAGTGTGTCGTGTTGTGAAACAAGTCAGGTTCACATATGTAAAATAAAATATCTCATTCCATAGATAATACGGTAAACAGTTAGGTACGCCGACTAATGTAAAAAAAACCCAAAAAACAAACTCAGTTGTATTTGTTTACAGACAGCGTTTTTAAATAGTAATTTGACTAGTCTATCTGGTGGGAGTTCCAGCTACTCCACTAACCCCCCGCTTTTTTTGAACTGACGACTTCCTCTGGAAGTTGTATTGTTTCTTTTCAGGTTTATCACCATAGTCCTTGAAAATTCCTTTTTTTTTTTACTTGAACGTTTCTTCTCGGGAGCTACTAAAGGCATCTATACATAAAATAGGCCATAAATAAGCTTCATTGGTCCTTCTTTTTTATTATTTATATCCTCCGAGCACCTTTTCCATATCTGGTTGAGGTGTCTCTTAAGAGTCTTTATCGGGCCTTTAAATATAAACATTATTCCCTTGATATGTTTATCAATGACACCAGCCCCCATGATTTCTTTTCCATTTCTGTACTTTTTCCAAAAAATAATTTCTCTTGCTACACAGGATTTTGCATCTATCTTTTCTTTATTGATTTTTTTATTTTCCTTTAGCAACAGTTTATCGAACAAATATCTTGTTTTCTCCACAGGTAACAATCCATAATTAGTACCTGGGTTCGGTGTCACATGTTATACTCTTGAAAATTTTTGGATATTATCAAAGGATCCGTTTCCTTTGGACTTTTTAAAAGCTCGCTTGAAAGTGTCTACAAACCTTTTTGCCTGTTCATTAGATCGTGGATGTTATGGTGCGCTAGATATGGATACAATCTATGGCGTAAATTGTGTTTCCTTAGCGTTCACAACCCTATCAGGAATACCAAATCTAGCGAAAAATCCAAGCAAAAACCTAATTGTACGACTTGTTACTCTTTTGCTGGGAGTGGCATCATAAGTAAAAGTAGTCAACCAAAATAAATCATTATTACTATGGATACATGCAAAGAACACTGTCAGGTCATTCTCCTATGTCCGTAATTATTTCTGTTAACATATAATCATGGGGCTACCGGAAGAAGGTCTTCGAAAAAGACAATCAAGAAGCGGTCGCAGAAGAAAGAGGAGAAAAACATTCGAAAGGCTGAAAATCATCTCTATTTTCACCATTAGTCTTCGAACTTCTATAAAGCGAATACCCGTGGTGTAATGGTTATCGTCGTAGGAATTGGACACGACGATACGAGTTCAAATCCTGGAACGAGACTGATTGCATTTCACATGGCACTAATACCCTTGGGAAAGGTATGAATCCAATTATTCTCCCTCCAGCTATGGGTAAATAGTAGGGGAGACTAGGTTCTTCAGCCTTGATGAGGCAACTAGTCTAGGAGAAGGAAAACTCTGAATTCAAACCTGTTAAACTCCGCTTAAAAATTGACCTTGTGTCATATCCTGCCCGGGGTTGGTAAATCTGATATGATAAAGCGAATTTTGACCCATTCACTTCTGGAAGAAGAAACATCTATTTCTTCTATGCACCTTTGAGCTAACATGTCTCCCACTCGGTGATACGAATAGCCCTGTTTGAAATGACCGGCATAATTCGTATTCAAACAGGTGAAGACAAAAGTAATACCTTACACCCCTCATTCATTCCATCCTATATTTTACCGATAAATTAAGAACTTTTTTGTATTGTATGCTACATACCCGCACTCACCATCACAGATAGTTTTTTCCTATCAATATTGTTGGGAAATAACAACCTTGTTGCATCTTGAACTACGTGTTTGTCCAATTCTTTTCACTGGTTCAAACGCTTTTTCGGGTATATCGAATGTTCTCTCACTAAATCTTATAATACCAATGTGAACGTTTTGAAATAGAAAAAAAAAACGAGCCAGACTCGGATATTTAATTTTTTTAATACTTATGTACGGTACGTGGTTGGAATACTGGATTTCTTACCGTCAGAATTCCATATCGAGTAGAATCATCCCTTACCCTTGCTCCGTAACACACTGCACAAAGGGTTTTTAGATTTCATCACCTCTGTCCATTTCGAGAAACTGGCAACCACTATTAAATAATCGTGTCCCTTCATTGGACTTTCCAAATTCAGGTACAGCTTTGACCAAGATATGTCCATCTTCGGCCAAGAGGTAAATTTCACTGGTGGTGCATTTGCTGCTAGGCACAACCTCTGGACGTAAATATTTTTGTTCCCGTTTTAGTTGCGTTATCTGTTATTTTCATTTTTGCCCCTTTTTAATTTTTTCCTGGTTCTAACATGCTTGCCAACGCCCCCTGTGGAAGCTCCACCTAAAAATTCGTGGTTCGTAAACTTTCCGCCCTCACATCACCGAGGCTGGAGTTCTGTGACGTTTTCCCTTTCTCGCGTCTTGTCGTCAACTCCCAAAAGGACACAAATTGTCCCCTCACTTTCACCTGTCGTGTCGGGAGCAGAAACTTATCCGTTTCCGTTCGCACAGGCCCACGAGATTTCCAGTTTTCCTTAGTCATTTTTAACTACAACGAGTGCCTCTGCTTTCTTATTCTTATAAATCTCTGATTTATTTATTTATTTTCCTAGGTTTTGTTCAGTTACATTACAAAAGCATTCTTTTCTTCTAAATGGACATTTCTTATAATAAAGAATCTATTTACAGCAGTTACAAGGATTTATTTTACGGGCAAATTTTTCGTTATTCAGTTTTTGTTTAACTGCATTTATTTTTGAAATAACGCGTTCTTCTCTCCTCGCAATGCCGTTTCATTTTTTTTATTCGTTTGTATCCTTCGGTTATAATTTTCAGACTATATTTTTGGATTTTGTTGTAATATAGACAAAATGTTGGTTCTAATTTTATCATCTTCCAGCACCACCAGTCCTAGTTCAAAAATTAAGCATTTAAAGCTATGGGGGTTAAGTTCTTTTCATCTGAATTGATAATTCCTTGCAAAGCAATCCTTCTCACTTTTTTGTTAGGTTTAAGCATTGCCACCTTTGTTAAATAGAGATCTTTTTCTCCAAATATTTTTCAGAATTAAAACAGTCTCCTCAACGTATATCTGTCCAGGATTTCTCGGATGTATGAAGTTACCATTCTTTTTGAATTCACTTGGACCGAATTTTCAGACCAACAGACGTATTTTCTTTTTGTCCGACCATGAAGCGAAATCTTTTTGTCAAAGATTTTCTTACCGTTTAAATACGCCAAAAAGTTATGTCCTCCCCAGGACTGTATTTAAATTTGAGATTGAATTTATTACCGAGTTCTGCAATAGTTAATTTGCATTGCCTCAATCTTCTTTAACATTAATAGTTCGAATTTTTTTCCACATGTGTGTTTGTTTCTTCGTCCAATAATCTCTAGTTTTCTAAACGTTTAAAATCCAGCACATCTCTTTATAGAGGCGAAATTCAACTGACCCAATTATTTACTACATTTTTTTTTCAAACGAGAATTACGAAACAATTAACATTCTTGTTTTTAACAAGGTCAAACTGTTCTACAAACTTGGAATCACTCCGTGTCTGAGTTGTCCCAAACGTTGGTATTTCGCGGAAATGTTTCTTAGATTCGAGTCCTTCATAGCAAGATTTTATCCGTGCTCAACAATTAATTCTTCGTCGCCAGGTGTTGTGTTGTACACAGTTCGTCTTACTTGGATGGTTTGTGAGATAGGAGGTAAAGAGACAAACAGACATTAACAAAAACCTGCTGCCTAAATACACACGCACTCACACATATATACATACACATATATACAGAGCGAGAGAGAGAGAGAGAGAGGTAGACAGAAAGAGACTGACAGATATGTAGATAGAGAATTAGACGTGTAATGCAAATCATTGACTAAAATGCATATGATTTTTGTAGTAAGAGACAGTTTTGTCATGAAACAAGTAAGGTCGACACAAATGTAAAATAAGATATTTTATTCCGGAGAGAATACAATACATAGTTTGGTTCACCGACGAACGTAAATATCCTTAGTCGTATTTATTTACAGACAATGTTTTTAAATAGTCATTGGATTAGTCTATCTTGTAGGTGGTTCGAGGTACTCCACAACAGAAATACTCTTATTAATATAAGACCTCAAATATGACAACACTATCATGACTCAAAGTCACTTATACAATATATATATATATATATATATATATATATATATATATATATATATATCTATATATATATATATATATATATATATATATATATATGCATTTGTGTGCTTTTGTGCACCCGGGTGTGTTTTTGTGTTCATGTGTGTGTGCGTGATGTTGTTTTCGAAAAAAATGACACAAGCACACACAGAAAGATAGATAGATAAATTATTTACAATTCGTTTTTATTAAACTTTATCTAATAAACAAAATCTCGATTATTGGCAATGATTCAGAATTTTACAAGCAATATATATATATATATATATATATATATATACATTATTTACATTTTTCGGACTATTGTCCTCATCTTTGTTGCCGTGTGTTATGTTTTGACCTTTTGACCCGGCCAAAAATGCCATTCAAGGTGATGCACAGGAAGGAAGTGACACATTCTAATGGCAGTTATGAGAGGAAATCGCGTGGGCGGAAATTGGCTGATGAAATGGGACGAGCAAAAAAAAAAATTCCCATGGTACACTACAGAATGATGCACCGGAAGAGAGTGACCTCTGAACTGCATGACAGTTATTTCTGCTTGATGACGATTAAACATTCGATTTCAAAGATCGAGTGGGCGTCGAACGATTATATAATTCAGTAGAGTTCCAGTAGAGTTCCATACAGTTGGAGAGGAGGTGTGGTAGGGAAAGCCACACCCGACCGAGGAGGCCCGAGGAAACCCCGATGGAGTCTGGGGTCCAGAGAAGATGCTGATAAGATGCAATAAAGAAAGCCAGTATCCAGCAGTGGGTCCTAGGCATTCGGTGGAGCAGCACTAAAGAACGAGAAAGACACAACGTGATGGTCATAACAGTGGGGTCAGAATATTTCAGTTATGTTCAATCTCCAGCTCCCTCTCACAGTAAAACCCCACACAACCTTTTCGAACTCTTGCAATAAAGTGAGAGGTAATTATTGTTAAAGAAGTCTTCCTGCGTGCGTCTGTTTATTTATTGTGTCGTTGTGATGCTGTAGATGAGTATATAACACGTGTTTATCAAAACGTTTCGTCCGTGGTTGGAATGTCGAACTTAGCCCTTTATTTCGCTCACCGGGGTAGACTGTTCTAGTCCCACGAGTCATGTTTAATGAATGTCACTATTCAGTTATGTTGATAACACCTCTGAAAGTTCTCCGCTGCCTTAACCGAGTATTGAACTCATACACTTTTGGGTAAATCACTGGACCTAACCAACGCTTTATCGACTGTGCCATGTCTCCTTGAGGACATCTGTAGATGAATTTCTGGGAATTGTAAACCTAATGTCTTCAGTTACCATTTTTACCAATGCTATATTGCAATTTTGCTCTCATCATTGCATTTTTTATTTTTTTATTTTTTTAAATTTTTACACCGGAGCTCATAGCTCGAAAAATGTAAATAATGTACGTAATACTTCATCTCTGAAATATATATAAATATATATGTGGATGACAATAGATATATAAATATATATATATATATATATATATATATGTGTGTGTGTGTGTGTGTGTGTGTGTGTGTGTGTGTGTGTGTGTGTGATGTTGGTCTAAAAAATAATGAGTCATGATGGGTTCATTTTGAAGGAGAATGTGTAAACGTTCAATAATCGGAGACTCTCAAAAGAATAATCTTCGTTGGTTATAACTATGTTTTGTTAAGTGTGCAAAATAAAGGGAAATAAATCAATTTCTTTATCAAATTTCATATCAATGCAAGAAATGCATTTGAGTCAAGCTGACCGAGAATTTTATGAGTCTTTTGATGTACCACAGGGCATTTTTGGTAATCGCTGAGGCTATGAAAATGATCCCTTACATTTACGAAATTAGCAAATAGTTTCTATTTCATATGAGTTTTGTTTCGATTAAGTAGACTTATTCAATGAACATCTATCTCCGTGGGGTCAAAATTACATTATTCGTTGATGTCTTAAGTCAAGCTAATATCAATGTGAAGTTTAACGACCTTGGGATTTTTCCGTGATCTTCGAGCAGATATTCACCCCAAAAAGCACAAACTAATAAAGTAGATAACCTTATATTATTCTCATTTTCAGTAAATGCCCATCCGAAAATCTCACCGGGATTGTGTTCATAACTCACTCCCAAGTTCCAGTTTTACAGATACATCATATTTATTGATAGATTGATAAATGCTGATATCGCAAAAATCCCTCAACATATATATATATATATATATATATATATATATATATATATATATATATATATAAAGGACAGTGGTTATCCAAAGACTGAGTGCTTAATGCACGGCGATTTAACAGAAAATATAACTAAAGTGCAGTATATATATATATATATATATATATATATATATATATATATATATATATATATATATACTAATATAATATCTACCAGTATTCACGGTACCAGAAAAAAAAAGAAAAAAAAAACCGCCAGGAACAAGAGATAAGAATAACTCGAATCACCACCCGGGGGAAAAAAGAAAAAAATATTATAGGTCAAAAAGACAGAAAAGGCGAACCTCGTCAGACCCCTTGAAAAAAATCAAGGGATATGCAGTCTGTTCGTCAAAAGAAAACTAAAACCTTCCGCGAACACTGCAATGCTACAATTACAAGAAAGCTCAACACGAGTGGAGCCAATTATAAAATTAACTTAAATAACAAGTCAGAAATCTTCTACTAAAGTTTCACCTAATCGGATCATCAGGAAGTCTAATCCCGACTGATGCTAAAGGAGAAAACGCCGTTTTATATTCATCAAAAACCCATCTAGCTTAAAATTTACATAACAAAAGAAACAAATAAAAAAAATGAACAAAAAACCTTACTTTTATTAATAAAAAAAACCCTCGTTATAAATAAAAAGAAGAAATAGACCTAGGAAAATGTTATGGTTTAATCCCCCTCATAACATGGAGGTAGTCAATAACTTAGGGAAAGGATTCTTCAAGTTATTAAAAAGAAATTTCCCTAGTGGGAGCCCGTTACATGAGATATTTAATAAGAATTGTGTTAAATTAAGTTATAGTTGCATGCCAAACATCAATGGCATAATAAACATGATTAATATAGCTAAACTAAGTAAGGAGAGAAATAAGGTGATTGCTAAATGTAATTGTAGGGATAAGGTTAGATGTCCACTGGAAGGCAAATGTAAGCAAGAATGTGTGGTGAATACAGTGGAAGTATATAGTCATCCGAGTAATAAGAGAAACAAAAAGGTATACTTTGGGTCGACGCAAGGGGAATTTAAGACTAAGTACTATAACCATAAAACGAGTTTTCCCCACGAGAAGTATAGGCATAGTAATACGTTATCTAGTCATGTGTGGGAGCTCAAGGATAACAAAGGGATAGATCCGATAATGAAATGGGAAGTAATAAAGAAATGGCGTAAATATAGGGCTGGAGATAGGGGTTGTTTGCTTTACATGGAGGAAAAATTGGCAATAGCATCTTGTAAGAGTAGGGATATGTTAAACCAAAGATCGGAGGTGTTAAATAGTTGTAGAAACAAATAGGCGTGGTTGCTCTATAATTAGGGATAGGTTTCGAAGTATTTATAACGATTTTTTAAAAAATAAAAGTAAGGTTTTTTTGTTCATTTTTTAAAATTTGTTTCTTTTGTTATGTAAATTTTAAGCTTGGTGGGTTTTTGGTGAATATAAACGGCGTTTTCTCCTTTAGCATCAGTCGGGGTTAGACTTTCTGATGATCCGATAAGGTGAAACTTTAGTAGAAGATTTCCGACTCGCGATTTAAGTTAATTTTATATATATATATATAGTCTAAAATATTGTTCGTAGATTCGTCCAAACCATTTGATTCCATTCACAGAGAAAGGATGGAGAAAGTTCGACTAGTATTTGGCTTTCCCAAAGAAAATTTGACCGTTATGTCGATAGTTTACAAAACACGCACATGCATACACAAGAAAGCCATGATTAGTTAACCCGATTTTATCGACATTATAAATGGAGTCTTAAAAAAAAAAGATTATTCACACGATATATTTTTATAATTTTTCTTGTCTATGCTCGATGAGCGTCCATCGATCTAATAAAAGAAAATGGCTTTATATTTTAAACAGACAAGAAGCTGGAGATATTCCTCAGAATAAATGATATACGCTACCTTCGCAGATGATCGTGCTTCTTGCAAATAAATCTACCCAAGCCGAATTCCAACTTTATAGCCTAGAGCAAGTATTAGAAGGCGTTGTTATCTAAAAAACACAAATAAAACAGAATAAGGAGCCGTCTCCACTTCAAGATACAAATCTCTGAACGTAGTTGTCCAATTTATATATCTCAGCAACATTATCTCATCTACTGAAAACGATTTTAAGTTATGCATGGTACAGGTATTGAATGAAATTGATTTGATCAAATGAAAATCTGATCGCTCAAATAAAATAAATACGGGAAATTCTTCCTAGCTGTTTGGTTTGCTTTGGTTTTATGGCATATCAACCATTGTCGGTTATTTAATGCCAAATCCGCTTATAACGAATATATTAGATTTATATGATTTGCATACATAAATCAACAAAGTTAAAGTGTTCCAAGTATTGTCATACAACTCTAATAATTCAATCAAACATCAGTTACTTGTTTATACATAGCTAAATAATAACACAGTTCCACCTCAAACTAACCAATTCATCACGAGTCACCGGCTTGCACACAGTTTAAATGTCAAACATTTCTATTTGAACCCCACTCATAAGACCCTTTCAGGTGCTACCACTCCGATCCAGAGTGGACCAGGGAGCGATGGCAATGAAGGGGTATTCTACATCTCCCATTGCTCTAGCATTACAGGAGTCTCACTATCAAATAGTTTAATGTCATATCCAGGACACTCGTTGGGCAGGGGAAGTCTTACCCTTCTGTAGAGATGCATTCAATTTAGTCAAAAACCCTATCCGACTGTTCTGTCCAAGCTGTTGTTGTGTTGCTGATACTGTATGGATGCACCATACGGACTCTGACTACGTGAATTGCGAAAAAACTAATCTGAAACTATGCTAGAATGTTAGGCACTGTTTTGAACGTTTTCTGGAAGCAACATCGTACAAAACAGTATGTATACCGTCATTTGAGTCCTACATATTATGAGTGGACTGAAGTTTTGATAGATTCTGGACTGAAAATCTCACTTTTAAAAGCAACTGTTTTTGAGGAATTAAAAACTGATACTATAACGTTGAAAGATTCGGATTTAACAGTAATAGAATCTAACGTTCAAAAAATGGAATTAAGTAGTATGGTCAACTTGTCCATTGATGCGGGAGGAATTAAAACTTTTTTGAGTCTATATATTGTGCCAGGTTTGGATCGGACCGTGGTATTGGGCAAAGAAAAACCGAGCCCAGATAAATTTTAATCCCAACCAATTAAAGTTAAAGTAGGGACAAACTCCACTTGCTATTAATATTAGTGTTGAGTCAAATACTTACTCATTAGACAGTATAAAATTACCCCCGCGTACTACTCTATCTTGCATTGTCGAATCAGTTTCCAAAGGACAACAGAATTGAATCTTATCACGAGTAATTCCATCAGAATAAGTTCTCTCAGAGAATGAATGTTTGGTTTTCGTTAGGTCCTTGATAAGAGAGAACATTGCAGGAAAATTCTACTAATATTTGCCAATTTAGACAACAAAACAGTGAATGTAAAAAGGGGAGAATGTTTAGGGAGCATCTCATTTGTAAACATTAGAAAATAAGTTAAACATATTGAGACACATCCGAATCGGACACATGAAGGTAAGATTAACTTAAATGACCTCACTGGCCCACTGGAACATAGAAGGAAAAAAAGGGAATCTAGCAGACTTCAATAGAAATATGTTCACTAATTCAGATTAGGAATCGGGGCGAACTCAGTAGGTTCAAATTAAAATAGACTTGGGTGATCGCTCTCTTATAAAATTAAAACCTTAACAAACTCCAATCCATTAAAAGAAATTGGCAGAAGAATCACCAGGGACATTAAAAACTATTAGTTTTAAAGAATGATCAAATAAACTGGACACTATTCGAAATGTAGAGTCCTAATAGAAAACCAACACTTAGGTCCTTCCACATAGACCATTTTAAAAATAGCTTTTAGTTTATTGGTTGTTTCAGATATTTCAAAACTAGTTTTAATGATCGGACCACGGTTGGGAAAAAATTGTAATAAAGGACCTATATGTTTGCTCGTGAGTTGTGGAGAATGGGGCAACTTTCATTAACGAACAAGAAACGACCTCAGTGCAACAAAGTGAAATAAAATCAGTTAGCAGAGAATATGAAAATCACTAGCGAAAAAGGAAAGACCACTCTCATTGCCCAAAGAGATTTCCTCTGTGGGCAATCATAGAGTTCTTTCCTTAAAAGAATTCACTCATAGTGGTCTTGCCGTTTAAAGAATTTGATTTTTTCTCAGGAAGGGAATAATTGTTGTATTTTCTTTACATATGTATATTTTAAAAAATCCTGTAACCTAGAAGGTAATTGACAGAAAAGGTATGGAGGAATGTAACAATATGAAGTATTTACTAGTGCTAAAAACTTACGAAGAGTATGATGCATTTTTTTTCTTAGGAATACATAAAACAGACTTATTAACTTTAAAAGAAATGCAAAAGTCAATTTAAAAGGTCAATGAGGGACTAGTACAAACGGAACTTTCAAATTTTCAAAACAAAATGTAAGCAGATGTGAATTACTGTTGGTGCAAATCATTACATCCAGAACTAACACTTGCCCAACTGATGGGTTTAAAGATTACATTTCAGTTGGGTTTTCAGATCTTTGATTTTTGTTTTGCTTAATGGGGAAAGATATACTCTCCCACAAAGCGTTGGCTAGGGCTCTTAATTAACCAAGCCTCTATATTGTAGTTTGGTTGGGGGACCAGTTAAAATCTGATAGGTAGGTACACTTCCCAGAGACATAGATTAATGCATTTGTTTGGCTGACCAGCGAAATTGTTGTTGAAGAAAACGAGACAATTGGTGATTTGTTACCCAATTGGGAATGTTTGTTCTCAGACGAATCCTCAATGAAAATACATGTTTTTAGGGTTAGAAGAAAGAAGGTATACCTCCTAGCTTAACACTCAGTATTATAAGGTATGTATCAAGAGTAAAGTGGAGCAATCAAGGGAAAGAGGCAGCGCCCTCCCCATACACCTTGGCGTGGTAGCTAATGAAAAGGGAGCCTTCAAGTCACCCTCGACTACAGAGATATTTTCGCATCTTTGAGTTGTCAACACACGGACAACTTGTTTCAACGAAACATCCCAAATGTCAGAACTTCCGGAGAGATTGCGTCATTTGGAATTGATAAAACAAGTATGAGGAAGTGACAGAACTAAAACTACAATCCAATACCGTAACTAGCATAGGACCACATATTTATCCTTGAATTATTTGTCAATATCAAATGTTTCGTTTTTTTTCCTTTCCAATACTATGCTTTATATTCTAAAGTAAATTCAATTTCTAATTAAATTAAATTCGGAAGATTCTACATCACATATTCAAATTCCCTGATGATGGTTTAATGAAAAAAACAAAACATTTAATACTGGCTAATAATTCCACTATAAATAACATAATTCTGTGGATACTTTAGTTTGTCATATTTTCACACACACCCATGCATGTGTGCATGCATACACACACACACACACACATACACCCCTCGCGCTCAAATATATATATATATATTGTGACGCTCCATAAATAATTATCCCAGGACAAGAGTTCATTTTTATGCGCATGTGACGTCGAGAGCAGTCTGGCACTTGACCCTCTGCAAAAATAAGTCCTTGTCAAGACTCATTTTCTGGCATATGGTAACTGGCAAATAATGTGGGGATTAATTTGGGACCGGACTGATCTCCGACGATGGCGAGGGTGTTTCCAATTCACTTTCACATACCCAACCAAGTCTCTCGTTTTCTACCCCTTCGAATAACGGAAAACATGGATTTCAAGGTTAGAAAATATCAACTGTTGTCAAATTTCCAAAATTCGTTTGTAATAATTTTTTAAGATGAATAAGATATTTAGCGAGAATTAATGAAAGTGACACGAAGCTGAAACAGATACGTACAAAAGAAGGCGACTCGATATATAAATAACACAACCATTAGGTTCCAACATAAGGGTACATTTAAAATATAACAAAGTTTTAATAGGCGACGACCAAACAAGTAATGATAAGATTTAAGAAACAGTTCCTTTTTCTTTTCTCTTTTCTTTTTAAAATATTGGCTATACTAAGCCAGCAGGCAGTATCAAACATGAATGTCTCTCAACAGTCCTTTTCTTCTTTCTCCTTTTTTCTTTGTTTCTTTTTTCTTTTCTTGAGAAAATGCTTAAGCCGCCGGGCTGAAGCATAAAAGAAAGTTCATTCACTAATTTACTGTTGATGAAACAAAATCCTTTCAGTTTCTCTCTTTCTTTTTTGAATAGATATAATTCCAATATTTAGGAAGGGTAGAAGGAAATACAGTTTAAGTTGTACTTACCTTTGACAAGGCTTAATTTTCAGGTTCATTTCTTTTAAGGGCTTGTGACATCTTCGGAGTTGGCGGAATTGGCGTCTCTCGCCAATGGCTGTGCAGAACTAACGATTCTTTTTGTGCGCGAGGAACCTCCCGGAGTTTGGCTCTAAGTCAGCATATCTTTCCACGCCGACTTCTGTTCTCAAACTCAAGATTCTTTTCCGATGTCATTTTGGCGCTAAAGGTTCCATGGCCAATCATTTGACTTTTTCCTTCTCCCACCATTGAATCCGGTCATGATACCCGAGTGACCTGGATTCCATTTTTTGTTCAACAGGCTGCATCTCATGGAGTGCAAGGAATTGACTTTCGTTCATATCTCCCGTCTAACGGTCTATCTTAGGGCCTGTTAATTCAAACACAGAAGGGTGAGGGAATTGACCACCCTTTCCCTCTCTCGGTAGCTTACCATGTCACAATATATATATATATATATATATATATATATATATATATATATATATATATATATATATATATATACATATATAAAGATAGTTTAATAGATATTAACATCTCTGTAACAATTTCGTTTCATTTACATGGATGGATTATTTTCATAGATAGTTTTATATTTTTATGTCGCACTTAAACATCATACATGCAGAATATTTTCATAGATAGATAGATAGATATTGAGTGTGACTTCGATAAAAAAATAAACAGAAGGAACCCAAATTTTGATTTCTTCTAGACATCTAAATCCAGCATATCTTCCCATCGCATGAAACGAGAAGGATTAGAGTAGTTCGATGCCTAATTGAGCATAGTTACGTCGGCCAGAGCTAATTTACCCCGTCCCATTCCGTACTCCTAAGAGCCATCTCGTTAAGATGATCCTCTTTTGCATACGAGAGCAGAAGGCATATAGTTAGCTATTCGCCCACGGGATTTATTCATTTTTTTGTTTTCTTTTTTCAAAACACCGGACGTATGACATGAAATTCTATACAGATAGTTATCGAATTTTGCTTTGTTAGGTTCAAATAGAAAGTAGGAAAAACGTTATGTGCCAATCTTCCTTGTTGGAAGGAACCGCCCGATGAAAATTGCCAATTTAACCTTTGATGAGATGTATTCAATAAACTCTGGGAAAATAACACCCCAACTCATTTATACACGTTTTTTTTCCCATCTTTTTTCCAACTAAAATGATTTTTGTCAACATGATAGAAAGAAATGTCAGATGCGGATGAGTACGTGAAATACTATGTATATTTCAAACCTCAATCTCATTACCTCTTCGTCCAGAGAACTTTTTACTATTTTACTTTAAGACTGAATATTGTACAATGGGAATTTCAGATCAAATTTCAGCTAATAACTCAATATCTGGGTGCGGTCTTATTGATGAAATTTCTTAATGTTTGCGAAGATGAGAGCAGATAAAAGAAGAAAAGATGAAAGAAGAAAGAAAAATAGAAAACTTTTGAAAAAAAAAATTGATTGAATATATATATACAAAGCAATTGTTTCTTAAAATAACTTCCAAAATATCAACAAAAAAAAATCAAAAGAGGAACAAAGATGAAAGGAGAAGTAAAAAAAAAAAAAATCGAAAGAAAAATTGAAAGGAAAACAAAATCTCTGAAAGTAAAATAAACTGATAAATCTCAGGAAGAAATGCATTTGATGAAAAAAAAGGGGTTTTGTATATTTCTAGCCTTTAATTGTTCTTTACTTCGATTATATGTTTGTTGACTGGTCGGAAAAAAAATTGTTCTGTTTTTCATGTTCATTTTTGGCAGCAACAACTTGACATTGAATTTTCACAAGTTACTAATGAAGTGAATGCAAAACATCAATATTAGAAACTACTTTTACCATTGCTTATCTATGTATTACTAAAATTCTCATAACTTCATAATATATTTATTAGGACAATATACTTAACTAAGAGAACAATCCTTTTCCAGTCCAGTTTATGAGAGAACATACATTTTGAGAATCTAAATTTGCGCTGAACACCATACTTTAGCACAAATATTCTGGGTCATTATTAGTAGTGTGACGAGGTATGCTACCGAGAGGGAAAGTGAGGTCAATTCCCCTACCCGACGATGTTTGAATCAACTTGCCCCAAAGACTGACCGCTAAACCAGTCAGAATGAAGGTCAAAAGCTACCCGCACTCCATGACCTATAACCGGTTGGACAGAGAAGGGAATGCTGGTCACTCTAGTAGCACGACCAGAGGAAATAGTGGGAGAAGAAAAAAGCCAAATGATTGACCAGACCCTTTAGCGCCGAAATGATACTTTTTTGTCAGAGGAAATTTGGAAAAGAATTTTTAGTTTGAGGACAGAAGTCGAAGGACAAAGACGCCGGTTTACAGTTAAAACTCCGGGATGTCCCCGCAAAAAGCATAGAACAGAATCTTTGGACAGAAGTCAGCAGAAAAGGCGCTGTTTCAGCCAATTCTGGGGGTGGATATCACTAATCCTTAAAAGAAATGAACCAGAGAAGTAAGTCCTGTCAAAGATAAGTACAACTTAAACTGCTTTTCCTTCTACTCTTCCTAAATATTGGAATTGTAATGTATTCCAAAGAGAAAGAGAGAAACTGAAAGGTTTTGTTCCCTCAACAGTAAATTAGCAAATGGACTTTGTCATATATGCTTCAGCCCGGTGACTTTAGCATTTTCTCAAGTAAAAGAAAAAAAAAAAAAAAAAAAAAAGAAAAAAGAGAAAAAAGGAGGAAGAAGAAAAAGACTGTGGAGAGACATTTGTGTTTGACACTGCCTGCTGGCTTAATATAGCCGGTACTTTAAAAAGAAAAGAGAAAAGAAAAAGGAATTCGTTTCTTAAATCTTATCATTATTTGTTTGGTCATTGCCTATAAAAACTTTGTTCTATTTTAAATGCACCCTTGTGTTGAAATCTAATGGTTGTGTTATTTATCTTTCCAGTCGCCTTCTTTTGAACATATCTGTTTCAGCTTCGTATCGCTTTCATCAATACTCGCTAAATGTCTTATTCACCTTAAAACATTATAAAGGAATTTTTTGAAATTTGTCAACAGTTAATATTTCTTTTAACCTTGAAGTCCATGTTTTCCGTTATCCGAGAGGGTAGGAGAACATGGACTTGGTGGGGTATATAAAAGTGAATTGGAAACCCGATTGCCAACGTCGGAGATCAGTCTAGCCCCAAATCAACCGCCACATTATTTGCCAGTTACCATATGCCCAAAAAAAGGAGTCTTGACTTGAACTTTTTTTGCTGAGAGTCAAGTGCCAGACTGCCGCCGACGACACATTCGTGCGAAATAAACTCTCGTCCTGAGATACTTATTCATGCAGCGTCATAGTAGGCATAAGTTAAAAAGGAATTACGCAAGATAAACTTTGGTGCTTTTTTTGTTGAATATCGCGGAGTATATGTCCTTAGTGCATTCTGGGGTAAAACATTGATCTGGAGAGGAGCATATTATTTCTGATATTTCTTGCATATCTTAATTTTTTATAGTTTCCATATTTACCAACCAATCATTATAATTAGTCATTTGAAACCATTAAGCAGCTTGAAATACTTCGAATCATACTATAGTGAGCAAATTATTTTTATAAGATAGCAATACTTGAAAACATATAACTTTGAAAACAAATCGTTTTTATTAAATAGAAATAGTTACTTAAACCATTTAATTGCGCATGGATATATAGTGTTAAGAATAGTTAATTGAAGCTGTATTATCTTACAAATGATCAATACCCTTTGCGACTTAAAACTGTATAATTGCTTGAAAAAAAAGACAAACTTGAGCGTTAAATTACTCAACAAGGATTCATATGCTGTACAACCCATTGATCAAATAGCCAACAACCAAGAAAAATATATTATTTCATATTGGTAACCGAGAAATTGTTTAGCCAGATGTTTATAGTAAAATTCAATACAGTTGAAAATTAAATTGTTTTAAGTGTATTTTTATGATAAAAATCTGGCTATGATATACCGTCTCTCTGAATTAGAACGATTTTCAAAAAAAAAAAAGAAAAGAATTTTAGTTATGGAAATTTGTTTATCATTGCAATAAGGATAATTATGAATTTTATCGTTATCGTCGATTTTATTTATTTTAGCTGCTATTGCTGCCCGAAGGAAATATTTATGTCATGGAATAACAACATTTTAGCGGTATTTTAAGGCTTCTAAATTGAACTATATACATTTCGGGTCATTTAAAAGTATCTTCATTTAATGTAGTCTTACATATTACTAAATATATTAAAAAAGCTTTTGTGAGTTGAAATAACACAAAATATATTAAAATAATTGTTTTGTGTGATTGTTGGGATTCAAAGAAAATATTTTATTACTAATTGATTGATGAATTAGTTCTTGCCAAATGCTAAAGTGAACAAATAACTAATCGGCAATTATTTTCTCCACATGTTGTGCACACAACATAATATTACAACGATGTCTCTCATATGAATGGTTTTTCAGTGGTTGTGGTGAATTATTGGTATTGTTAGGAAATTCTGAGGTGTGTGAACTGATTCCCTTTTTTCTTCTTAGCCCATTCACTTGTCTTCGTTTTGTCTGTTGAAGCTATTAAGGACGGAAGTTAAAAGACAAAGACAGTTTTATACTCAAGATTCAATTTCGGTTTTTACGACCATTTTGCTATAAAGAATGTTTTTCTTGAACCAGCAGAAATAGTCGCGCTTCCCCAGTCAAAGCGTTTGAAGAATATAATCGGATTATCTTAGGCACTTGTAACTTTGAGGGTTCGTCGTATGTTTACCTGCAATTAGCAGGAGACATAAGGAGAGGATCTGGGACATAAACAGCACGTACGCTCCCAACTAGCAGCCGAGAGAAAAAAAGGTCCGGCCAAGACGTTGGGATTTAAGCTTCTGAGAAAGTTTCTATTTTGTACCAGGAAGCCCATCTTTTTAGTTATGCGCCAATTTCACTCCCTATCAGAAGCCACTTGGAAAACTTTCTTTTGCATTTATTCATTTTATTTTTTATGTGATTGTTTGTTGCTGTTTATTTTTTCGTTTCTTTATAATTCCCATAGCACACAAAGGTAAAATTAGAAGTTCTTCCAAAAGGGGCAAAAATTGCCATGTCCAAAAATGTTATTTGGTTATATTTTTTATTTAGTTGGCTGTTTAGGTTTTATGGCATATCAACCTTTGTAGGTTATTTAAAGCCAAATCCATTTTAGACCGATAATCTGTTCTATTTCAAACAATTCAGTTAACATGAGTACGCTGTTTAAATGTAAGTACACAGTTTAAGTGTCAAAAATATTCATATTTCAAGCTATTCAGTTTAGCATAAGTACACTGGAACCTCACCATCAGATTGTTTAGTGCCATATCCTGGACACTCGTTAGGCGGGTCTTACTCCTCTACAGAGATGCAGTCAGTATATTCTACCGCTTCAGCTGACAAGGAATATATTTTTGATTCTATACTGTACTCTTTTTATGGTTCAGAAATTTCAAAATATCGAAAGTTTCTTCTTAAAATGAACAGAATAAAAAAAGAATACTTTTTTTGATAATGCAATATATTATTTGAGCTAAAACTTGGACCAAAGTAATAGAAAGCAAGGGAAATATTTATATTGCTGAATAAATATGTTTTAAAATTATGTCAGAGAAAATTTATTCAAAAAATGATGGAAATTTTGAATTGACTATATATATATATATATAAGTATTCTTTGGTCCAGTTAAACCGGAGTTGGGAGCAATTCCATCAGGACAAGAAATTATTCATGAGTGAATATTTAAATTTTCCTGGTAAAGAGCTCAATGTACAATAATACAGAGCAATAAATTCTTTAAGAAAAACAACAAAACCGGTCACATAGGATTATAAATTTATTTCCATCCTGTTATGCATTTTTGAAATTTTCAAAAACACGAAAAATATTAACAGGACTTCTTCAGCTCTTTTAGATAAAAAAAAACTAAAAGATCTGAAGAAGTCCTGTTAATTTTTTTTTCTTCGTGTTTTTGAAAATTTCAAAAATGCTTAACAGGATGGAAATAAATTTATAATCCTATGTAACCGGTATTGTTGTTTTTCTTAAAGTATATATATATATATATATATATATATATATATATATATATATATTAACTGAATGTGCATGACTAATATTCTTCGGTCCACTCTTCCATGGAGTTAAAATAAATGTTTAAGTCTCGTCCCTTATCAAAATAGGCTTGTTTAAAAGTTATTTGTATTTAATAGGAAGACCCGAAACCGTTTAACAATGTATAAATTGGTAATAACAAACATAATTGAAACCATATAATTATTTAAAGAATATTAATATTATATAGCAATGTTTGAAATCATATATCTGTATAAATGTTATAAGTACTACGAATATTTTGAAATATATAAATGATTGCAAATTATTAGTATACTTGAAACGATATAATTGTGTACACTTTTTTGGATTGTTTTAATAATGAATACTTTAAATTATAATTGCTTACAATAATTTTCATTATCTTCCTGGAATCATACAAACGATTTTTTTTTAAAACAGCAACAACCGACATTGGAATTAAAGAAATTAGGAGGGCTTTACATACAGGAAACCCAACCAACCAACAAACTAGCCAAGCAAACAAACCAACAACTTCTTTGGCTTTTTGTCCGATTCTACTTAACACAAAGATAACTATAGAAACAAGAATCTGGTTCAGTACTTATTTTAGATAAGACGAAAAATACAAAGTTAATCTAAATAACTAGATAAAAATAATTATCGATAACTAGTATCTCCAGTCTCGAATTTTCATTACTTTTTTATAAAAGAAAATATATAAAAGAAACGAAAAACGTAGATAATGAAAAAATTCACTTGTTACATACAAACATTAAACCATTTCACTATCTCTTTCTACTGGAAGTTAATAATATATATATATATATATATATATATATGTGTGTGTGTGTGTGTGTGTGTGTATGTATATGTATATATGTATGTATGTATGTATGTATGTATGTGTGTGTGTGTGTGTGTGAGAGAGAGAGAGAGAGAGAGAGAGAGAGAGACTGTTATAAGATTTAGGAAATAATATACGAGGATCATTAAATACATTTCCAGTCCGTTTTCCTATGGCCACTTTTATTGATAGTACACACATGCCGGTCTACCCCTTCAAACCAATCTCCTCCGGCTGCAAAGCACTTGTACCGTTCTAACAACTTCTGCAAGGCCCCATGGAAGTCCACTTGTGTGAGCGTGTCACTGACCTTCATCGCAGCCTCTTTCATCTCCTCAATTGTCTCATAACGACATCCCCTGAGCCTAAGGAATAACCAAAGGTTACAGGGGGCAAGATCTCGACAATAGGGAAGCTGAGAAACTGTCTTGATACCCATCTTGGTCAAATAGTCTGTGGCAAGGATGGGGTTGTGGACTGGTGCATTGTCCTGGTGGAAATGCCACTGTGCCGATTTAAAGAGTGTTGGCCTCTTCCGATGGAATCTCTTCCTGAACTCCCTTAAAACCTCAATATAGTAACCCTAACCCTAACTCTTTGGCCGATCAACTCTGGTGTATTGACTTCCTTACTACTCCCACACCTCTCATCATCCCTCACAGACTCCCTGGCTTACTTGAATCTCTTATGCCATTCAAAAACTGATGTTCGAGTCATGCAAGATTGTCGAAGAGCAGTCTGACACATTCCATACGTTTTTGTGGAATTTTTTCCAAGTTTAAAACAGAATTTTACTGCATACCGTTCTTCTTAAGTGTCCTCACGTCCAGATTGCATTTTTGAAATTCACCAGCTGTGACAATCAGGCTTTAGTAGGGTGTATTCCAATTGCTGCTGTAGCTGTTCATTTGAACCTGACATGTTATGGGAAAACCAAAAATCGATGACGACTCAGCAGTTTCAATAAAACGACTATCTCGTGCCATTAACATATAGAATGACATCAGATTGAGCGAGAACAAACAAGTTGTAAATAATGTCGGATTTTATCGTATATATTATGAATGAAAGATCTTATGCATATAGAAATATTTAATAATAAACATATCCTCCAACGCTTCTTTGAACCTCATTTCATTCGTCAACATGTTCATGGATAACGCACATGTAAATTTTTGAAGTTTTAAACGAAAATATGAGACTAACTCGTTTTCAACTTCTCTTATTGTCAACCTAAGATCATCTAAATGATTATGTAATATCTTGAAATAAGTGATTGGAACTAGTAAAATTGGGAGATTATGATGCATGAAGCAGTTATTCCTATCAGATCTACTCCAAAATATATTTAGTCAACTGCATTGTGAATACTGGCATAAAGAGGATGCATGTCTTTCCGTTCACGAAGGATGTGCATTTTCTTCCAAAGCTGTTTTTAAAAATGTTTATTGCAATAAAGATTGGAGATGATTATTTTATTGTTTTCAAAAGGAGAATTGCTTAAATATCACACCATGTACTCAGCATGATCTTTGGATGCCCTTTCTTCGTCTGATTCACTGACGATGGCGTTTAACGTTATTATAAAGGATCCAGTTCTCATTACCAGTTACAAGACTGTCCCACAAAGTTAACTGAAAGTATCGTGTAAGCATTAACATGCAACAAGCGATTGCAGAATCATTTTGATCGTCTTAGGTTGATATCAAGAGAAGATGAAAGCTTGTTAGTTTCATATTTTTCATCAAAAACTAAAGGATTATTACAACCGTGGTATCTATAAGCATGCTGACAGATGAAATCAGGTTCTTGGAAGCAAATGAGTTTATGTTAATCACAGAATATATCTATAAGCATAACGTTTTTTTCTTATTTACAATATATACTCTAAAATTAGGCTTCTGATTCGTTCCAAGCAGATAAGAAAACTTGAAGTTAAGAATTTGAATTTCGTTTTACTTTTACTTGTAAAATCTAATGCTTTTCACAAGAATATTATTCCTTCAATGATTAGTAATTAATTTTCCACCTTTCCACAAAATAGAATATAACAACGTAAAGAGTAAAATATTGACGAGTGAAAAGAAAATTCAATATTCTGAAAATCATGCTCTTGATTAGACTCAGCGTGAAATACAATGTGACATTTCGTATCTTTTAAATAACTAAGCTACTCAGTCGGAGGTTTAATTCTCAGACAATAATCCAGTTATAAATCTACTGCCTTTTCTAAAAAGATAATTTTGCAAGAAGCAAAAAGACTAGAATTTGTTTTTACTTTTTCTGTTGTTATTTAGTTATTTTATTTTATTTATTTATTTATTTATTTATTTATTGTCGTTTGTAAATAATATGTAATCTCTATTCGAATCAAGACATAGGAGTGAATGTGCATTTCTTGCCG
>OY757911.1:77990728-78042728 GCA_963585895.1 Sepioteuthis lessoniana
GCGCTGCTCTTCGAAAGTCCACTTCACTATAACTCTAAAAAAACTCTCTAAAACATTTTCTTTTAAGCCGCTAAATATTTTCCAGCAAAAAGAATTTCTTTACACAACGAAGCAGCAGTGGAAAACATGTTCACCTAACATTTTTAAGGAATCTAAAAAAAAAAAGAAGCAAAAAAATGGTCTTGATTATGTTTGTTCACAATTTATCTATTTTAGTACATTTTTTGCATAATGAATTTTACTTTAAGCTGAGGTATGTTTTAAAATTTATAGTCTGAAATTATGTTTGGACCAACCTATTAATTAGAAGTATTTTTAAAACGTTGATAGAAAATAGAAATACTAGTCCAAGTAAAAATCTCGGTAAAGCTAACTTCTTTTTTTTCAATTATTAAGACAGGTTCGTTGATACAATAAGTAAAAAATAGTTATGTCTAGTAAATTAATACAATACGTAATTTGCAAGAAATATTGTCAAAAATATGCGCTCCCTAAATAAAAAGGAATTACAGATTAAAAAAATATACACTTTTCTTTATGAATATGTCTTATACAATTTTGATTTCTAGCAAACTGTTTTTTTTTCTAAAGACCCTTCATACAGAAAACTGTGAAATTCAAAGGATCCGCAATGTTTTTAGTTGTCATTTAAATGCAAGCTTGTTTGTATCATTGTGCTCTGCTTTCTAATCGAAAATACAGAGTATATTCAGTGTGTGTGTGTAACCCAGAGTGCGAAGAAATATTAGTTTAAGTGAGTGTATAAAATTTTGATTTACATCATGTCAACCAGTTTCAGCTAGTCCCGCTACAGCTAATATACTAACTACATACATCAAATTCTAATGTTTGATTTGGTTTGGTCTTATGGCACATCAATTATTGTTGGTTATCTAATACTAAATCCATTTCTATACATATTAACAGCTCTATTTAAAACAATTCAGTTCAGCATAAGTTCATTTTTTACACACATTTAAATGTGAAATAGTGTTATTTCAAACAATTCAATTTAGCATAAGTACGCAGCTTAAATATCAAAACAGTTCTATTTTTAAAAATTTAGTTTATCGTAAATAAACAGTTTAGTACTATTTGACGCATAAATAGGACCCTATTAACTGCTACCACTCCGAGCCGGAGTGGACCTTTGAGTGATCACAGTAAAGGAGTATTCTGCATTCTCCAAAGCCTTAGCATTAATGGAGCCTCGGCATCAGATAGTTTAGTGCCTTAATCAGGACACTCATTGAGGGAGTTTTACTTTTTTGCAGCGATCAGTCATTGTAGACTGCTTTCAGACCATCTTGCATGAAACTAGCATCAGTTTTTGAGTCGCACAAGAAGGAAAGCAGGAAGTCTGTGAGGGATGATGAGAGGTGTGAGAGTAGCAAGGAAGTCAATACACCTGAGTTGATTGGCTAAGGGGTTAGGATTAGGGTTACTATGTTGAGGTTTTAAGGGAGTTCAGGAAGAGATTCCGCTGGAAGAGGCCAGCACTCTTCAAGTCGAGTCAGTGGCATTTCCACCAGGACAATGCACCAGTCCACAAGACTATTTGACCACCAGGACAATGCACCAGTCCACAAGACTATTTGACCAAGATGGGCATGACGACAGTTCCTCAGCCTCCTTATAGTCCAGACCTTGCTCCCTGTGACTTTTGGTTATTCCCTAAGCTCAGAGGCTGTCGTTAGGAGACAATTGAGGAGGTGAAAGAGGCTATGACGAAGGTCATTGATACGCTCACACAAGAGGACTTCCATAGTGCTTTCCAGAAGTTATTCGAACGGTACAACAAGTGCTTTGCAGCTGGAGGAGATTACTTCGAAGGGTACTAGAGTTTCACGTGTGTACTATCAATAAATGTGCCCATACGAAAAAAATCTGGAAACTTATTTGATGATCCTCGTATCTCTCTACCTATCCATATTGTCAGGTGAGCTAATCTAAAAGCCTAAATAAGGTTACCTGACGATCAGCTTCGGTAAACACGGAGTTGTTACGTATGTTATATCTTAAGATTATTTCATTTTTGTAATGTTCACATATCTAGTTTCATGTTTTTAAATTAACTTTTTGTTTATTGAGATTTGTTAAATTTCGTTCCTTTTGCTGATATTCTAGATTCTATCACACAGTGAGTGCACCAATTTTGATTCCAGGCACGCGTGCGCACACGCGTGCGCGCGCGCACACACACACACACACACACACATATATATATATGTATATATATATATATATATGTCCTTTAATAATTTTCCAGACTTTTTTCTTATGGGTACTTTTATTGATAGTACACACATGCCACTCTAGTCCCCTTCGAAGTAATCTCCTCCGGCTGCAATGCACTTGCTGTATCGTTCCAACAACTTCTGGAAGGACCCATGGAAGTCCTCTTGTGTGTGCGTGTCAATGACCTTCGTTGCAGCCTCTTTCATCTCCTTAATTATCTCATAACGACAGCCTCTAAGTTTTTCCTTGAGCTCAGGGAATAACCATAAGCTACATGGTCGTAGAGCAGTCTGACGTATTCCATACGTTTCTGTGGAATTTTTTCCAAGTTTAAAACTGAATTTTATTGCATATCGTTCTTCTAAACTGTCCTCACGCCCAGATTGCATTTTTGAAATTCACCAGCTGTGATCGTCAAGCTTTAGTAGAGTGTATTCCAATTGCTGCTGTAGCTGTTCATTGAACTTGAAATAATAAAATTTGGTCAGTCATTACAGAAGATGTATAGCAATAACATACAGAATTTTCAAGAGTATACGACAATTTTAAATTCCTGTACAAAAAAGTCTCGAAACTTCTTGAAAATCCATCGCACACACACACACACACACACACACACACACACATATATATATATATATATATATGCTAAATGATCACTCTATACCGATCTCTGTACTACCGCCTAACTCTTTCTTTACATCTCTTATTCACTGTCTTTTCTATATTTCTCGGTCAGACAGTTTTATTCTATATATATATATATATATATATATGTATGTGTGTGTGTGTGTGTGTGTGTGTGTGTGTGTGTGGTTATCAAGCTTATTGCTGTCTATCAATCTGTAGATACTTATTTCATATCTAAATTTATCTCGAGTTGTTCATATCCATAAAAATCTCTTTACTTGTACTATCCTTCATTTACTTATTTTGAGGAAGAATCCTACAATGCTAAAATGAAAACCCCCAAATGTGTAATCGTGAAACAGTAGTTTTCATATTTTTATCACAGAAAAAGTCTTTGTATATATATATATATATATATATATATATATATATATATATATATATATCTTTCTCAGGCATCCTGTATTTGTCTGTCTCACTGTGCACTTAGCAACGTTGTTCCCAAACTCGCAGCTGATTTTCAAACCAGTTAATTAAAACTTAGATAATCTTAGAAGATCTTAGTAGTGTCATCTAGATAAAGCCTAACAAATGTTTATCTAACGCGTTCATGATATACTTCACTCTTTTTTTTATTTCATTAAAGCCCTATATTATCCCTTTACTTACTAGCTAAATTTTATTAAGCTCTCCTTCTAATTAATATTATCCTTTTTCTTTCTTCTTTTCAGGGCCTTTCTTTCCGCTGCGTTTCGGTTAAGCTATGTCTCTACTTTTAATCCACATTATCTTCTCTTTTTATTTCTTCATCTTTCTCAACTTTTTTTTATCTAGCCTTGTTCTAACCTATTTTTCTTCACCTCCTTTTTTCTTCTGCCTTTTTCTATCATACTTTTATTTTCTATCCATGAATACAAACTTTCTTCCAGGTCTCCCCTTAAACCTATTTTTCTTTCCTTCTTTCTCCTTTCTCCTATTCTCTTAATTTCTTGTTCTCTCTTTCTTTTCCTCCTCTTTATTTTTCCTTACTTTCTGTCCATATTTATTTTCGTATTACTTTCATCTTAGTCTTTGGCCAGTTGGCAGGGTCTATAGAATGAGATTCCCCCAACGAGTATCCCAGATATGACACTAAACAATCTGATGGCGAGACTTTAATAACGCCGGAGCTTTAAGGAATACGGAGAACTCCTATATTGCCATCGCTCTCAGGTCCACTCAGTCCCGGAATGGCAGGATCTGCTAGGGTCTTATCTATGGATTAAATAGAACTAAACTGTGTATTTATGCTAAATATAATCATTCAAAATATATCTATTTAAATATGAAAATAGATTTGGCATTAAATGACTTACAATGGTTGATATGCCATAAAACCAAATCATGTCAAACCAAACTTCGTAGTCTTCTCTCTATTTTACCATCTTCCCTCTTCTTCTTAGTTTTCCTTTTATCACCATCCTTCTTTTTTTCAATGTATCAATCTCTTTTTCCTTGCTTTCTTTTATCCTCCATCCCTTTTTCTAATTATTCACACAATTTTTCCCCTAATTTTTTTAACATATTCACATATATTTTCAGTTCATCTTGATCCCTATAATTCATTTTACTAACCTTTTCTTAAACTGTTTTCCTAATTTAATATTTATCTAAATTCCTCCTCCCTCTCTCTCTCATTTTCTCTCTTTCTTTTTCCTTGAATTATATAGCCGCTGAGTTACATTTTAGACTGTTATGTTGATGTCTCTTCATGGCATAACTTGTGTTGAGAGACACAATTTTGCTTCCATTCTATTAGACGTCACATATAATTAGGTGATAATATTACAGTGTCCCCCAATATTGGGATGTTTTCTAAAACGTTGTTTACTTTCATTGCATCTATCTTGAAATGAAAGTTTTTGTATCAGTGCAGATTAATTGTCTGACGGAAACATTTTAATGTTGAAAATTTGTCAATGTTAGAATAAAAGTGCAATTGCAAAAACAAATAAAACATTATTTTATGTTTTGGACCATTCCAACACTTTCTTTCTTTCTTTCTTACATTCGTTATGCTTCAGGTTATGTAAACAATTATATGGAGCTCTACTGCCAGATGACCTCGGTTGGAAGAAATAGATTATTTGCCTGCTCAGAACAAACTATATATATATATATATATATATATATATATATATATATATACGAGGATCATTAAATAAGTTTCCAGACATTTTTCGTGTGGGCACATTTATTGATAGTACACACATGAAACTCTCGTCCTTTTCGAAGTAATCTCCTCCAGCCGCAATGCACTTGTTTTACCATCCCAACAACGTTATGTGAGAGCGTCAATAACCTTCGTCACAGCCACTTTCACCTCCTAAATTGTCTCATAACGACAGCCTCGGAGCTTAGGGAATAACCAAAAGTCACAGGGAGCAAGGTCTAGACTATAAGGAGGCTGAGGAGCTGCCTTGATGCCCATCTTGGTCAAATAGTCTTTGGCAAGGATGGAGTTGTGGACTGGTGCATTGTCCTGGTGGAAATGCCAATGACTCGACTTGAATAATGCTGGCCACTTCTGACGGAATCTCTTCCTGACCTCCCTTAAAACCTCAACATAGTAACCCTAACCCTAACCCTTTGGCCAATAAACTCTGGTGTATTGACTTCCTTACTCCTCCCACACCTCTCATCATCCCTCATAGACTGCCTGCCTTCCTTGAATCTCTGATGCCACTCAAAAACCGATGCTCAATTCATACAAGATGGTCGAAAAGCAGTCTGACGCATTCCATACGTTTCTCTGGCGTGTTTCCAAGTATAAAACATTTTTTTTTTTTTGCATATCGTTCTTCTAAAGTACCCTCACGTCCAGATTGGACTTTTGAAATTCACCAGCTGTGACAATCAGGATTTAGTAGGGTGTATTCCAATTGCTGCTGTAGCTGTTCATTTAAACCTGAAATCATAAAAATTGGTCAGTCCTTTCATAATATGTATAGCAATAACATACTGAGTTTTCAACAGTCTACGACAATTTTAAATGCCTGTACAAAAAAGTCTGGAATCTTATTGAATGCACCACGTATATAATGCAATTAGAAGAAAACTCAGACCAGATTAAACTGTCATTATAAATCACTTAGGCGAAAAATATCAATATACACTTCATCTCATCAGATGACTTCACACGTTTAATTTGGGGTTGAAAAACAGCAAATATATATCACAGTCAATATTTGTGTATGAAAAAAATATATGTATATATGGTGTCACAAACGACAAAAAAAATTAAACGTCAAAACAATTTTTCAATCGGATATTTTTTTTTATTGCTGACTTGGCGCAGCGGATAGAGGCCTTGAGTCTGTACGGTTCCAGGTGAGCATTGTCAGAAGATAGCGGTTTCAAACCCTACCCAAGCCGGCCAGAGGTTTACTTGGTCAAAAATGTGGTGCGATAGACAACAACTATGGAAGGCAGTAATTACTGGGGATACAGTTACAAGACTCAGCATTCCTCTCCGAGGTCGCAGTTAATCCCCTGAAGAAGGGCAGTGGGGAAATTTGGCCGAAACGTAGTGAAAGAAGAAACAACTCAAAAACTACCAAGATGAGGACAAAAAGTCCGCAATAAATCAATAAAAAAATAATTCTCAGATTAAGAAGCCTCATCTCTAAATGATTTCAATTAAAGACAATTACAATTTTTCAAGGACAGGACTCTTGCACTGATGTATGTGTGTGTGCGTGTGTGTTACTTCAGATATTAATTTGGCACTGTTCCTTGCCCATGCCTCCGGCACAAATTCCAACAGATAAGCCAAGCTTCAAGGTCGTCAATAGACACTGGGCGCATCTCTGATTCCAGTTGCTTTATCTGACCAACTCTGACCGACTCCTATCTTTGGATCTTTGCTTACACGTGAATATATGCATGGGTGAATATTTCTTACTACCGGGGCTTGGGCTACGCTTTGACTGGTCATAGAAATATTTCCCGAATACCCTAAAAATGTGATGTGAAAGAGAAGTCTAATAAGTTACCGCTCAGCTTTATATGATCCTTCCACTTACACTGGTTGAAGTGGATGAGTGATTCACGTACAAAATACTTACAGCCACCCACACACACACACACACACAACTAAACCAAGCAGGTATATACAGGCCCCGATAAGAATACACACATACACACACATACACACACACATATATATATATAGTCAACTCGCAGACATACTTATATAAACACACGCATGTATATACACGCAGATGTACTAATGCCTACTCATAGGTCTACCGTGATATGCATATACACACACAAATTGACATACTACCGCACCGAATGTCCATTGTGTCACACTAAATAGAGACATATCAACAAATTTCTCTCGTGTCATCTACCACCTGATCCTGTTTAATCCCATAATTTATTCTCAGTTTTTGATTGCTACGGAAAGAAATTACTTTTCTTCTCATTTTCATATCACGTGTACTAACACATAAATAGATAACTTCTTTCGTGCAAATGTCTCATGAAATAACACCATATCACGCCACAAACGCTCACGCTTTATAGACGCAAGGCTGACTATTTTTACTACACATCCATCTGAAGATTGCGGAAACATGAAACTTCAGATTTATTGTATTTATATTTCAAATATAGGATTATAACTTTACAACTATATTATCATCATTGACCCTTTTATGCAAGAAGTTCTCTCTCTCTCTCTCTCTCTCTCTCTCTCTCTCTCTCTCTCTGTACCTCTCTCTATATATATTCATGTATAAATATATCATCTGATGAGAATAAACTATTGTTTAAAGAGCGGTTGATTATAACGTTGAATTGCGTCAGTTGTTTAGGCTACACCTTTGGAGCTCTCTGGATTATAATGCAGCTTTTCATTTCCTTTACTCCCAAGTCTATTCTGACTCGAAGTGGTAGTACCTAATATGGTCTTCTCATCGCATTAAGTTGATCCATACAGATATGATTACTATTGGATAAAAATGCTTTAAACCACATGAGCTTGTGAATTATTTGTGTTTGCTAGGAATAATTGATATATAAATGATTAATACCATAATAATTGATACCGTATAACTGCGAAAAGGAAATATTTATTATAAGCATATAAAAAAGCGCAATTTGAATGCAAAGTGATGGAATATTTATGAATAATAATAGTAATATGAATATTTTTGATCAAAATTGAATATTTACAAATGAATAAATTCCACCGTTAAATTACTCATACGTGTGGATATGCCGTTATATAAACAAAACCGAATCAAACAATTTCAATAAGTCATAAAAACACACAAAAAAAAACTCTATACAAAATATTTTGAAAATTTCCAAGTTTTCTTATTTGTAAATTTTCTTAAATATAGTTCAAGCTTGCTGACAAAGCATTCCAAATTTTCTTCCTCTGTGCTTTCTGCCATCATTGATAATTTTCCAAGATATAATTAATTTTCCTTTAATATCTAAAGAAAATTTTGCTTCTCATACCCGGGGTGCTTACCCTGAATAGTGTATAGAGATCTTGAGAATTTGGTTATTTTTCGACTGTTTTTTGTAACGCCAAAGTTTTTTTTTTTTAAGATTTTGATCGTCACGTATTCCTGGCCTAAAATAAGAGCAGGGGTGAAATATGAACTGCTGTAAAAGAAAAAAAAAATCTCCAGTAATCAAATTAATACAGAACGATGTTTCTGATACTGAAATCTATTTTATTACATTATTCTTATTTTATTTTTTTACATATTTGTGTCCACTTCGTTGGTGCTGTAGAATACGCCGATTGCAACTCTACAGATGATTAAAGACCCAGCCCCCAACGTGGCTCCTGGTTAAGACAATAAACCATCTGAAGCTCAGGTTTGAGTTTTGAAGCTTTGAACAATGTGGAGTCGCTTTTTTTCCCATTACTCCCCGGCCCACTTTGACTCGAAGTGGTATTACCTATTATGGTCGCATCTCAGTCATATACAATTGTTTAATGAATAACTATACTATTTAACTTTGTGCAAACACACGACTACTGATAAATTGAATATTTAAAATGAGATAGCTTGGAACTACCTACTGTTAGCAAATATAACTATTAGTTTTAGATAGAAATACTTGAAACCATTAAACAGGAGGCAAACAAAGGAACACTGGGTCATTTCTGTTAGGGAGTGCTTACCTCTCTTCAGAGTATACAATGATCGCCTTCAAAGGCCTACCAATGGGGAAATATTTACTGTTTCATTGTCGGTATAATTCATTCCTTAGCCATTTATATATCTTTTCCATGTTCGGTTATCATTTTTTTTCCAGAGGTTTTTCCGTATTAAATCCTTTCTAAATGTTACCTGGATTTCATTCACGTCAAAATCGTATATAAGTATAAAAAAGATTTGTCATTAAATAAACATCAAGGGTTGATATGACATTACACCTAATAACCTAAATTAACCCAGATATTTATGGCTTCTTATTTCAATATATTTTAAATATATAAGATACATAACAATATATCATAAATAAAAATGATATATAAACAATATACCATATATAGCATACTGGAATACCCAAAGATTATTTAATATTATATGTAAAAGGGTATCCTTCCTTTTTTTATATTGATTGATGCGGTTGAATGTTTGATTAATTGATTAGTTAATTGATTGACTTTTAGTGGATGTCAACCCGTCTAGGGTTATTTTATGCCTAAAGGTTAGCGAATCACATTTGTTTTACTTACATATTTACATTTTTGTATAGTTTTTATTTTTTGTGTTTTTCATTTTGTTCAAGATCCAATCAATTAGGGATACTTTTTTTAAGAAATATATGTAACCCATAGATGTGAACCTCATATATACTACCAGTCCGGGTCAGAGTGGTCCTGAAGTAACGGTAATAAAGAGGTACTCAACACCCCAAATATCCATAACAGGAGCCACATCATCAGATGCTGTTTAGAGTCATACTAAGAAAACTTTTTGCCCAGTTGGCTGGGGGCTGTAGAATACACCGACTGCTTCTCTGCAGAGGGGTAAGACCCCCCTCCAACGAGTGTCCTGGATATTACACTAAACAATCTGATGGAGTGGTTCCAGCAATGCTGGAACTTTTGGGAATGCAGAGTACCTCTTTATCGCCATCGCTCCCCGGTCTACTCTGGCCCGGCGTGGTAGCACCTGATAGGGCTCTGTCTATGTGTTAAACAGAACTAATGGCATAAACTGAACTGTTTGATTAAACTGAATTGGTTGATATAGAAATGTTTTTGACAATTAAACCGTATTTATATTTCAAACTGCGTGCTCATGCTAAACTGAATTATTTGAAATTGAACTGTTTTTGACATTGAAACTGTACTTACACTAAACTGAATTGTTATATATAACTGCTTGAATAGTTTAAAATAGAAAGGTTTTTGATAATGAAACTGTGTACTCATGCTAAATTGAATTGTTTTAAATAGATCTGATTATTTACATTAAATGGATTTGGCGTTAAATAACCTACAAGGGTTGAAATTTCATAAAACCCAACAAACCAAACCAAACCAAACTAGAAAACCTTATCTGTTAGGGAGTGCTTACCTCTCTTCAGAGTATACAATGATCGCCTTCAAAGGCCTACCAATGGGGAAATATTTACTGTTTCATTGTCGGTATAATTCATTCCTTAGCCATTTATATATCTTTTCCATGTTCGGTTATCATTTTTCATCAAGAGGTTTTTCCGTATTAAATCCTTTCTAAATGCTTACTGAACAACAGTTTTTGCTGAAACATTGTTTTGTACAAGTGCATCACTAATCATACCCATCAGTACTTTTTTTCTTGTCAACTAAACTAAAATTTTAAAAGAGATTCCTCCAAATGGAAAGCTCACTGAAATATTTGTGCTGAATACTAAGGGGATTATTTTTCTCCTAGTCTCGTATAAATGACTTTGCAATTTGTCTTGAACTTTTTATGTCTTTGAACTGAATTAGGAACTAATTGTATCGTTGCTGATCTGACAGATATCCTTTTAAGCTTTGGAAAGTTGTTTTTTTCTCGCTCAAGATTACATTTTAGTGATAAGAACACTGTTCCTGAAATATTTTTGAAGGAAGTTTCATTAGAGTAAACTTTTATCAGACTTTCAAAGCGGAGAATAGTTCTTATTTCGTGGGAGGAGTTTCCTATTTGAAAATGTCCATCAGTTTTATCAACTCAGCATATTTCACTTATCATTCAGTTCAAGTATCTTCTGCTATCTCTCTTCACTGATAAACAGACGCGTGCCACTGAGCAAACCGTTTCCTGCTCACATCATGAACCTTCAGAAAAGTATTCTTCTTCTTCCTGCTTTCACCTGTTTTTTTTCTTAAGCATTAGATTTGTTTGCATTTTTCTCTTCGCTTTCACATACTTTCTTTCCGTTGCTTCTTTATTTTTTTTCACTGTTTCCTTCTATTTTTGTTCACTCTTGTCTCATTACATTTTTCTTCTTAAGATTAAACGATACTTTCTATTTTCTGTAATCCCCAACTTCAGATTATCTGCGGCCTCCTTAAATATTAGATTGATATTGTCATAAAATGGAATTAAATGAATGCTGAGTGTCAAGTAATCAAGTGGAAAGATCCTGAATGACTGAGTGAACAAAGATCCTTGCATTATTTTCAAAGATGTAATTAATACGTGAAAAAGAATTTGTTTTGACATAAGGCAAAGCTAATGATACCGGAAGAAGGATCGAACGAACTATGCAAGATTCTTAGTCAGTCGCAGGACATTGATGAAACTGCATACGTGTATTTACCTTTTATTAACACACACACACACACACACACACACACACACACACACATTCTCTCTCTCTCTCTCTCTCTATATATATATATATATATATATATATATATATATATATATATATCATATACAAAATGTATATACACAGACTTAAAACAAAACAGCTGTGCAGTCAATAAAAGCTTCATTAGTTGATAAATGTAAGTTGAGGAATTGTTTCAGAGACAAAGCAATACTACAACTAACCCATAGTTTCTCAACAGTATCCTACAATATACACCGGAGTTTATTACTTTTTCGTCCCATCGTGGGAATCTCAATCTCTTTATATAATATTTTGTTGTTTTCACAAGTCTCTAACAACGAGGGATAAATTCAATGATGTACAATTTTCTTTAACTAAATTGATAGCACGTCAATACACTAAAAGAAAAACAGAATTTTCATGATATCCATTTACAAAAATGGCGAATAAAACTCATAAAGGAATCATTCATTCGAAGAGGTTAATTAACGGGAACATATTCCGTTACTTTGGCTAATTTCAGGCCTTTCACAGCTGTCACTAGTCTTTCCTTGGGTCACTCAATCATTCTAAGATTATATGTTAAATAATACTTGGATTATGCAAGCAGAGAATTCGGAGAGTTTTTAAACAACTGAAGTTCAGCAATAAGAAAACTTAATAAAAAGCTTAGGACTTAAACATCGTGTCAATACACACACACACACACACGCACGCAAACACACACGCACGCAAACACACACACACACACACACACACACACACACACACACACACACACACACATATATATATATATATATATATTGGTGAATAGTTGGACAGACTTGTTCTTTAACCTTGATATGGCAACCAGTATAGGAAAAGGAAAATCTCAATACAGATCTGTAAAAGCTCATTCAACCTGAAATTGAGTAATTATACACACACACACACACACACACACACACACACACACACACACACACACACACATATATATATATATATATATATATATATATATTCATTTACAGATATATATGTGTGTCTATGTGTTAAAAGACTGAGTAGATAGTGATATACAAACATTTTATCGTAAGTATGCTTTTACACGACTTCTCCAACCTGGGCAGGACGTACACAACATCAGGTTTTAATGGGTGTGTTTAGTTTCAGTGGCTTTCTTTCTCCTATACTGGTGGCAGGATTAAGGCAAGAAGCCTATCCTATACGCTTACCTGTCACCAGATGAGAAGAAAATACATAGATGCCTGCATTTCCCCAGAGCATTAGCGCAAAGTGAAAAACAAATGGCCTCCTCTAGGTTTCGAATATGGCTAGCCAAATCCATTTTTTATAATGAAAATGTTATGCCACGTGGCATATATATATATGTATATACGAGAAAAGAAGATAGAGTGGAAAATCTTATTATCATATTCTACAATAGGAATACTGCCAGCAGGATGAATTATTCAATCACCAAAACAAAAATATTGGTGTGGTTAATTTTTTGAAATACTAATTTTTTTTTATGAGACTATTCCGATTGTGAAACAACAATCTAACTTTTTGAAACATTCATTGGAGCTCTACACAGGACACTAATAAGTATCATTTAGCAAATCAAGTTGCTTTCTAAGTTGTAAGTCAGACAAAATTTTTAAAAAGTGTTGTTCATAATCTCGTTAAAAGCCTCGACGCCTATACCTAAAACATAAATTAGATATGTAAAAAATCCTCTTACAGTTTTTTTCTTTGCCAAAAAGTTGAATCGACGTGGTGTAGTGGCTTAAGGGTTGTTTTGAGACATCGTAATAGACGAGTTCAAACCTCAGTCGCGTTATCACGTCTACTTTTGGTCCAATATACTTTGGAAACCCTCTGGTCCTCCAACTATCGGTTAAATTGTAACCCTACTCTTCTTATGACAGAATGGCTCTAAGGTGGGGCGTACCGAGGCAAAGTGCCACCCAGGGCCCTTATTCATAATAGTGCCCCTTTTCTGTTGGAAGAAAATAAACAAATTAGCCTTAATGGCGTTGGTTAGAACTCGAAATACAATAAATTAAACAATTAGCAGAAGAAACTTTATATTTTTGCTTTCGAGATTCTACAGAAGTATAGTTACTAATAATTCTGTCAAAGTCTATTTTCTTCACAGTTTTATGTTCAATTGAAACGAGGGACAAATTTGATGAGTGATATTGCGATATACTCAAGTGACTACTCAAGTGACCTTTAATGAGCTTTAGTTTTCAGAAGCTTCTCTCGGCATTGGCAACAGAAACTGTGAGCGTTAAAAACAGCCATAGAGCAAGCCCACTGCTTCTCGAACTTCACATCGATAAATATATCTCAGCCATTCGATAAGTCATCATGGTCATGTCATATTCCATTTTGGAATCTGTCTCTAAAAAATACCGCACTCGGAGCACTTCCATAAGCACTCTATACACGTCTAAATTATCACCAAATTCGCAATCGAGAATTTTAAATTTTGTCTCCAACTTGCCTTCACCTTTCAGGATTGCTTGCGATGATAATCCAGCGAAGACAGTTAGCAAATGATACATGAAGTTAAATTTACAAGTCGATTCTGACGTTTGTAAGGATTTCTCTTTACTTCCTACAACAGTGAATGATATGAATCATCTTCCTTTTCCCTCGGTAGCTTTTTTGTCTTTTAATACGCTTTTCAACTGTAATTTTCGTTTCCTTGCAAATTTATTTGACCCACAATTTCATCCCAGTAAAACAATTGTGATATGATAAAGTTCTCAAATGAAAGTAAAATGATGTGTCCATACCCTTTCGTTTGAAGATTTTCAGAAGATGAGTTTAGTGAATTGAGTGCCTGAATCACTCCTTGAAATCTGCTTTTCACAGCACGAAAAGCTTCGTAACGTATATTTCAACGGGTTGTTCCGAAGTGCTTCATTAGAGCTTTCACATGCGACGATAAAAATTCTCAACTGTGAGTGGAATAAGAGAAAAAATTATAGTCTTTTTATCACTCTGAAAAATGTAATAGCACTTGCATTCACAACTGAGACATGAACACAACATAAATTCAGAATATGTTTAGAACACAGCACAAACTTAACTTTCACGTTTATGTTTCGAACACCACCAGGATTTTCAGCCATACTAGCCGCATTGTGAAATCCTATCTCTAAACTTTTTGAAATTAAGTTTCTTTTTCTCCTGTCAATCCATAATCATCTTCTTGATATTTTCCGTCGTCTTTCCATACTCAGACATAAAACCAAGAAACAATTTCCAGACTTCCACTTCTTTGTTTTCAACAACGAATGAAACTTTTCAGGTAAGTATGAGAAATGTCCAGAGAGATGGCTAGTATGATTTCGAAATAATTGGCTTTTCGAATTTGATCCAATATATTTTCCTTCTCTTAGTTTTCAAAGATATGAATAAATTAAGTTCGGATTTTCGGTGACAAGTATTGCCAATTATCATTTTTTTCTTTCATGTTATGCCTTTCAAGAACTGAATCATACTTGCTTATTAGTTCAACAAGTTTCATAAAGTTACCTTTATTGGACATATATTCATATTGATGACCTTAAAAATGCAAGTTCTGTTAAGTCAGAAACTGCACGACATCAGGTAACCGCGTTAAAACCTGTCTCCAAATTTGTCTTTCATTCATAGTTTGTTATTGTCATTTACTATCAAGGGTCTTTATCTTTATTCCGTGTCATTTCCAACATCTTCGATTCCATGAAATCTCTTTGGTGGTCAGGCGAATTTTCATGTTCAGGCTTCCATAACTTTTAAAAATCTTAGATTTCAGCTTGACTAGATTTGCGTTGCTCTGCCTTCAGGAAAGAGCAACAGCAGAAACAATTAAGAGATTTATTCGTCTTTGACTACAGCATCCATGATCTCAAAACAGTCTCTCCATTCTCCATTGTTTTATAAAATTAGTGTTGTAGCCTTACCCCAGGACTATTTCCCCGACCTTATAGTCGGAGCAGACGGTTCATCTTTGTTTTGAAACATTTTAGGTCACAATGTTAAAAGATCAACCAGAAAACGCCGTAAGTTCATGGCTAAAATGCGATGTTTTAATACGTAGAAATCTCTGTTTGCCTATTCTATTTATTTATTTACAGTAACTTCATCAGTTCTCTCTTTGTATTCATCCCAGTCCTTACCGCATGCACGAGAAGTCTCATCGTTTGGTACGTCATCATCTTCACGTCCAATTTCTTAAACAACGTTAATTCCTGCAGGAAATTACTTTTCAATTCGTATTTCTTATCTGCATTCAGCATCATCGTCTTTATATTTTGCTTTAGTTATATATTTCTTCTTTTCCTAGTCGGCTGGGGCTGTAGTATACACCGACTGCATCTCTCTGGAGGGGTAAGACCCGCCAAAGAGTGTCCAAGATATGACACTAAACAATCGGATGTTGAGGTTACAGTAATGCTTTGGGGAATACAAAGTACCTGATCATTGCCATCGCTCCCACGTGCACTCTTGCCCGGAATGGTAGCACCTGAAAGGGTACTATCTATGGGTCAAATAGAACTAAACTGCGTGCTTATGCTAAGCTGAATTACTTGAAAAAGAACTCTCTTGACATTGAAACTGCGTACTTAAGATCTTCTGTTTTGCACAAAATTGAACTGTTTTGCCATGTAAACTACATACTTATTCTAATCTTAATTATCCGAAATAAAACTATCGTAACATTTAACTCTGTGTACTTCTCAGTCGGCTGAGGCTATAGAATTCACCGACTGCACCTCTGAAGAGGGGCAAGACCACCCAGAAACAAGTGTCCTGATATAACACAAAACAATTTGAGGGTGAGGTTCCAGTAATGCTGAAGTGTTATGGAATATGGAGTACCCTTTCATTGCCATCGCTTCCAGGTCCACTCTGGCCCGAAGTGGTAGCACCTGATATGGTCCTATCCATGTGTCAAATAGAGCTGAAATGCATACTTTTGCTAAACTGAATTTGTTGAGCTATAACTCTTTTGATAGTTCAACTATGCTAAAATGAACAGCTAAAAATAAAACTGTTCTGATATTTAAATAAAGTACTTATGCTAAAATTAATTGCTTGAAATAAAACTGGTCTGACATTTAACTATGTGTGGAGTAAAACTACACTCATACTAAACTGTATTGTTGAATTAGAACTGTTTGACTAAACCGAATTGCTTGTAATAGAAATGTTTTAAGCAATTAAACTGTGTACTTATGCTAAACTGAATAGCTTGGAATAGAACTGTTCATTTCTATAAAAATGTATTTGGCATTAGATAACCAAAAAAGTTTGATATGCCATAAAACCCAACAAACCAACCAACCATATTTCTTCCGTGGGAAAACATGTAAAGATGCTGCACATTCTCTTTCCTCGCGTTCTCTGGTATCTTTCAACTTGTAGAAAGCTGCAATTCTCAGTTTTTGCTGTTTACTCATTGTAATTGAGGAAGAAAAAAAATTGAAAATACAAATAGGAAAAAAAACATATTCAACAGTCTGCAGAATTTTTATTTATTGTGTAAAGATAAAATTTGGCTCAAGGGTGAAAGTGGGTTTGTAAAAAATGGTCGATAATGTTTTAACGATCCCAAACTTAGTTAGACACACTCAGGACCCATTCACATCTTATAATGGTATAAGAAAGTGTAGCTTAAAAATGGAATGAATAATTACTTGAGTTTATCTAATACAACCAATTATTGTTTGAATATTTTCTTAAATTCAGTTTTTAGAATTTACTACCCCTTCTTTCCTTATACATTTTTCATAAACATTTTTATTTCATTCTTATATTCAATATAATAATTTAGAATTTAGTTTATTGTAATAGTCATAATAAAAATAACAGAACCTTAAAGTATTATTAGAAATTTTCACCTAAGATACTAGCATTAAGCATTAACATTTTCTCCAGTGAACTGACTAACGATTAATTATTTAAGCAAAATAAAAACTTCCTCATTATTTTGCTGGCCAATACTTTTTTTCTTTTTAACCTTACTGCGTTTTGAAAGATGATAAAGTAACTAAAATAATAAGGACAGAAATAGTTAATCCCAATTTATTTATTTCCAACAGTTCTATCGGTTATTAAAAAATATTTATGTTTTAAAACAATGTTTACGAAACAATAAAAAAAATAAATGTTAAAAGTCAGTATCTAATTATTACACTTCTGACTTAAATTTGTTTTTTGCATTTTTGGAGAAACAATCTTTAATCTTTTTTAGTGTTTCTACTACTCGATTTTAGAAATAATGTCGATCAAGTGAATAATTTTATGCTTGGTGGGATTCAACTGATGAGTTGGAATCGAGATTCTACATTTGATCTTAAATGAATATTTAAAAATACTTTTAAAATAGTTCCAGAAGACTTTAAAGCGTAATATTTTAAAATTTTACATCTTAACTTATTTTTTTATATTGCAATCTTAAAATTCATAGTTTGTAATATGAATATAAAAAGTTGATCTTGTAATATGCTCTAGATTTGATTTTTCTGAAGACGTTTAGTTTTAAAATTTCTAAAAAATATACATTTTGCATAGGATGTTGTTATTTTCACTTAATAATTCTAATATAGTGAATTCATTGAAAATCTATTAAAATCTTTGAAGAGTGTGATATTTAGACAGTTTTTGAGCTAAAGAAAAAGCAAATGATTAGTTATCTTCAAGATATGCACCCCAATTTTTCTTTTTTTTAAGGAATGCTGCCTTCAAATTAGAAGGAAAAAACCTTGTTTTTTCAAATGAATACTTAAGTAATGTTCTTTTACAATGATTTAATTATGGCACTTCTCAATAAGTATATATAATGATAATAAACATCTTTTTGAAATAAAATTTGAAAACTTTTTAACAATGAATTGAACATTTTTTTAACAATAAATTGAAAACAAATCTTACATTATTTCAGAATTTCCCGAAAAAGGCAAATCAAAAATACTTATGAGGCTGACTGCTGCTGCTGCTACTATGAAGAGAACATTCCTTAAAAATACGCAGAACATTTGGGGATTGTGTATCTTGAAGATAACCAAAGAGTGATTTAATTAAGTATTTTGCTTAGATGTAGGACAAAGCAAAATTAAAGGGGTACCCAATGAATCTCGAATTCACTTGTGAACGTTTACTTACCAAGCTTGCTTACCATTACACCACCAAAGGTGCCCGAATATAACCAAATAAATAAACTGTCTTTTATGAATAAATAGTTTAGACTTCTTTCCTTACATCTTAGCAGTTATGTTGAAAAAATAATGAGGAGCCGTTATTGTGCAGGGACCGGCAAATTAGTTTCTTAATTTTTTAATTTCAAATGAAGGCTGTTTTGTCCTAAAATGTTTTAATTATTTTTCAAAAAGTATTAAACTTACGTTTTGAAATTACTAATGGTAACTGGTCAGTCCAATGCTGTGTATAGGCGCTCTTTGTGGATATAATGGTTTGTTCTTTTTCTCTTCAATGAACTTTTGTCTGAATGAAAAATCGTCCGTAATTTTTTTTAAATATATTAGAATCTCGGAAAATATGCAATCCTATATTCGTATGTTTTTGTCATACATTTTTAGATAGATGTAATAAATCTTTATTTAATAACAAATATTTTATTTAGGCAGAAGGGTTCAAAGGCTTTCAAAATTCTTTGTAATATTTTAAGTGAATAAAATGTAGGTAAATTACATCAGAGTTAATTTTTTGGATCGACCCACAGGAAAAAAAATGTTTTTAAAACTCCACACAAGAAAAAAATAAAAGGACGGAATAAAATTATTTTTGATGGTTTTAAAAACAAGATAAATATTTTCAAATAACATTTTTTGGATTGTTCACATCGTAAATTTGATTCTTTTTTATATGTGGTCTTCTCGTTTTTTATCTTTCTTGGAAATGGAAAAGGTTGGTGATGGGAATTTGTTTCTATTCCAGTGACCAAACGTTGAAACCTCTTGTTAGGTGATTAAAATATTTTCTCAAGATTTTTAAATCAAAGATGTTATTCATTATAAAATTTATTTATCGATTAATAAAATACAAAAAAAATTCATTGTAATTTCAACATGTTCACAGTTGATTTGGAATCATTAAAAAACATCTTCGGGCATTTTATTTGTCTTAGTATTGATTAAAAAAATGATCGAAAAATTATTCAGGTCGATTATCACAATACAAAAACATTGGGACTATGGGGACGATAAATATATATTGCTCGTAGAAAATACACAATATAGTAGGGATGTCTCTTGGAATGGTCCAGTGTGGTCTTGTATCTCAGAAAGTGTTCGCTCACAGCAGAGCCAGATCAAAGTAGCGACATCTCAGACAAACATCCGAGATTATTAAAAACTGAAGTCACTGACAGGGCGGGGTGACGTGTGTTTGTTATCTTCCATATGTGACTGTCTGGAAGCAGAGAAAGAGAGAGAGAGAGAGAGAGAGAGAGAGAGAGAGAGAGAGAGAGAGAGAAAGAGAGAGAGTATGTGTGTGTGTGTGTGTGTGGGAGAAGGGGAAAGATGTTCTGGAGCTGTCAGCAGGTATACACTTTCTCTCCTACCTTCCTTTCTTTTCTCTATACACGGGTCAAGACAGCGGCAGAATATGTCAGCAGCGGTCAATTTAAGGAACGAGAGGCGGCTAGGTAACCGTGATATAGAAGCCGAAGCCACAATGAAGATCGCGTGGCAGGAGGGATAAAAACAAAATATGCACAGTTGGAGACCAACAGTGGCAGGAATCGAAAGAACAACAGCAAGCAGAACCTTAAGAAAGAATGCCGATAAAAAAAAAAAAAAACTGCAAAATGTATAATGGAGAAGCAAGCAGGGATATCAACCATCTAACTTAATAATACCCAAAATATTGTGTGGAGACCAAAATGGTAACCCGACCATTGAAGGGAGTATGATGTACAAATGACTCTATATACTGGAATCAAGGTACCGCTTAATATAACCAGATAAGTGGAACTTACATTCTATCGGACACTGATACCCTCAAACTTATCTTTAAAGTTTTAACACCTCCATACAAAACCTTTCCTTTTTCTCTCACGTTATCTATTATTTTTTTTATCATTAAATTGTATGTTATCGTAGCTTAGTGTTTGTCGTCTTTCCCCCCAATTACTGCTGTCACTGTGTTCACGTGTTGCCAACTGTGAGATATCCTTGACACAGTAACCCTGAAGACCTTGTGGGGATACTGTCGTTTGGTGAATATTTTTGGTCCCCATTTTGTGGTGGTATGTTTGGTTGATAGTTTGTTCCCCAAAATTATTGTTGGTTTATTATTGAAAAGCAGAAGAAGTAAAACGACGCGGACAAAATGTAACATATTGACCTTCGACCCAGCGGTTAATCAAGGAACAGATGCATCCGGTCGAGGATATCAGGGTATAACCTTGACTGTGGACGGGTTGAATTGGGTGCAGATGTGACGCCCACAAGAAGCAGGTTAGTGTCAAAAAATTATATAACCCGGTGCCACAGACAGGTTCAGTTAGTTGGGGTCAGAGTTGGAGATAATATGCTGTAGTGAGAACCAGCACCCAGCAGAGGGCTATGGGCCCTCAGGACCCCCGATTGAGCAGTCCAGCAGAACGAGAAAGAAGTGCTTCTAAAGACAAAGGAGCTGGGGGTCAATATGTTGCAGTTTGTTCAGTCTCCAACTGACCTCTCACACATAACTCTTTCGGAACTTTTTCGCTACCATTTCGGATAAAGTGTGAGAGTTATATCTTTCTAAAGAAGAGTATTCGTTCGTCATTATTGTTGATTTTGTTTCTGCATGCATCTGCATATGTATTACGGCTATGAAACTAAAAGAACATTCAAAACAAAGCAGTATAAACAAAATTAAATTTATAAATCAACAATGCATGAAAAAGGGAAAATTACAAAACAATAAGAACATCCTAATATATTCTATTAAATATTCCTCTGTGTATGTGCGTGTGTGTGTGTGTGAAACTAACACGAATATAATGGTGAAAGACTAAATACTAAGCGTCCTGTAGACTATAAAATATTTGTGGACTAAGTATTTCATGCGAGTTATCAATATACAAAAATACATCAATGTATCCTAGGAGGAACGTGTCTTCTCCCTTATTGATTGTTTGTCCCTTTTGAGGTTTGATGAAATTTCTGAGGCTGTGTTCGAGGGTGGAAGAAGTCTAACCGAAAAGGCAGGATTGGTATAAAAAAAGGTTGCAGAATGCATACGCACCTATGTTACGCGTATTGAATTATGTCTTACTAGCTGGCAAGGTCAAGCTGTTTCTGGAAGTCGAAATAAAAAGAGAGAGTGCTGTCTCTGGAAGTTAAAACGTAAGACAGTATTGTCTCTGGAAGTTAAAATGTGTGTGAGAGAGAGAGAGAGAGAGAGAGAGAGAGAGAGAGAGAGAGAGAGAGAGAGAGTGTGTGTGTGTGTGTGTGTGTGTGTGTGTGTGCTGTCTCTGAAAGTTAAAAAGGAGACAGTGTGTGCTGTCCCTGTGTCGAAATTGAGAGAATGAGAGAGTGTGCTGTCTCTGGAAGTCAAAATGTAAGACAATGAGTTCTTCGAAGACGATAGTATATATAGGCAATCCCTTTCATGCGGTCAGCTCCAAATGCATGCGACCAAATCAAAGTTGCAGACGTAGTTGTGAGCACAAATCATCTGACTTTCCTGACCGATAGGTTCCCGAAACTAATTAATTTACCGACGTACACCATATTTGTTTCGGGAACAAGTGGTATCATGGCCATTTTAAAATATAGGAGTGTAAATTCTATACCCTTACTCTGAGACAATTGAATCTCAATCTCCGGGTAAATGTAAATTTTGTTTGTGTCAGAGATCATAAGCCATGACACAAACAAAAAGAATGAATGTGAAAAAATTAAAATTTTAAAAAATAGGTTTCTTTTAGAAACACTATAGTATAAATATGAATGATCTCGTCTCTATTTTTCCCCAGCAAAATGCCGCCCCTATAAAGTGCCGCCCGAAGCCTGCTCTTGGTCCCTCACTGGCTATGAAATTCAATAACCCACAAAGGTTGAAAGGCCATTAAACAAAGAAACCAACTAATTTTTGCACAAAAAAACAACACTAAAATACTCTCTTAGTTTTACAAAAAAATATAATCATCTTTCATCTATAATAAATATCACCATCATGTTTTGCCGCGAGCATGGATTTACCTGACTTTCCCTTTTCATTCATCTCTACTTTCTGTCATATTCGGTAGGTTCTCTCGACTACATCCCGTGTCTGTACAGAGTTATAGATAGTTACTAGCCGGACGTCCACCACCTGCTCGTCTGTGTGAAGGAGTTAACGGGAGAATCTCGCTTATGAGCTCTCCCTTCTCCAAAAATTTCCTACATGTCTTATTCGTTTGATCTTAATGATTTTAGAGATGGGAGGTAGATGACCATATACTTGCTATTGTGTGAAATGTTGATTCCAGGATTTCTTCAATATGGCTCTTATGATCCTTGTGCAATTTCCGTCAAGCTTTTTCTCGATGCGCTTCGTCAGCGTTAATGTGTTGCATCTATATAGTAGTATGGACACGATCTTTCATCTATAATAAAAATAATATAAAACAATATGATACTTTATAATAAGAGAAACATTTTTTTTAACTGGTTAGTTTCTTTGTTTTGTTTACATTACTTTGACTGAGATACAAAACATTGAACAACCTAACCTTTCTGAAGTATAAATATTGTAAGCGTAATAATTTTCATTTTTTCTGAGACTTGTTTCACAATTATGCTTCCTAAACTTATCCTCAGAAATAGATTTAAAAAGTAAAGTATCACTTCATTGCTAAAAAGAAACAAAAACGCAAAAGCCTAGGGTATTCGTAGATGAAAATTATGTCATTTCAGCCAGTTGGTTAGATTAATAATACAAAAAGTGTGATTTCCATAGCAAGGATTCTACGTAATGATATCTAAACCAAAATATCGCCAAGTGCAAATCCACAAAAAAAAAAAAAAAAGGATTGCAATTAATTCTGTTTCAACATTCTGTTCATATTTATTCATTCAACGTTTTCACGCTTAAATTACAAAATTTTTGTCTGGTACGTGCAATGAAATAATTATTGTAAAAAAATATAATTTTGGTAAACATATTTAGAAATAAATTAACATGAAATGTTTCATTTTTTTTCTGACAATATTCAACTAAAGCATTTTAAGTTAAAAAGTATGAAAAAGTAAAGCTTCCATTTAAAAAACGATTTCATGTATTTTAAAAGATAAACAAAATATATTTATCAAATGAATTATCTTTTAAAAGATATAAAATGCATATCTTTATATATCATTAAGTAAAAAGTGTATTTTAATAATTTTAAGCGGAGGTTGACCCCCCCCCAAAAAAAACAAAAAAAAATAGCAAACAAACAAGCAAACAAACAAACATAACTTCAAAATCTTAATGTTTACTTTTCTTAATGTATTTTTTCCTAATTAAATACTGAAAACATTATAAAAATCCAGTGATTAGCCATTTCTTAACTTTTAAAATCCTGCCTTTTTTGGTATTTGAATCGCTGCACGTTTTGGTTTATATTTACTAAGTTAGTTATAAAAAAGACAAAATAGAAATGAACCATGTCTCATTATTTAATAGACCGATCATGTAGCATTTATACATATGTTTACAACAGATATGTGACGTCAAAGTCAGATAAATTACGATACAATGAAAGCTGTGAGCCACAGTCCGAAAATCATGGGTCATTTTTTTCTGAAATAGAAATCTAAGAAATAATGTTTAAATTAGTTTCATGCGGTGTTACATTATTATTTGGTGAAATAAAACACGTTTTAAAAGAGACTGATTCTGGGATGTTGTCAGATTATTTGAAAATATCGACTTGATGCAAATCATAATTGGGTCCCAGTAAAGGAATGAACTGAATTGGTAAAAGCTGCTTTTATTACTATGCCTGGAAAGTCCAAGACATTCGACTCTAAGTGACCAAATCAGATTCGTCTGATGAAAGGTTTCGTAAAGCAACTATTTCCAGCTATTCTTTCAACGAAATATTTAGATAGCATAAAAAATGCCAGCAAACTAAAACAAAGATGGAATGAGTTTTATTGTCAATTTGACGGCAGAGGGTGATCTCGTGTACAGAGCATGTGAGGTGGGTTGGCTTTAGGCAAGTCAATTCTTGTTGGGTTTTTCAATACTGAATTTAATCTTTATTTTTCAAACAGATACATGGTTTCAAGTAAATAATAATAATAATAATAATAATGATAATAATAATAATAATAATAATAAACAAAGGAACCGCCCAAAACAATTTAAGACCCATAACTTGCCTATCAATAATGTAGAAAGTATTAACAGCACAAATAAGGGAAGAGATTTACCACTCGCGAACAAATCGCATATTGTTCCCTGACGAAAAGAAAGGATGCTGCAAAGGATCCAGAGGCACTGCAGAATTACGTTACATAGATTAACTCATTCTAAATGAGAGCAAGACCAGACGGAAAAATGTAGCTATAGCCTGGATTGACAATACAAAAGCATATGATATGGTTCCGCATAGCTGGATAATACACAGCCTCAAAATGTACAAAATATCACATGAAGACATAATCTTTATCGACAAAACCATGAAAACCTTGAGAGTTGAAATGACAGCAGGAGAAAGAAGCTTAGCTGAAGCAAAGATCCAAACAGGTGTTTTCCAAGGAGATGCTCTATCACACTTACTATTCATTATTGCCATGATGCCACTTAACCACATACTCAGAAAAGGCACAGCCGGATACAAACTTAGTAGATCGCAGGAAAAAAAAATCAATCACCTAATGTACATGGATGACATCATACTATTTTCAAAAAAGGAAAAAGAACTGGAAACTCTCATACATGCAGTTAGAATATACAGCCAGGGCATAGGAATGGAATTGAATTTGGATAGATATGCCATGCTTGTAATGAAAAATTGCAAGTGACATCTAACTGACGGTATGGAACTACCAAATCAAGACAAGATTAGAACGCTTGCAAAAAAAACGAACCCAGCAAATACTTGAGAATCTTGGAGGCTGACACCATCAAACAAGTGGAAATGAAAGACAAAATTCAAAAAGAATATCTCAGGACAACTAGAAAACTACTCGAGACAAAACTCTCCAGCAGACTCCTTATCAAAGGAATAAATACTAGGGCTGTACCACTCGTTAGATATTCCGGACCCTTTCTCATAGACAAACTTAAACGAATGGACCAAAGAACAAGAAAACTAATGAAAATGCATAATGCATTACACCCCAGAGACGACGTTGACAGATTTGTAGTTTTAAGAAAATGGGGGAAAGAGGACTGATCAGCATTGAAGACAGCGTTGACGCATCGATAGGACTCGAAAACTATTCACAAAAACACGATGGAGGACTGATTGCAGCCATCAGAAACGATAGTGATAACAGCACGACAATAACTAGGAAACAAAAATTGGAAGGAAAGCAAAACCATGAACGTTTTAAACGACTAATAAAGAACATCTCACACGACAAAACCTGGATATGCCTAAATAAGGAAACTTTAAGAGAGAAACAGAATCTCTCCTAATAGGACAAAACAACGCCATAAGAACCAATCATATCAAAGCGTGAATAGATAAGACGCAACAAAATAGCAAGTGTAGACTATGAGGTGACAGAGATGAAACCTTCAATCATATAAGCGAATGCCGCAAATTAGCACTACGGGAGAATATAAGACTCGACACGATTGGGTGGGCAAGGTGATCCACTGGGTGATTTGCAAGAAATTGAAATTTGACCATAGAAACAAATGATATATGCACAACCCAGCACCTGTCCCTAGAAAATAACACACATAAACTTCTATGGGAATTTGACATACACGTGGATCATCTAAATTCGGCCAGACGTAATAATAATCAACAAAAAGAAGAGAACTTGCAAAAGTGTCGACTGACCACAGAATAAAACTGAAAGAATGTGAAAAGAAGGATAAGTACCTCGACCTTGCAAGGGAATTGAAAAAAACTATGGTACAGGCAGGTGAATGCGTTTGGAACGATGACTAAAGGATTACTAAAGGAATGGAGGACTTGGAAGTTGGCAGACGGGTGGAAACCATCTAAACTACTACATTATTGAAAACGGCCAGATAACTGAAAAGGTTCCTGGGGACTTAGGGAGACTTGCTGTCATTCAAACTCCAGTGAAAAACCATTAGCTCGCACTGATGTGAAAAACTCTAATGTGTGTAACATTTATACCAATCGTTATTGGTGCGTTTGGAATTGTAACTAAAGGATTACTTAAGGGACTGGAGGACTTGGAAGTCAGCAGACGAGGGGAGACCATCCAAACTACTACATTATTGAGAGCGGCCAGAATACTGATAAGAGTCCATGAGACTTGAGGAGATTTGCTGTCATTCAGACCTCAGTGAAAAACTCTCAACCAACGCTGATGTGAAAAACTCTAATGAGTAAATAATAATAATAATAATAATAATAATAATAATAATAATTATAATAAAGGACTATTAAAGGGACATGGAGGGCTTGAAATTTGGAGGACGAGAGCAGACCACCCAAACTACAGTATTGTTGAGAATGGTCAGGATACTAAGGTGGGTTTATTAGCATTTATGACAAAAGGCAATACATACGATTCACACATAGTCATGTGATTTCAAGTATTCCTATCCAATTCTAATAATTTACTAGAAATTATATCTTTTTAAGTAATTACTTCTATTTAGTAATAATAAACATTTATATGGTTTAGCGTATCTAATAGAGATGATTTTTAAAGATTTACCAGTGAAATTACTTTGTTAAAGAATTTCATACTTCAAAAATTACATTGAGGTCCTTTACCCACGTATAAAATATGGGCGGCTTTTTTTAACCAATACAATAATAAACGTGAGAGTCTAAAACATAAAACGTGCCAATGAATTTTTATCACCTGAGCGTAAAAAAAAAAAAAACAATAAAAAAAACAGATACCTAAAAATATTACACCTGCACAGGGAGCGATAAGCACATAATCACCACATTAAATCATCAATAGAACGTATGCACTTTCTTTGTTTCAAGTTTCGTCTACTGTGCAGCATACTCGAGTCAATTGGGCAAAAAAGGAAAAAAAAAGCATCATGACGCAATTCGCTCTACCAGAAATATGGAGACGGCATGCTGTACTATTTCGCAATCCCTACGGGAGCTCAAATACTAAGATTTCAGAGTGTTTTGGTGTCAATTTTAGGACAGATTCACATTCATTTTGTTGAAAATCAAATACCTCATCCACATCATGTTATGGTTGGTCATTAGTGATGGTAACGTTATCCCTACACTCCTATGCTTACATAATATAACAATCAACACGGGTTCCTACTTTAAATACCGAGAGGAAATAATGCTGCTCTGGATCTAGAGGGTGACTTCCGGAAGACCCTACGTCTGGCAACAGGACTCTGCGCCATGCCACATAAGTAGGAAAACTCATTCTTGTTTGTCAGTAATTTCTGCAACTATATCAACCCAAATATATGGCCGCCTAACTCTCCAGATTGCAACCTTCTTGATTACTTGACCAATAAAATCACCATGAAACAGCAAAAATGAACTGAAGGCAGCATTGACTAATATGAGTAAAAAGACCCTCGGAGAGAGTTTCTGAAGATTCTGATGTAGTCTAGAGGCCATTATTGAAGCTAACTAGGATGTATGCATCTAATCTACGGTTTTTGAAGATATTTTCATGTAATTTTTGTAAATATATCGAATAATTTGAGATGTCATTTTTATTTTAATTTTTGCGTAATTTAGAGAACACTTTAGCCACCTCATTCTGTATACGGACGTCTGTAGTACAGTATAAATATTGATTTGCAAAATGTAGTCTTATTTACTATGCTTCTAACTAAAAATTATCAACGGATATAAAACCAGGACTTTGTCCGATATGAATTACTGCAATACCATGCAAATGATGTGTAGAGTATAATTCATTAGATACACTTTATATCATATATTCCATCAATGATATCAAATAATTTAATAGTATTTAAAGTGAATCAGTTTCCTCTTGTTCAGACTCTGAGGTTGAATCATTTATAATTTGGTTTAATGAAAGAAAATTTCCGAATGATAGCAAAGATAAGATACAACTATGTTATCTAATGGCACATCGGATAAGTTTTTTATAATAAATGTTGTAAAACTTTTAGTTTGTAAGGCGGGATATAATTTTGATATTATTTTATGCCAAGGGAGTTTCATCCATTATACATGCATATTTACATGTTTTGAGTAATTGCTTATTAAGATATTTTTTTGTTTTGTTTTGCAAACGGTCCAATCGAATAAGAATAATTTTCAAAGAAATCGATAGAACCCAAAGATGGAAGCAGGTACTATCACTCCGGGTCAGAAGGGACCTTGCATCAATGACAATGAAGTGAGTATTCGGCCTTCCTAAGAGCTCTAGAAACGGAGTTTCACAATCCGGTGTAGTTTTGTGCTGTACTTAGGACACGCTATTTTTGGAGACTCTCAAATCATATCTACAGGAGATATTTTCTAAGCATTTTCTAAGCTTCATCCAATGGGTGGCTTTATATTTTCTCATGTTATAGATGATTGTGGCCATGTACTAAAAAATCTAACCTTAATAACTAACTATGTATAGTAATTTACGAAGCTTTTTGCTCCGATGTGGCTCAAGGCCGAATGAATAGAGCACCCAATGAAATTAGTACTTAATTGTGAAGGTTTGTAAGTACTAACTTGCTAACCATTACACCACCCGAGGTGTCTAAACCTAACTATATATAAGCACATATTTAAATAGCTACATATGTTTATAGACGTGTGTTTGTGTGTTTGTGTGTGTGTGTGTGTGTTTACTTGTGTACGTAAACAACATTTTCTTTTTGTCATATCTCCACTGATCTTTACGCTCAGGCAATCTCCAAATCTATCAGCAGACCGAGAATGAGTCATTGAAAGTTATACTTGCGTAGGATAAGCAATATGATTTTACTTCAGTCTTTCGCTAACTAGATGGCTGCTAAAAACATGCATCAGAAATCACATGAATAGGGAGTGATATCCAATTTTATATTTACTTTACTGTTCCATATTTCCTTCTTGTGTTCACTCTAAACTTCATACAAATAAAACCGTTTGCGCTCGTTGAATTTTCCTTTACTTCCCTTTCTCAAACAATCATTTTATATATATATATATATATTTGGTTGGTTGAGTTTTATGGCATATCGACCATTGTGGATAATTCATTGCCAAATCTCCTATATACTTATGATTTTAATTGAATAACATTTTAAAAAAAAACAGACCTGATTTGTTTGTACACATTAAAATGGTTTCAACTATTGCAATCTCACACGAATAGTTCTAAATGCTCATATTCATTTCAAACTTTGTCCTGCAATGGTAATATTTCAGTCTAAAATGAATTATCTTTTTGCACACGGTTAAATGATATCTAGTACAGCAAATTATTAAATATTTCAATTTGACCTTTCAATGAAACTCAAACACATACAACCAATCCAAATCATTTTGGAACTCGTAGCAATGGAAAAAAGGAGTACATTACATTCCCTATCAGTTCCAGGATTGAAGCCTCACCATCTGAGGGTTTAGTATCATATTCAAGACACTTATTGGGAATCTTACTCCTCTGCATAAATAAAGTGGGCATATTTTTAAGACTCCACTGATTAAGCTTATATATGTATACACACACACACACACATATATATATATATATATATAAGTTTGTCATGTAATCAGCATGGGGTTCTCTGACACTTTCTCACTATCCATTCCTATTATCTGTCGCCCCTGATGGGAATTGTATGCTGCATTATGTGTCGGCACAACTTATTTAAGTAATTATTTGTTGGTCGGCAAACACTTGCACGTCCATAAGCAGGAGTTCCAAAGGGAATATCAGTTATGAGCTGGCCCTTGCTTCTACACCAGGGTAATGCATGTCCTTTTGGCCTTGCTTGAATGATTTGGGAGATAGGAGGCAAGTTACCGTGCGGCTGTTGAGTATTGCCTCCAGAATTTGTTCAAGACAGCGTGCAGCATTCTTATATCATTCCCATCTAGCGTCTTTTCTATGCATTGTTAACGTGTAATGCGACAATAGAATAGTATAAAAGAAATCTGGTTTTATCGGATAGATACAACTTTTATATTACCTCTCAATAGCATTTAACTCCTTCTCATCACTTTCAGTAGATGAGATTCTGTGACTAAGGTATCTGGTTTGGTTCAGAAATTAGGGGCTTTTATTAATGCGATGCACGTCAATTCGGCCATCAGTCAAGCAAAACTACACAAATGTATGCTTTATGAGAAGCTAGGGATAACAAGCAATGTTAAATTCCGTTCTCGTTCATAATAATCAACTATAGACAAAAACAAACGAGTGATTCTGACGTTGCCGTCGTGAGCATTACAACAACTTTCAACAAAATTTCATAGATTTTCACGCCAAGAACCTTTGGTGGTGTAGAAATCCGTGAAATATTTGGTATATACGTACCATGGAGTCAAATCAATGTGTGTAATCTCCATGATATAGGCTTGTATAGGGATGAAACCAATAATTTTGCGTAAGCTCATCCGAAAATAAAAAGCTGAACAAGCAAGGAAATATTTATTAATAATTCTAAGTCAAACAACTTTAAAATTGAAATAATTTCAGTTGTAAATTGTTGATTTTCTTGACATCAGTATATGCTTTCATACTTGATAGTTAAAGCCCTGCAGGAAACCCAATACAATGCCTCTATATATTCATGCAAGATAAATCATTCCCAGTAATGTTGAAACGATTTGATCAGTCAGCTTCACAGGGATTTTTCACTAAATCGTCAAATAAAACAATATTTGATGAAGCAGCTTCAGATTATTCTAATCCCTCACGTAATTCTGGACCAAACTTCTGTTTTTCTTATCTGGACTCCACAAAAGACATGAACAAGAAAAGGAGAATTTGATGGATAATTTTGTTTAATACACCTTTTAAGACGTCGAGACCAATATGGCTGCCATTATTCTCAGGCTTGATAACTAGCATGTCTTGGATAACCGTTTTAGAAAATTATTCAACATAAATAATTTGAAGGTTAGCTATTCTTCCGAGAAAAATATTTAGAAAAATCATCAAAGCGCGTACTCATAAAATTCTTAGCTGTAGCAACAATAAATCAGGCTGTAATTTTCGTGTAATTAAGGACTGCGTTTTAAATGGCAAATGCCTTGCTAACGACGTAATACAACAACCTTTTTTACAACTAATAAAGAGGGGAAAATTTATTTCGCGACTACCCAAAATACTTTCAAAATTAGGTGGTATACCGATAAGATAAGCCCTTCTGTGAAAAATAGATGCTTATTGGGACCTTCTGGCCTCGACAGATCTATCCTCCAGAATCACTTGGTCTATTGTTATTCTAGGAGTGGTTCTATGTGGAATCTTTGTTTGGTGGGAAAGCTACAAATTTTATTGTGAAAGTATCGAAGAATGTAATCTAATAGGAATAATGACTTATTCAATAAATATAAACTAAAACTGAGTCTGATAAATTGTTCTCTTGTCTTTATTTTTTGTAGGTTTATTTCTGTCCTCGGAATATGTTGCTTTGATTTCCTAATTTTCACCGATTTTACCCGGTTGAATATTGTTTATAACGCCTTTCTTATATAAAAGTATCATAGCAAGAGCTTTTATTCTGCCTTTGCAAGGTACCAGACGGCGTTCTGCTCTGTTCGAATTTTCGAATTTTCCTTACCCCATTTCATTGTTGCAAATTTTGAATTTTATTGCACAGTCAGGTAAACTTGGTTATACCGTACGTGTTTTGATTCGTTTCTCAGTTGCTAAACAGATCTAGGTACTGTTGAGGGATATGAGTTGAGGGAGATACATGTATATATTTTCTCTCACAAGTTGACCGTCTCTCTTCCTGTGCGGTGGAGTATTTTGTATTTTTAAGGTATTTAATATTACCAGCACCTCCACAATTCTTTTTGGCTGACGATTTCAGCTTTCAGAGTGATATGAAACTTAACGCAATGTCGCAGCCGAAAAGCGGCAAGGTACTATTTACCAACCCCTCCGCTCGGGCAGGATACGACACAAGGTCAATTTTTAAGCGGAGTTTAACAGGTTTGAATTCAGAGTTTTCCTTCTCCTAGACTAGATGCCTCACCAAGGCTGAAGAACCTAGTCCGTCCTACTATTTACCCATAGCTGGAGGGAGAATAAGGGGGTTCATACCTTTCCCAAGGCGGCAAGGTACACCGCCACCATTTTAAGGTTTTACTTGACGTTGAATGCTTAATCTATTTTTTAATCGTTTAACAAAAACAAACAAAATAATTCTTCAATGCTTACCTATATATATATATATATGTGTGTGTGTGTGTGCGCGCGCACGCGCGTGTGTGCTTATCGAGAGTAAGAGAGCTAGGGAGAGAAAGAGACTGATAAAGAGAGAGATTATGTGGGTGGCAATTAAAATAGAGAGTTTTAGGGAGATGAATATGATGCTGAATCATTTGAAGGCTAATGTTTCTAAACGAATTATCCATTTATGTTCATGTTTTTTTTAGAATTGTTGCAGTCTTTAAATTTGACTAGTTTCGACATTAGCCCATAACCAAGGTATATTCATTTCATGACTGCTTATATTTCAACGTGATCGACTTATAGATGTCAGTGAATAAACCTTCATGTTTAAGTGACCAAAGATTTAACCATTTGATATACTGCTGTTTAATCATATTTTTAAATTTGTAAATAATTTTTTTTCTTGAATGATATCATTGAATAGGAAAATCGGTCCATAAAATTAAATTAATTCTAAATAAGGGCTTTTAAAAAATCTAAAATTTCTCGTGAGAGTAATTATATTGTGAATTGAATTACCATGACCAGAAAATTCATCTACTTAAAAAAGAAAAATATAGACCTATATCCTTGCCCTTGAAGTCATAATAATTACGCAGATGCGTACTTCTTATACTCTTGGGAAGACGTGGCCCTGGAGATTACTGTGTCCTTTACAATGAGTACAGATGTAACTTGCAAGATACATTCAGGTCAATTGGCCGTGCAATTACTATCACTAGTTAATTTGGGGTCACCCGTGTGGGATATGGACTGTAGCCCAGTTGTAGAGTTTCGGCTCTGCAATCTGTGGACGTTGGTTCTATCTCCAGTGGTAGAGATTACGGTATACACTGCCTTGAGAACTAATTAGATAGAAACAGCTTTCCAGTGTTTCGCCAGATTTTCTGGTCATGGTAATTCAATTCACAATATAATTCCTCTACTTAAAAAAAAAAAGAAGAATTTAGATTTAAAATTTCTCAAGTGAAATTTAATGAACAATAAGAATGTAGGATTTGAGGGCTTGAAATGTAATGCTTTTTTAGCTAGTTTATTTTTTAGTCCCATTAATGAATGGGTTTTGAGGCCAAATCTTTTTTTCTTGATTATCTCTCCCCCACTATATATATATATATATATATACCATCATGTCAAGCCGCAAGCACAGATCTCCCTGATCTTCTGTTGCCACCCACCTTTATCGGCCATCGCTCACGGAAGGTCTGCAGGGCTACATCCTGTATCGGCACAGAACTCTTGTATATAGGTTCTATGTGGTCGTACTGCTCGTTCATGTGAGGGGGTCCACAGGAGTACGTGGTTAATGAGCTCTTCCCCACATTTCCAGCAGTGTTCTGCATGTCTTCTTCGTGTAATTTGGATAGTTTTCGTTATGAGTGGTCGGTGGCAATACGGCTACTGCTTGGTCAGTTTCTGCCTCCTGGACTTGTTCAATATTGCTTGCAGCATTCTTGTGTAATTGCCATCAAGCTTTTTCTCCATATGTTAAGTTAGTGTCCTAGTAGCGCATCCATATAGCAGTATCGACTCGACCGCTACTTGAAAAAAAAAAGCACAATATATATATATATATATATATATATAGGAAATTTTACGTAAGATCCATTGCTCTTGATCCTTTTTCCTTTTTGATACACAGGCATAGGTACACACAGAGACAGACACTCTCACACACACACACACACACATACACACACACATCATCATCATCATCATGTCGTGCTGGTAGCACGGATATCCCTGATTCTCTCTCGCCGCTTTTCCCTATCGTTCATCGCCCCAGGCAGGTCTTCAGGACAACACCCCGTATCTTCACACAGTTGCTGAATGTATGTTCGTGCTGGTCGTCCTGCTTTTGCACGGCCATGTGTGGGGGTTCATAAGAGTACATCACTTATGAGTTCGTCCCCGCTTCTCCAGCAGTGTCCTGCATGTCTGGTTTGTCTAACTTGAATAGTTTTCGTTATAGGAGGCAGGTGGCCGTACAGTTGGTGTCTTGTTGGGTGTTGCCGCCAGGACTTGTTCAAGATTGCTCGCACACGCACATGTAATTAATGCGAAATGTATTTTGTGTTTTTCCTCATTCACTACGCAATCTTCCAAACAGTTGTCGGTGATCCTAGAAGTAAGTGCATCAATTTCAATGGGGAATTTGTGAAGAAGTATCATGAAAAACTGATAACATGTATTTCTTTTTTTTTTTTTTTTTTTGTAAAGTAATGTACCACTTTGACTGTTAATATATATTTTTGAACTTTCTTTGAGGTTATTCGTAAGTAATGATAATAATGATAGCAACACTGATAATAATCTCCAGTGAAAGACCAACAACTAAAACTGAGGAGAAAAACTCTCAAGGAGAATATTATAAAAATAATATTCGGATGAAACGGAAAAAAGCATGACGATTAAAACGAAAAATACAACTCGACGAGATTTATTAGAAAGTACAGACGAAAGAAGGAAGACTAAAAAGATACAGGGACTGGACTAAACAATAAAGACAAAACAAAACATTTCAAAACAACGGAAGAAAATTTACCAACAATTAGGGCAGGGGGAATGGGCAAAGACATACCAGCAACTGGGTGCAAAAAGGCAAAAAGATTTTGGAGTAAAATATGGGAACGGAAAGATTATTATAAAAAAGCCGAATGGATGAATAACGTGGAAATAGAGTTGCTAATACTTGAAGAATGCCCTAAGGTGGAAATGTATCCCAATACACTAAAGCAACACTTCAAAAAACAACAAACTAGAAAACCCCTGGCCTATATGGTTCGGTTTTAAAAAAACATCTACTCCATCCATTACAGACTGGCCATCGAAATGAATAAATGCATGCAGAAAACTTATATAAACGAATCGAAGACCAAATGGAAGATCATCTGGATACAGAAAGAACCCCTCAAATGAACCGCTACAAACATCTATAGACCCATAACGGGCCTACCGATGATCTGGAAAATGCTAACGGCAAGAATTATTTTTACTGCTGATTGATAAACCGCAGACAGTTCCTCGAGGAACAGAAAGGATGTCACAGGGGAAGAAGATAAGCAGGGGAACAACTATATATAGATAAACTCAGCCTTAACGAGATAAAGCGAGGAAGAAAAATCAAGCTATGGCCTGGATTGACGTCAAAAAAGCATTCGATATGGTCTTCCAAACCTGGATATTACACTGACTAAAAATGTATGAAATAGTTGATGTAAGGATCCAGAGAGGGTATTCTAGGAGGATGCATTATCACCTTTACTATTTGTACTAGCGATAATACCAGCCTTTCACTTTCTCAGGAAAGGCACTACCGGATAAAAGCTCAGTAAATCGCAAGAAAAGATCCACCGCTACATGTATATGTACAACATCAAACTGTTTACCAAAAGGAAAAAAAAATTGCAAATACAGACTGTGAAAATATACAATCAAGATATAGGGAAGGAATTTGGCTTAGAAAATGTGCCATTATAGTAATGAAAAGCGAGGAACGATACATGACGGAAAGAATCAAATAATAGACCGCTCGGAGAAAAAGAAGCGTACAAATATTTTAGAATATTGGAATTTGACACCATCAAACAAGTGGAAATGAAACAAAAAAGCATCTTAGGAGACCGAGAAATCTACTCGAGACAAAAATAAATAGTAGGAACCTAAGAAAAAGGGATACATACCTGGGATGTTCCCCTCGTAAGATACAAGGAACAATTCTTGAAAGGGGACCAGAGTTGACCTTAAAGAAATGGACAAGAGGACTAGAAAACTAATGATTATACATAAAGCCTTACATCTCAGAGATGACGTTGGCGGACTATATGTGTAAAGAAAATAAGAAAGAAGAGGATTTACCAGCATTGAAGACAGAGATGACGTATCGATACAACGATTCGATGACTTCATAGAAAAGAGCGAAGGAAGACTGATTACAGCCACCAGAAAGAATACTTTCGACACGAGGATCAGCAGAACGACAATAACCAGAATATAAAAAACAGGAAGAATAACAACTCTGTGGTCGTTTTAATCGACTAACAAGTGATATCTCACACGAGAAATTGTGGAAGTGGTTAAGAAAGGGACACCTTAAAAGAGAAACTGAATCTCTTCTAATAGAAGCCGAAAACGATACCATAAAGACCAACCATATCGAAACAAGAATAGAGAAAATGCCACAAAACAGTGGGTGGTGTGGGGGATAGAGACGAAACGATCAATCACATAATAAGCGAATGCAGCAGATTACCCCAGAAATACTATGACTCATCATCCTCATCATCCTCATGTCGTACAACAGGCACGGATATCCCTGACCCTCTCTCGCCACTTCTCCCTATCGTTCATCACCTCCGGTAGGTCTTCAGGGCTACATCCCGTATCCTCACATAGCTGCTGGATGTATGTTCGAGCTGGTCGTCCTGCTTTTGCCCGGCCATATGTGGGGGTCCATGAGAGTGCATCACTTATGAGCTAGTCCCTGCTTCTCCGGCAGTGACCTGCATGTCTGGTTCGACTAACTTGGATAGTTTTCGTGATGGGAGGCAAGTGGCCGTATAGTTGGTGCCTTGTGGGGTGTTGCTGCCTGGACTTGTTCAATATTGCTCGCAACATTCTTGTATAATTGCCGTCTGGCTTCTTCTCCAGCCGTTTAGTTAGCGTCCAAGTAGTGCATCCATACAGCAGTATCGATACGACCGCTGCCTGGAAGAAACTGCGTTTCATTTTATCGGTCAGGTCTGATTTCCATATGATCGACACGACTACTTGGGCCAGGGGATCAACTGGGATTTCTGCAAGAAAATTGAATTTAATTATACAAACAAATAGTATATGCACTACCCAGAATCTGTCCTGGAGAATGAGATGAACACACGGATCACTCAATCACAGCCAGACAACCAGACCTTATAAGAATCAACAAAAAAGGTGAACTTGCAGAATTGTGAACGTTGCTCTCCCGGTTGATAACAGAGTAAAATCGAAAGAAAGCTAAAAGAAGGATAAGTAAGGAGACCTCGCTCGGAAATTGAAAAAAAACTGTGGAACATGAAAGTGACGGTTATACCAGTTATAATTTGTGCACTTGGAACAGTCACCAGAGGATTTGTACACGAACTGGAGGACTTGGAAATAAGAGGACGCGAGAAGACCATCCAAACTACTGCATTGTTGAGATCAGTAAGGATACTGAGAAGAGTACGAGAGACTTGATGAGACTTGCTGTCACTCTGACTCCACTGAAATACAATCAGCGTTACTCTCAAGGAAAAAAATCATAATACTAAACTAGTTTTGTTGCTACAGATGGAACAATCCCCAAAGGAATTGTAAAAGGAATGGAGGACTTGGAAATAAGAGTACAAGTAGAGACCGTCCAGACTACAGCACTATTAAGATTGGCCAGAGTACTGAGAAAAGTCCTGGAGACTTGAGCATCGTTACTGTCACTCAAACTCCAGTGAGAAGCCATCAGCTAGCACTGGTGAGAAAAGAGAAAATAATGATAATGATATTAATTGATTGCAGAACCTTATAATATGCATGTTTATTGAATGATGCTGTTAGTCGAGCTTGAGATGGGAATTTGTTGAATTTGCCGTTTACAATAGAATCTTGTATATTGCGTGGTGCGCTGCAGGCTAAAATTACACATGCAGACGAACACTGAACATTAATTATCGAGCGAATGGTTTCCTGGATTTAATAAGGTATTTAAAATTGCAGCATATTCATTTTCTTATTTGTTTCATTTTTTTTTTCTTTTATTTGATAACATACGAGCATTTTTTTTTTTATTTTTTTATTTTTTTTTTTTGTGATTTAGGCAAAGTTAACGATATTCAGTTCCTCAAATTTAGCTCAAGCTCAATATTAAAGAGTTGTCATCAACGTTGTCTATCTCCCAATTCAGCTTGATATATTATTATCTTGCATTATTATATATATTTGTCAGTTACTTACTGCTACATTCTCTTTAATCTATTTTTCTAGTTCTGCGTATTCGTTTATTAGGTTTTACCTTCCATGTTTTATCTAATTTATCTATCATCTTTATCGATTTTATCTTATCAAATGTATTATCTTGATTCATCTATAATATGTTAACATATCTATCTACTTTAAAATGATCACCCGGGGGTAATGGTTAACGTGTTTGAGTGCGACGATATAGTAAGCGAGTTCGAATTCCAGCCATGTTATTACTTTCAGTTTTAGACTGATACCCTCGCGAAAATATGAACCCCACCACATCCCCTCGGCTATGGGTTAAATAGAATCACTATTGTTTTTAAACAAAAATGACTTTGGGATTAAATATTGTTCTTAAATAAGCCACGAAGGTTGATATGTCATTGAACAACCAAACCTATGAATATCTTGTCTAGTCTTAATATCTTGTCAGTATTATCTAGTTAATAAAAAATATATTCATTTCAACTCTGTTTCTCTATTTTATGTATTTAATTCTCTGCTAAATCTATTTTTGGTGCATTGCTTTTAAATCATTTTTCATCTCTCAACTACTTTACATTATTTGTATCTATTTCATCTTATTTCGAATATATCACCATAATCATCACCATCATCATCATCATTATCATCATCACCAAGTTACGATTACATCACGGAATTCTCTTACTCTATCTCTCTATCTGCTCTTATCACCCATTATTCCTGGCAGGTCCAATAATCAAGATTCAGTGTCTGCAAAAAGATGATAATATATTTTCCATATCCGTCGCTTATCAGATTGTCCTTTGCTTCTTCAGCAGTGACCCGAATGTCTTGTTTGTTTTACTTGCATGATTAGTGAGATAGAGAGTAATTGCCCATTCTGCTTTAGTTTTGTTGGGTGTTGCTTCCTGGATTTGTTTAAAGCGGCATGTGTCGTCTCCATTTAGTTTTTTCTCTATATGTGTGTTGTCAGCGTCCATGTGGTGCATCCATACAGTAATATCGATACTGTCACAGCTTGAAAGAAATTCCATTTAATTTTATAAGAAAGATCAGATGTCCATATGATCGTAGCCTGTCGAGAGCAGTCCACGCCTTCATTATGCAAAACATGACATCACTTTCTGTAGAAAAGATATTGCTGCCAGGGCATGTGAACTAGTCTACTAATTTTAAAGACATGTAACAAAGTGTAGATAGCTTCTTCTCACTCAAATCATATTAAACTTGTTTCATTGGCATTTACTCAATGCCACCTGCTGCTTGCTCTAGGCTATGTAGAAATGATTTGTCTTTGGAAAGTGTATTTGCAAGAAGCGCTAAATCATCTGTGCAATTTGCATCTGTCATAGTTTCTGTAGATTATGGTCTGTTTCTTGCTTTTTTATGGTAAAATAACTTTCCTTGGTTAGATTAATCGATGGTTAAAGTACGTAGTCTAAGGATACTATGAACAAATATGGCACAAGTGTATCTCTTTGCAAAACTCAATGTTTGTGATGGCATCATGTGAACGAACCATTGATTTATGTTTTTATCATATATTCATATATATATATATATATATATATATAAGTAAAGTTGGCGACTATAGTCGAGGGTGACCTGAAGGCTCTCTTTTCGATAGCTACTACATCAAGGTGTAGGGAATGGCGCTACTCATTTCCCAGGATTTCTCCACTTTACCCTTGATCCGTACCTTATAATGCTGAGTGTTAAGCAAGGAGGCATCAAGTACCTTTTTTAAAGTCTTTGGTATGACTCGACCTGGGATTGAACCCAGGTCTCCCGGGCCATTGGCGAACACTCTAACCATTATGCCTATATATATATATACATATATATATATATATATATATATATAATTTTGATTGTGATACTCAAAAATTAAACATGATTCAAAGTAGCCATTAATATATCATATAAATAATTTCTAAAGAACGAAATTTATTGACCTAAATCGTCCTGGAAATAAACGTAGAACACCGGGTGCCTCGGCTCTTTTACTTTTATTTTAATAAAATTTTGAAATTGAAATTGTGACTATCATCTTGATTATTTTCATTTTTGCAATGAATGATTTTTGTCATGGCAAAAACTTATCTTATTCATCATGAACGATACTATAACACAAAAATTAAAATTATAATTGAATTAAAAAATACTGTATATGATTAATTTCCATTAACTCAAACTAGATCATCTCTATTTACTAATTAATACTGTAGTTCTACGAGCACTCATCATAATAATACGAAGAAGGGTGGAACATTTATCGATCTAACGAAAAACTAAATGCTCTTTTCCTTTACTTTAAAAAAAAAAATCTTTTTTCTGAAGCGTTCAAGAATCTTGAGAAAGAATATGCCGAGTGAGTTAAATTGCAGAAGGATATTTGTAATAGCATTTATGTTTGATGGCTCTTGGTAATTTTCTTTTTGGTTTGTTCAAGTAATTTTCAACACCCCAGATATTTAAACTGAAACAAAAAAGAAAAATAAAGTTTATGCACGGGAGCACGGAAGTAAATAATGAAAGAAATGAAGAAAGAAAGAAAGAATCGATTAGGCAGACGTGTACACTCAAATGAACTATTTCCATATACATGAAGTGATACACAAATGCATACGCACTGAACACGGTAGAAACAATATGCCATTCGCCTGTATTTGAATCAAACTAAGACCTTCAGGCGTTGTGTTCGCGAGTCGAACATAATGAAGTGGAACTTTTAAAAAGTCTTCGCAGCAGATACTTGGTCGTGTTATGAAATTTTTCTCTGTGCTATCCGGTGCAGAGTAGATTTAATTTTTTTTACACTGGTGACTTTCTGCTCATTCTATGCGATTCCCCATTCAGCCCCGTGTGTGGTATAAAGGACGGATTCTCAACGGATGCGTGAGTGGACATTGGGTCTGGCTGCGCGGGACATGTCATCATATTATTAGCTGGACGCAGAGCGGAAGTTAAGAAATTCTCATCTGCACGCAACCAAGTCTGGTGAAATATTTTCAAAGAATTGTTAGCATTGATTTTCGTATTTTATCAATTTTATTTAATTCAATTTTTTCAGAAAATCCGATTTTAACGGGAATTGAAATATGTCTTATTTTCAGTCATGATACTTCGGCAAGTTCATTCCGAGTATAAACGTGTTATAATCTTATTTTGCACCTCAAAATCAAAGGATCGTCCAGTACATGAGATATGTTTTTGAAACGTTGACACTTACGTGGTTTCTAGGAATAACCTTGACATAACTTCGATCCAACGAGTCCCTGAATAGCCTAAACCTAAACAAAGGATATAAGTTAATGTTGGTTTTACTTAACATTGTTGACTGTTTATTAACACCAATCATATAATATGTACGAATATCATAAATAGTAAACAAATTCAGGAAAAAATCTTCATTATCTTAATTTAAAAAAACCTCGTGTCGACTCTTTCTAGGCTCTACGGAAACTCATTGGATCAGATTAAAAAAGTAAGTAATGCTTCTCAAGCGTGCTAAATTAATTATATACTTAAAAATGATATCACTGACAGTCATATGGTTTTATCCAATGATGTCTTGACCTTGATGGAGCTTAATACGTTAGGCTACATCAAGGTCTAGATGTCATTGTTTATTCACAGAATGATATTGATTTAGCTTGTACTACAGTAAAATAGAAAGTATTTGAATGTTTCCTCTTGATATCATAAAAAGTTGGAGAAATATTCTTTTGGCTAACATAGCCAAAAGTAAGAGGTCGTTTATTTTAAGTAATTTATGATAAAAACACATTTTTGTGGTTAAAAATTAGACGGCATCACATTACTTCAGTATATACGCTAAACTTTGAAAATATTTACTCACACACACACACACACACACACACATATATATATATATATATATATATGTATATGTAACTGTATGACTTAACAAACTAAACAATGATAATAGATAATAAACTTAAATATATTATATACCCCTGAAAATTATAATAGATATATGAAAATTACTTTAAATATGTTTGATCAATGAAGTTTTTATTTTTAATTTCTCATCACTTTTTAGAATTATCTTTGATTGTTTTAAAAACTCAAACGAAGTTTTTATATAACTACTGAAGGCAGGTATTCACTTCCAAACATAATGAGTTCGACTAACTTCCTAAACATGACAACATGCGAGGTTCTCCTAAAAAACAATAATACGTTAGATCTGCGAAAATTTAGTAAGTATGTAGAACCTAGCGTTGATCGACCTCGCTATTCAATTGTAAGTTGCCTACGAGACTACTAATTAAAAATAATTGTCCTCTCCATATGAATATTGAAATGTTATATATTGATGATAACGGTGCAATAAGAAAAGGCAATATTGAAGTTAGCCGTTTTAAAGTCGATATTTTCGACGCATTTGTTGGCGAAGGAAGAATGAAGAAGTCGTCCGGAATGCATCCGATAAGGATTATTTGCTATTAAATGGTAAAATCACAAATTCAAAGATGGCTCTTCGGCAGTGCTTATGACATACCACCTTTCCTGAACGTTTTTATGTTGAGAAAGAACGATGAATGAGAAAATTATCAAGGAAGAGAATATTAATTTAACCTGTGCGAATTATATATACAATTTTGTCCAACAAAAATCCTGTAGACAATTTATGCATACCTTAAGCAATTCTATTATAAAAATCTATTTTTTTCTATTTGATGGGACTCTAAGAACCATTTGAACACCTGGCCAGACTCAACCTGGGAGTAATAACAACAAATGGAAAACCTTAAGATCCCAAGAATTCAAGAATTAAATGTAAGTTTGCGTTATAGCTTGTACGCTCCTTTTTGGAGATGAATCATACCATATGCAGTCAGTGTATTGTTAGCAACCTCAAACAGGGCCTTCAAAACCAAGCACACACACACACACACACACACACACACACACACACACACACATATATATATATATATATATATGTGTGTGTGTGTGTGACATTTAAAAAATAGTCAGATTAGTGCTGAAAAGTTATAAAATCCCTTATTAAAATAGATAATTAGATAATTTTGCTTCATCGTTTATATGTTTTTAGAAAGATAGATTAACACGGTGTTGGATTAAATAAACTTGGGAGAAATAAAAAGAAACAGACTGAGATTGATAAAGATATATTGATATGTTACGAAATGTATGAATAATAGCTAAATATGAATAAAATGACATGAATATTAACACACGCACTCACACATATGTACATATAAATGGTTTATATATATATATATATATATATGTATATATATATATATATATATATATATATAGTTTCGTATGTTTAGGTTTGATGGCATGTCAGCCTATGTAAGTTACTTAATGCAAAAACATTTTTTATACAAATAAACAGTTTTATTTCAAACAATTCAGTTTACCATAAGTACGCAGTTTAATAGTAAAAAATATTTCTATTTCAAGGTATCCACTTTATTCAAACGGTTCTAATTAAAACTATTCAGTTTAGTAAAAATATAGTTTTTGTTTTCACAGTTAAATGTAAAAACTGTTTTATTCCAAACAATTCAGTTTAGCTTACGCATAGTTTCAATGTTAAATCAGTAATATTTGAAATAATCCAGTTTAACATACAAAAACAGTTCCATTTCAAACAATTCAGTTTAGTAAAAGTACATAGTTTATTTCTATTTAATCCATAGCTTGGATCCTATCAGGTGCAACCACTCCGGGCCTTAGGGGACCTGGGAGCGATGACAATAAAAGGCTACAGCGCATTTACTAAAGCTCCAGCGCTACTGGAACCTCATCATGAAGTTGTTTAGTGTCATATGCAGGACACTCGTTAAGGGGTTCTTACCTCTCCGCAGAGATGCTGTTGGTGTATTCTACAGCCCCAGCCGAATGGACAAGATAGATAGATAGATAGATAGATAGATAGATGTGGGTTTTTTTTCGAACAGTAATTTCTTCACACACATCTGGAACAGAACGCAAACTGACGAATATGGGACGTTTAAAACTTTCTCATCTTTTGTGTTTAACCTGAAAACTAATACTTCCATATGAAGGTCTAAAAACCGAGATGTTTATCAGTGAAAAATATTTCAAAAATAAAATTCTCCACTGAAGTCTTGAGTTTTGTCAGTTCTGAACATTTTCATAGCGTCGAATATATTTACTTTTTATGCTATATATATATATATATATAGAGAGAGAGAGAGAGAGAGGAGAGAGAGAGAGAGAAAGAGAATGAGAGAGAGAGAGAGTTAAGTATGTTTATGAACATAAATATGTATATATAATTAGAGTAAAAAGATTTGAAGTATAACTGATTTATACATACATATATATATATATATATATATATATATACATCAAACTCTTATTTTTATAACAGTATAGTCGTCCATAGTCGAGGGCGATCCTTGAACTCACTTTTTGATAGCTACTACATTGAGGTGGATTGCTCCACTTTACTCTTGATCCATACCTTATAATGCCCAGTGTTAAGAAAGGAGGCATCAAGTACCAATTTTTGAGTTTTTGGTATGACTCGACCTGGGATTGAATCCCTGTCCCTTGGACCATTAGCGAACTCTCATTACCGCTGAATGGAGAAAACATTTCAAATACCTACCTTGAAAACCTACTGGAACCACAGATAAACCTACTAAAATTGTTATTTATGGCCAAACTTGGATAGATTATGGAGAAAGTACTTGCAGCCGTACTGAAAAAAAATTCTCAATAAAATACTTTCGGCAGTATTTACAATGGGATTTGACGACATGTTTATCCAATTATGCATTGCTGCGTATAAAAAAAGAAATAAAGAAATAGTCGAAAGGCTGCATACGCCCTTCCCTTTCCTAGAAAAAGCGACCTAAGAATTTCTAAGTCCTAGAGTGGCAGAAACTTTTCTGATGTAGCTGCTAAGGTTTATAATGTCTTGTTTCGCAATCGTATCCGACCTGAAGATGAGGAAAATCAGAAAAGCTTTCCATTCAATGAATCCCCAACTTCACAGGTTTTGACTATCCGAAAGAATGGTTCGCTAAACTGATTGTGACACCAAATTCTTCAGCATTGTCATTGTAGTCTTACAAGGAGATACTTAAGCGCCATATCAATTAAAAAGCTGCCTAAATTACGTACTACGAATATAAGTAATTCTAATGAAAGTAAATGATTTCGTATTTAAAAAGGCAAGAAACAAATAAAATCCCACTAAAGCTATCGAAAATAGGGACTATGCAGATGACCGAGTGCTTTTATCAAATACACCTGTTCAAACCAAATCTCTGAGGTATAGACTAGATTAAGCAGCAAGAGGCATTGGCCTCTTTGAGAATGCAGATAAAACATATTTCTTGGGTCCTAAAGAAGGAACCATCTCCAAATTAAATGGCTTGTCTCTGAAACTAACAGACCAGTTCACATACTCTATCAGAAATATCTAATCTATTGAAAGCGATGTCAACATACGCACAAGGAAGGCATGGACTATAACCGAGAGGTTATCGATCATGTAGGAATCTTATCTCTCTGATAAGATAAAACGGTATTTCTCCCAAGCTGTAGCCATATCGGTACAACTGTATGGATGCAGCATCGGGACTCTGACAAAATGATCAAAGAAAAAGCTACATGAGAACAATCAAAAAATGCAACTTGACGGAACACCCCATAAAAAACAAACAAACGTACGGCAACCTGCCACCCATCTCATAAACCATTCAAGTAAGACGAAGAAGATATATTGAGCACTGTTGGAGAAGTAAGGACGACCTTCTCCAATAAACTCTTCCACATGGACATCCAAGTATTGTCGAACCAGCCAAGACTTACATATATCATTTCTATGCTGACATCGGATGTAATCTTGAGAACCTGTAAGGAATGATGGATGGTATTAAAAGAGAGAGTGTGGGTGAACGTGTGTGTGTGTGTGTGTGTGAGAGAGAGAGAGAGAGAGAGAGAGAGAGAGAGAGAGAGAGAGAGAGAGAGTCAAGCAATTCCGTGCTGTCAGAATGATTTAATGATAATGATTTTACTCACACACACACACACACACAACCTGTAGACACGAGTATGATGCAGCACAAGGTCAATTTTAAAGCGGGATTTGATAGGTTTGAATTCGGAGTTTTCCTTCAACTACACTGGTTACCATTGAAAGGTTAAAGATCCAGTCTGACCAAATATAATTGAATGCCTACCTTTCCTAAGTGTATCAGCCGGGTCGCATTTTCCATATACTACGAGGGTAACCATTACACCACAGACATTTCTTTATATATAGGTATAGATAATACACTTTTATTTTTAACTTTCTTTGTTTCGTGAGAGTGATATAGATATCTTGATGTAAAGGCAGAAACATATATAAGTATTCGATCTGGCTTTACTTTGTTCTAAAGATATGTTTTGGAAGATTATACAATGCCACTGACTTTGAGACGCATCTGCACTCTCGAATATTCATTGTGGAAGAACTCTACTTGATATAAATCTCGAATGGCATTCTTTGATACTGCAGGTAAGCGATCTTTGAAGGAGGTTACACATTCGTAATCTGCTTTGTTTCAAGTGTATATTGGATTTTCTTACTCAACCACGTTCGAAAACCTCCGAATAACGTCTAAAATTGTTTTCTTGTACATTGGGTGTTACATGGCACTTTGATTCAAGGTATTCACAGGCAACAAGTTAATTAGATCGCAAAGGGTATAAGTGGTGGCAAGGCAGACCTCACAGACGTTAACAGAGCGTTAGAAGCAAAAAAAAGAAAAAAGAAAAAGAAAAAGAAAAGAAAAATTGATTTTATTTGAAGATTCTCCTTATGCTTTAATCACAGAAATTCTGCCGAGAACCCCAGTCCAAAGCAAACTCCTGATTAATCTCTATGAATTTGTTCAGCAGCGATATGAAATAGTAACGTATCAATAGTTAGGCATTGCCAGAGTGGTTATTCCTTTTACCCGAATTAGCAAGGGAGATATTTTTATTCTTGTTTCAACAAATGACTACATTATATCATTCTGCTTTTGCCGCCAGTAAGAATGGTATCAGTATTCGTGCGTTGCCAGCGGCCAATGACAGGTTCAACTATAATTCCGATACAATTCAGAGAGGAATTTCTTAAATGTGTAATCTTTATTGAAGAGTTAGAAATAACATGGGAGCTGCAGGTGTCATAATGATGTAATTAGCAATACGGGTTCAAACTACAACCAAGTTTATTTACAATTCCAAATAATTCAATTAGATAAGACATGAATCCATTTCTATGAAGTAAGAGTAAAATGCCATGGATTAGTGGGTTGTCCGACGGGTAACCTATCAAGGAAAATTCCGCTTCTGAATTTAAATAGTGAAGATGACAGTGGAAATGGTAATTCATAGTTTGTTGATAGATGAAGAGTTGATCAAGAACAGTGTTTACACCAGCCCTTGCAGTTGTGGTAAAATATACAAAGGTGAGATAGGTTGCTCACTAAAAGTAAAGCTCAAAGAACATCGGAAGGCACTATTACGAGGTTGGGTTGAAAGTCGAGTATGACGGACCATATATGGACGGAAAAGGGAAAACATCTGCCCTTATGGGATAAAGTTGAAATAATTGATTGGGCTGAACATTGGAGAATTAGACGCCTTAAGGAATCCGCACATATGTTGGGCTACAACGACCTGCTGAGTCGACCAAGTACATATGGGAACCGATAATTAAAAAGGCTAGATGAAAAAAACTTGAAAATGAGAACAGGTAAAAAATCATATATAATAGTAGTAATCCTAGTCAAGTAATAACATTAAGTTTATAAGTCCCAAATATTCAGTCTGAATTGTCGAGCAGGACACATAGCTTAATGGTTATAGACGTTGGTTCCCTAAGCTTCTAAGGAGATAATCATGAGGAGGTTGCAGGTTCAATCCTGACTGCAGGCGAGTAACAATACGTACCCGGTTATCGCTAACGGAAGCAGAATTGGTGACCCCCGTGGATTCAATTAAGGACGTAGATCGAAGTTCCATGAAAGTTCCCGAGTTCGACAAACACCTAAAGAAGGCCGGTGGACATATCAGCCAAAACGTTGTGGAAATAACTATCAAGATGAAGACAAAAGTCCGAAAACTCTTAATGATAAAAATCATCAAGCTTCATCTAAGAAATTTTGACAACTGAGAACAAGTATATTTAAGAATACCATCTCAACTGTACGATCCTGCAAACATTTTGAAATGAGGGATTAGACACAGAAAAGGCAAAAATGACAACGACTAGACGGTAGATTTAAATACAGACTTTCATTTGGCAATAAATGAATGAAAGATATGTGAAAATACCAAGAGATTTTTTAGTCCGAGTGGTGTCATCTGCTCGTGGCCTGAAGAGGTGAAGCTAGTGGCCGGGTATTATGGCTAGACATGCTGCGTTTGTCCAAACGATATCGTCTTTTCATAGACTGGTTGACTCCTCCGGGAATCTTTACTGTGTCTGGTTGGCTGCTAACGTAGCATAGTCCTACAAATGTTGATAAGATTAGTTGTAATCATGAAAAGGGCAGTAATTTGTTTGTTTTTAGAAAGGAGATGTGTCCTAAGAAATTGAATTTATGGTAGTCCTGAGGGACAGTTAAAAAGACAGTTATAGCTGCCGACTTCACTGAATGGCTAAACCTCTGCTTTCACTGATGTTGATTGGAAAAAAACAACTGATCCCTTGGAACTGCTAGAATAAAGCAGAAGGCAGGATGTTGGAAATTCTGGACAAACCACACTGATCCTCTGCACGCGAGGACAAGCAAGCCAAATCTGCGGTCTGATTTTTGGTTGGTATTTATACTGAGACGTGGTTACACCGGCGCAGGAATTTCTTGTTTATTATTAAACTTCATTTCTGAAAGGAAGTTAGACTAGTTTAAGGCTACAATATATATATATATATATATATATATATATATATATATATATATCATAATATCGCGCTGGTAGCACGGATATCCCTGACACTCTCTCGCCACTCCTCCCTATCGTTCATCGCCCTAGGTAGGTCTTCAGGACAACATCCCGTATCCTCACATAGCTGCTGAATGTATGTTCGTGCTAGTCGTCCTGCTTTTGCACGGCCATGTGTGGGGGTCCATAAGAGTACATCACTTATGAGTTCGTCCCTAACTTGAATAGTTTTAGTGATAGGGGGTTGGTGGCCGTACAGTTGGTGTCTTGTGGGGTGTTGGCGCCAGGACTTGTTTGAGATTGCACGTAGCATTCTTGTGTAATTGTCGTCTAGCTTCTTCTCTAGCCGTTTTGTTAGTGTCCATGTAGGGCATCCATATAGCAGTATCGATGTGACCGCTGCCTGGAAGAAACTGCGTTTCATTTTATCGGTTAGGTCTGATTTCCAAATAATCGATAACCTATTGATAGCTGTCCATGCTTTCGCTAACCTCGTTTCGATGTCCTTTTCGGTGGATTCGACGCTGCTTCCTAGGTAAGTGAATTTGTCTACTAGTTTAAGAGGCATTCCTTCTAGAGTGGAGATGTCCCCCGTTTGGTTATAGCACATATATTCCGTTTTGTGTGCATTAACATAGAGGCCTATGTTTGCTGCTGCTCGTTCCACACTATGCAGTAGTGTTTCGGCTTGGTCAGGTGTATTTGCCAGTATCGCTATGTCATCGGCGTAGTGGGCGTCGGTAATTGTTGTTGCAGGGTACCTTCTGCTTCTTTTCTTCGTCAGTTCGAAGTCATTCTCTTTGATTTTGTCAATCGATGTTCTAAGTACGTAGTCTAGGCAAATGATAAAGAGGTACGGAGCCAGCCTGTCCCCTTGTAGTACTCCTGCTACAATGTCGAAGTATTCTGTGTCTCCATCTGGTGATCGTACTTTTACTTTAGTGTTTCTATAGAGAATCGTTATTGCCGCTACGGTTTCTTTAGGTATGACGTACGCTTGTAGGATTTGTTCCATCTTTCCTCTGTGAATGGAATCGAAAGCCTTGGTAAAGTCAACAAAAATTAATGTCACTTGTGGGTTTTTTGCCCGTACACCTTCAAGGATTCTACGGATGGTTAATATTTGTGAGGTCGTGGATCTATTTCTTCGGAAGCCATTTTGGTTTTTTCTAAGTATGTTGTCGATTTCGGGTTCTATGCGGTTTCGTTGTAGGGCATTGTAGATTTTGGCTGCTATGGATGTAAGTGTTATGCCTCGGTAATTTTTGGCTAATCCGAGGTCCCCCTTTTTAGGGAAGGGGAGTATGCATCCTTTCATCCATCTATCTATCGGATTTTGATTGTATACTGCGTTGCAGTGGCGGAGCAGTATGTCGTCGAATTGTCTGGTCTTCCATACTTCCGGGGGAATTTCGTCCAGCCCTGCAGCTTTCCTATTTTTAATTTTTCTGAGAACCGAGTCAAGTTCTTCTTGTGTGAACGGTCCTAGTTTAATGTCTAATTGTTTGCTAATTATTCTGGTGATTGGTTCATGTGTTATTTTCGGTGGGTTTCCTAGTAAGTTTTCGAAGTGCTGTTTCCACCGTTTTATTCTTCCTTATTGGTTTGCTGCTTTCAGTTTTGCTTTGGCTGTGTTCTTTCTTCTACTCATTTCGTTTATTGTTTGCCAGGCTATCCTAGATTGTCTATCTTCCACCGAGTCTCTAATCTTATCTATCTGATTTTGAATGTATTCTGTCTGTTCCTTTATATATACGCCTGCTAACTGATATTGTGCCGTTTTTAGTTTTAAGGCATTTGTGTTTGTTGGGTTTTTTCGATGGTTTTCACTAGTGCACGTTTTTCTCTCACCGCTAATGTTTCCCATGGGACTCTATATTTAGTTTTGAGTTTTGTTG
>OY757911.1:78042928-78057928 GCA_963585895.1 Sepioteuthis lessoniana
AACCAATTTCCCAGTACTTTCTTCCAGAAAATGAGACCACAGATGTATTCTATCTCATTCATTTATTGTTAATTGCATTGTATTCTTCAGATTGAATGCGAAAAATGTTTGTTAAACCCTCTAGTCCTACGGTAGTGACGAGATAAATATGTATTTTGTTCTGCCCTACAAAAAGAAAATGAAATAAAATGAAATAAAAAATAAATATGAGAGCCGAAACTTTCAGGCTTTTACAGAAAATCGAATTGGAAAATACTAGCAAACATTTGGAACACCTTTAAAACACCGAGACAATTAATCTTTAGAACTGTGAGCCACGTACAACCGACATACTTTCACCTTGTACTGCTGTCTAGAAGAATTGTTGGAAATTCAAACTGATGTAATTTGTTATTAACCAACTTTACAGGCTGTTAAATGACTGATTATCATATTTTACAATCAGTTCAAACTATATTACAATTATAGAATTTTATATAAATTGCAAAATTTCTTGGCAATGTCAATGTATAAATACACAGTCGAAATACCGGCATTCTGCTTTTATATATATCTAGTTAGCGACAGAAAAATGTGCCACTGATGTTCACAGAATTAGTTATTGAATGTGAAACCAGAATTCTCGTCCCCGCAGAATTGACTTCCATAATTAACAACCGTCAGCCAAGCTCTGAAAATGTATTCTTCTTTACACGCTAAACCTTGTTTGCCACAAAGCAGTATTACGAATATTCTAGGTAATATTGCGAACAGTCAGTTCCTTTTGAGAAATTTAAATATCTATTCATTGTTTTATATCAATATCCAGTGGCATGAGCAATAATTGCATTTTCCTTAAATCACAATTGTGCTTGCGTACGTTGGCAATAATGCTGAAACGAGAATTGCAGGAAACGGTTTCAAGAATATTGTGCAGGTGATGGCTAATATAATTTTTTACGTCTTATATATATTTTTAAAGGCAGACAATATAGCATGAGTTAGAATATTTAAAAGGTTACAGTTTTATAGCAAATTTCTCGAGTTGTCATAACAACAACTAGGAACATCAAACATCAAAATTAAGAAGAAATGGTATGCTCCCGTTGAGACTCGAAATCACGTCGCCTTTTTGCCTCTGGAATAAATATTTATAAATTATCAAAATAATATTGATCCATAATTCTGGTTTATGCCCACGGTAGATTCAATAATGCGAAACCAAGCATGTATAACGGATTTAGAAGACCTTTTGTATTATTTAGTAGTTTTAAAATACCTTTTCAGCCTTAATACCACCGTTGATTTCACACAAAAACCCCAAAATAAAATTATTAAAATGGTAGCCAGAATATTTTGCCGGTGATGGCTGAAAAAATAATTATAGCTTGAGTTATATATATATTGAAAGTGGCGAATATTGCAATAGTAAATGAGGTTAAAAGTTTGAAAAGTTAAAGATTTTCGAATTACTAATCCGAATTTGCAGAGTCGGCCAAACGAGTAAATGTATGAATTATGGAATTCTCATCGCAAATTATTTACTCAGTATTATTCAAATGGTTGCCAATTTTCGCAATTGTCTTTGAGGAAGGCACGAATCCAACTCTTCCTTTAAGTCAAGTCAGTTATCACGCGTATCCGTCAAATGTCAACCGGGTACTTTTGAATAAACCTATCTTGCAGAGTTTTTCCGGCCCTTTTTAATAACATAGACAATAGGAAAATTGACGAAATTTGTATATTATTTGTTTGAAAAGAGAAATGTTTCGTAATCTATCTATCTATCTATCTATCTTGCCTCATTCCAACTAAGAATTTTCTCTCCTCTAACTCTTTCTCTCTCTTTATATATATATATATATATATATATATATATATATATATATATATATATATTGTGTGTGTGTATATATATATATATATATATATATATATATATATATATATAAACACCGGAAATCCGGACCAAATTCATTGAATTATGACACTTAGGTGTTAACTTTGGTAAAATACATGCCTGGAATCGCTCTAACAATTTTGTCAATGAATCGCATAATTATTTCCACAATAGTGTGTTATTCCATGATATTTTCCTTTGCATGGCTAGAAAAAATACATCATTAATTAAAGAAAGTTCGTCTCTTTCATCCTAGAAATGTTTAAGAAAGATATAATATTCAGCTGTTTGATAAAAATTGCTTTGCGTCTTAATTGTACGTAGTCTCTGTACGGTTAAATAAAACATCTAAGAGAACATCTAAATGTTGTAATTTTATAATAGTTAGAAGTAATACATACATACATACATACATACATACATACATACATACATACATATGGCAACTGCATAATCTTTTAAATATAACTGCCGTACCTCATAATTTCCCACTCCAACCATCAGCACTCCTTCACATGGGGGAGTAGTGTTCTCCTAATAGCGGTGCTCAGACTTTAAGAGGCCCCGTCGGGGTCAGTCCCTGACTCAAGAGGACGCAGCAAGAATGTTAGAAAAAAAAACTCTTGCCACCATGTTTTGATATGTAACTGCATGCTTCCAGTTGCATTTGCCAGCATATATCACCACGTCACCATCATCATGAGACTTTTTCGAGAGTTGGGTTGTTAAGGGAAAAGATCATAAGGTAATATTGGCGCATCATGGCATTCAAGCGGCCAACATTTGCACAACTCAAATTCCTCTCTCTAAGTCTTCATGGTTATTATCCGGTGACAAACCGAAACAAAATGATTAGCAATCACATTAATCACGGGCTTTATATCAGATTGTTTTGGTTGTGTTACATGGTATATATACCCTTGTGGATTATTAACTGCAAAATCCTGTTTATATATATATATATATATATATATATATATATATATATATATATATGTGTGTGTGTGTGTGTGTGTGTGGTGCATTCAATATGTTTCTAGACTTTCTTCGTATGAGCATTTAAAATTGTCGTAGACTCTTGAAAATTCACTATATTATTGCTATACATCTTATGAGGTGACTGAGCAAATATTTATGATTTCAAGTTCAAATGAACAGCTAAAACAGGAATTCGAATACACCCTACTGAAGCCTGATTGCCACAGCTGGTGAATTTCAAAAATTGAATCTGGACGTGAAGCCAATTTAGAAGAACGGTATGCAATAAAATTATGTTTTAAACTTGGAAAAAATGCCACAGAAACGTATGGAATGCTTCAGACTGCTTTTCAATCATCTTGCATGAACCGAGCATCAGTTTTTGAGTGGTATAAGAGATTCAAGGAAGTCTGGGAGTCTGGGAGGGATGATGCGTGGTGTGTGAGGAGTAAGGAAGTCAATAAACCAGAATTGATTAGCCAAAGGGTTAGGGTTATATTTTGGGTTACTATGTCGAGGTTTTAAGGGAGTTCAAGAATAGATTCCGTCGGAAGAGGCCAGCACTGTCCAAATCGGGTCAGTAGCATTTCCACCAGGACAATGCACCAGTCCACAACTCCACCCTTGTTACAGACTATTTGACTAAGTTAGGCATCAAGACAGTTCCTCAGGCTCCCTATAGTCCAGACCTTGCTCCCTGTGACTTTTGGTTATCCCCTAAGTTCAGAGGCTGTCGTTATAAGACAAATGTGGAGATGAAAGAGTCTGTGACGAAGGTCATTGACACGTTCACAGAAGATTCATTTCAATATTAATCATTCGTTTGAACACTGTTAAATAATTTTAAGTATAGAAAACAATCTATTAGTTCGATTTGGCTTATAGAGAGGACCTGGCAAGTGCTACTACTCCGAGTCAGATGAGACTTGGAATAATAGCAACGAAAAAGTATTTCACAATCACGAAATAGTTATATCAGAGTTGTCCTTCTACCAACTGGATAACTGGACAACGAATAAGGTGTCCAGCACTACTAGGAAAATTGGCTGTTGAAAGAAAAGCTTCCCCCACCTTTTACCTACCGTGTTTTTTAACCGGGTTAAGTGTCTGGTCACACTCCTTACCAAACAAACTCATTTGGGAAACCGGTTTAGTCACGAAGGCCCGATTGGGAAACGGATAGCCACTGGGTTACATAGTAGCACTTTGAGCGACCTGATAAATATACATACATACATACATACATACATACGTTGTAAAATGAACGTATGAGTCACTCGCTTTTGTATTGTCCAGAACATGCACAGCGTACAATAAGCAACTTGTGAAAAACAAGAAAAATATGCAAGGATATTGCAATCAGAATGGCCAAAAAGAAAAAAAAAAGGACGAGATAGAATAAAATCATTTCAGAAAATTGCAGGAAAAAAATCGTTAACTATAGATATCACATAGGGAAAAAATCAGATATTCATAACGATACATTTTTTTTTCGTGGTGATGGGATTCCAGACAAACTGCAATATTCAAACTTAATAAAGAATGTCATTTAGATTTGCTATATAAAAAAATATCTCATAACAGGAAGGCAAATTTCATAGGAAGTGTACTTGAGTAGATAAAATTAATTTACATGAATTGGAAAACTATACGCATGAGATGAGAACGAGAAGAATTTCTGCAGGTGAATAAAACAATGCTTCGTGGTTTTGTCAAAATTCTATAGGAAAAAAAAGAGATATATGAAGATAAAGTATACGCAAATGCAATGACCTGATATAAAGTATTTGAAAAGGCAACTCTTTGTATGAATGAAGATTCCTAAAAAGCAATATTTAGATTTTAAAATGGCATATATATATATATATATATATATATATATATATATGTGTGTGTGTGTGTGTGTGTGTGTGTGTGTGTGTGTGTGTGTGTGTGTGTGAGTGTGTGTGTTTTGGAATGGCATGTTCTATGTAATGAAATAAAGCTAATGGCTAAAAAAAAAAAGACAAAATAAAAGAAAACGTGGTAAAAACGTAATGTATCTGTATATATGGAAGCATTTAAAAATATGTTTGTTTTTTTCGATATTTCGGGGAAGCTTAAAAAATAAAGTTATTGTGATGTCATCTAGAGGAATTTACTTCGAGTGGAACTCTTCACGTGTGTTTTTTCTGTCTATGTTGTAGATAAAATATAGCATCAAATTTGCATATATATATATATATATATATATATATATATATATATATATATATATATATATATACGAAGAGCATATTAAAAGTTTCCAGACTTTCTTAGTATGAGTATTTAAAATTGTCGTAGACTCTTAAAAATTCACTATGTTATTGCTATACATCTTATGAGGCGACTGACCAATTTTTATGATTCAGGTTCAAATGAACAGCTACAACAGGAATTGGGATTCACCCTACTAAATCCTGATTGTCACAGCTGGTGAATTTCAAAAATGCAATCGGACACTTTAGAAGAACGATATGCAATAAAATTCTGTTTTAAACTTTGAAAAAATGCCATAGAAACGTATGGAATGCTTTATACTGCTTTTCGACCATCTTGCATGAATCAAGCATCAGTTTTTGAGTGGCATAAGAAATTCAAGGAAGGCTGGGAGTCTCTGAGAGATAATGAGAGATGTGTGAGGAGTAAGGAAGTCAATACACCAGTATTTATTGGCCAAAGGGTTAGAGCTAGGGTAACTATGTTGATGTTTTTAGGGAGTTCAGGAAGAGATTCCGTCGGAAGAGGCCAGCACTTTTCAAATCGGGTCAGTGGCATTTCCACCAGGACAATACACCAGTCCACAACTCCATCCTTGTCACAGACTATTTAACCAAGATGGGCATCAAGACAGTTCCTCAGCCTCCCTATAGTTCAGACCTTACTCTTTGTGACTTTTGCTTATTCCCTAAGCTCAGAGGCTGTCGTTATGAGACAATTGAGGAAATGAAAGAGGCTCTGAAGAATGTCATTGACACGCTCACACAAGAGGACTTCCATGGGGCCTTCCAGATGTTGTTGGAACAACAAGTGCATTGCAGCCGGAGGAAATTACTTCGAAGTGTACTTGAGATTCATGCGTTTACTATCAATAAAAGTGCCCATACGAAAAATACTGGAAACGTATCCTATTCCTCTCGTATATATATATATATATATATATATATATGTGTGTGTGTGTGTGTGTGTGTGTGTTTGTGTGAGCGTGTGTGTGTGAGCGTGTAAATACATGTATATACATTTATATACACGTATTTATACGTATATATAAATAGACGGAATAAATGCAAATATGGATATTTTTTGGTATAAAATTAAATGATTGGTAATATTATGCCAGAGCCGGTATAAAACATGAAATTTGAAAATTATACACACCACTCTTCCATTTCATTGAGACTCAAGTTTGGTTTGGTCTTCTGGTATATCAACTGCTGTTTGTTATTTAATGCCGAATCCTGTTTTTAAATTTGTAAATACATTTTTGATAGATATAGTTCAATGATCCAATTGCTCTATTTTTAACTATTCAGTTTAGTAAAAGTCAACAAAGTTAAATGTTTCCAATTATTGCTATTTATCTCTAACAATTCAATAAAACAGCAGTCATTTTTTACACACAGTTAAATGATCAAACCGCTCTATTTCAAACAATTCAATTTAGCATAAGTGATTTGTTTGCGCAGAGTATAAGTGTCAAATAGGACCCTGTCGGAGTCTCTCTCTCCGGGACAGAGTGAACCTGGAAGAAATGGCCATGATAGGTTGATCTGCATTCATTAAAGCTCCAGCATTACTGAAGCGTCGCCATCAGATTTTTTAGTGTCATATCCAGGACACTTGTTGGGGATCGGTCTTACTCCTATGCAGAGATGCAATCGATGTATTCTACCGCTTATTCAACTGGGTTGACTCAAGTGTTTTTTTTTTTCAATCTTCTGATGGAAATGGATAAAATGTGGCTAATCTCACATCTACATAGCATCAAGATTAATCCTACGATAAGACGTACATGTGAAATTTACTTGAAGAAAGAATGAGGTAAATTATGTGATAACACGTTTATTCACTTAACATTTAAACGAAGATAGATTTTTTATAACATTATAATTGGAAGAGGATAAATTAGTTAGGGTCAGGAGGTAAGTGACAAACGTTACATTTCTACACTTAAATATCAAAGTGTAGAAATGTAAGATATTTCCACCTCTATATGCTTGAGTATTTACAGAATATCCCATTTTATGTTAAGAAACCTACCCCTATTTTTCTGTATTTACCATAGATGTTCGGTTTAGATGCTTTGTTTTATAGCATATCAACGTTCACGAATTACTCATTGCCGAAAAACTATCCTTGTTGGACAGAAGATGTATTGCTTCACCTATTGCTTGATGAATAAGGGAGTTCACACTATAGATGCTTAGATTTTATTGTAATGTTTGAATATCTTCTGTTAATAAAACTAAAGATATGGTTTTACTCTCTATTTTTCAAATTCACTTCAGTATATCTTTTCATAATTGTTGTCATCTTCCTCCTTGACGTGGCCATTATATATTACAATGTTAATTAACCAATGCCCTTTTAAGGGGCATCTCTTTATATCCCTGAAGTTGCATCAGTCGTTCAAGTTATGTTTTCATTTAGTATTTTATTATATCTTTTGATAATTTTTCAATCGTCTAAAATTACTATTTTTTAATTCTATTTAAAATACAATTTGTTCAGTGGTTACAGATTTTTTCAGGTGCTTTGTAGTAATTGGAAAAATATAATCTCCATATATTTTTCAGTTTTGCAGTAGAGACTGAGGGTGGTCCATAAAATGTTTGTATTTCGTATTCTTTGATTATTATTATTATTATTATTATTATTATTATTATTATTATTGTTATTATTATTATAATTATTATTATTATTATTATTTACTCCTTTAGAGTTTTTAACGACAGTGTTAGCTGATGGTTTTTCACTGGAGTTAGAATGACAGCAAGTCTCCTCAAGTCTCCAGGACTCATCTCAGGATTCTGGCCGTTCTCAGCAATGCTGTCATTTGGATAGTCTCTACCCGTCCGCCAAATACCAAGTCCTCCAGGCCTTTTAATAATCCTTTAGTTATTGTGCCAAAAGCACCAACCACAATTGGCACAATCGTCACTTTCATGTTCCAGAGCTTTTTCAATTCTCTAGCAAGGTCGAGGTTGTTGTTGTTGTTGGTGGTGTTGTCTTGTGTGTAATTCAGTTTGGTGTACATCCCGCAATTTTTCAGGACTATATAATAATTCATTCTAGCTTTATTGAAATAGTTAATATTGAGCGAATTTGTTGCAAGCATTTATGCTAATGATTTGTAATTATTTTTTGTTATGTGCGTGGATGATCTGTTTTGTGATTAATACATATCGGCTGTATTTTTTAAAGTTTTCTGTGAGTTTGCCACGTAAGATGGAATATGAAGTCTAGAAAATTAACAATTATATATATAGACTGTATGTCAAAATTGAAGCGATGGTTTCTGAATTATATATATATATATATATATATAGTTAGTCCTGTTGCGTAGTGACTATAGTAAAGGAGTCCAGTATCGTTGAATATATATATATATATATATATATATATATATATATATATATCGAGAGAGAGAGAGAGAGAGAGAGAGAGAGAGAGAGAGAGAGAGAGAGAGAGAATCAACTGATTTCCATTCCTCAATTTTTTTGGCACCAAAAATAGTCCTGTGAAGGTGTAAGTTTTATCTCTTTACGTTTGCATTTATTAACAAGACGGTGCATTCGCCGTAGATTTAGGATTTTGAAATACTGCACGGATGACAATATTTGACTTGCCTCGAAAAATTTGATCGATCAAAGCCCTAAAATAATTTTTGTAATCTTTTCTCTCCCAAAACATTTAAAATACAATTTCTTAGTCAATAAGATTGCTAGAAAAATGATCAATATTTTTAGTAAATTTCGAGCTTACCCAAATAGTATAAGTAATCGAAAGAACAACCATTTCTTCATAAAGCGTGAATTTGTCGACGCTTACACAACTAATGGTAAGTATGGAATTGTTAATACTCCTCTAAGAATGAGTAACGAATTTACTTATTCGAGTACCTTTTTAATTCATTTCTTTTGAGTGAAAATTTGAATTCTTGCCTTTCAAGAATGCGTCTTATTTCAAGTCATTTAATTGTTCATAAATTTAGCGAATGTTGCTTACATTTATATTTGCGTTAAAAAATTTCGTTCGTCCACGGCTGAGTTTATATCTTCGGAAGTTCATATACATATCCTGAAAAAAAGAACTTGAATAAAACTAAACTGATAAAGTGAGTTGTTTGAATTAGAACTGTTAAAATAAACTGAATAGCTTGCAATAGAAATATTTTTGACAATTAAACTCTGTACTTGCACTTACACAGCGCACTTATGCTAAACTGAATTGTATGAAATTGAACTGTTTTTGACATTGAAACTGTTCTAACGCTAAATTTGCTTTTTTAATATAGAACTTTTTTGAGATTTAACTGTGAAACCAAAATCTATACTTAAACTGAATTGGCAGAGTTAGACCTGTCTGAATAAACTCATTAGCTTGAAGTAGACACGATTTTGACAATTAAACAATGCACTCATCCTAAACTTTATAATTTGAAATAGATCTAATTATTTCTTTCTCTTGCTCTTGCTCTTATATCGGCTTTCACCCTGGTTGGTTTGAACCGACTTCCTCCCGAGCAAGAACAACATGTTGAACCATCGCAGGCCACGTTCGCTGATCCTGAGCAAGGTCACATAAAATGGCGAGCCAATCGCCATTCCATCGCCGAAAACCAACTACTTGGGGATCTGATAGTGCTGCTATGTAATCCTTGATTGTGCTGGCCCACGTCTTCAGCTGCCCACCGACACGTTTTCGCCACTTCCGAAGAGAAGAGGGGAGAAGCACATCACGGATGAGCTCTCCATCTGGAAATCGAGCTGTGACCCCGAATCATCGGAGACGGCGTCAGAGCAGGACGGGTGGAAGAGGACAGAGGTTCAGGCGACGATGTAGAGTAGTTGTGGGCACACGATCGATTCGGCTGCATCGTAGAATGTAACGAAGGCAATCGATTATTTGTATAAAATGAATTTAAATAGAACTAAACTGCGTACTTTTGCTGAACTGAATTGCTTGAAAGAGAAATGTTTTTGACAGTTAAACCATGCACTCATGCTAAACTGAATTGTTTGAAATAGAACTATTTGTATAAAAATGATTTGTCGTTAATAAACCTACAATGTTTGATATGCCATAAAACTAAACCAACCTAATACCCTAATTATAATCTTTTCTAATCAAGTTTTTTTTCAAATAACAATTCTTAACAATTATATTTTCCATACAATTAAACGGTTTCAAGTATTCCTATTTAACACGTAAGTTTCTTTTTTACAATCATTCTTTTTTAGAACAGAATTATTGATTCACGTATTAGGTTTGGTTTGTTGGGTTTTATTGCATATCAACCTTTGTGGGTTATTTAACGCCAAATCCATTTTTAGGTAGATAATCTGTTCTATCTAAAACAATTCAGTTTAGCATAAGTACAGTTCAATTGTCAAAAATATTTCCATTTCAAACTATTCAAGCAGTTTTATGTAACAATTCAGTTAAGCTTAAATGCAGTTTTAATGTCGAAAAACAGTTCTATTTCAAATAATTCAGTTAAGCATAAGTACGCAGTTTAAATGTAAGTACGATTTGTCCAAAACATTTCTATTTCAAGCTATTCAGTTTACTCAAACAATTCAGTTTAGCATAAGTATGCTGTTAGTTCTATTTAACCCATAGATAAGGCCCAATCAGGTGCTACCACTCCGGGCCTGAGTGGACCTGGGAGCGATGGCAATGAAGGGATACTCGGCATTCCCCAAAACTCCAGCATTTCTGGAACCTCACCATCAGATTGTTTAGTGTCATATCCAGGACACTCGTTGAGGGGGGGGGGTCTTACCCCTCTGCAGAGAAGCAGTCGGTGTATTCTACAAGATTCATGTATTAGTAATATTGTTAATTTCCAAATTGATTTATTTGACCTATACATGTAACTTTTATACGTAACACCACTCCGGCTTGAAAAGCATTGGTAGTCTTGACAATGAATGGGCATTCCATACTCATCAGAACTCCATCAAATATAGTTTAAAGTCATATCCATGATTTCTCTGCACAAGATGCACCCGAACTTAAGGTTCACTAATTAGAGATTCGGCTGAAAAGTTCATTGGCTGACCACAATACTCATATGAAATGTGACCAAATAATTTTTTTCAACATAGTCTTCCTTCCAGGGTACACATTTTTCAATTAATGTTGATCTTTTTGGATCTCATTTGTCAAAAATGGTTTCAACTGCATATAAACTTTTCAGTCCACACTCGTATAATAATAAAGTATTTTTACAGTAGTATTTTAAGAAAAATGTCAAAGACTGGCAAGAAAAAGACTAGATCTCAGATGAGCGACCATTGTTGCGTGTCAGTTTCCATAAGCAATATGAACATCTGTATTCAGGAAAGATTTAAAATGCACATAAATATAATTTTTTGTTATAGTTGATAAATAGAATTCAGAATTTCTCTCTGATGTAAAGTGGCGTATAAGAAATGACATTTTCTGTTATTTTACACTTTATAGCTTTATTGCATGTGAATACAAACTACTATTTATTTTTTTAACATCCGTTCTTCTTGGTCGTTGGGGTTCACAGATATAAACTAAACAACGGATTGAATAATTGCCAAGAACAATATATTTTTCGATACCATTACAAAAGACAACATCAGTAGTTGTACTTTTAATGTTTGATTCTTATGCCAGAGTAAAGTGTCAAAAATGGAAATTAAGCCAACGTCTATGTTTTATGCCGTATTTTTAAAAAAATGAACAGCTAAAAAAAAAGAAAATACTAATGCATTTAAATTTATGCCGTTATATTTTAAGTGCTCTGGTCTAGTTATGGCCAAGAGGAAAGTTTTAAGCGTTTGAGGCAAAAGATTTCAAAAACCCTCATTGAATCCCCACATGGGTTTTATTATACGCATAAAAGATAATTTGATTTTTCAAAATGGCAAACTTCTTGAGATAACCTTGAATAAAAGCCATCACTGTTATTTGACACTATTTGCACAAAAAAGCATATTTTGACGTTACATAATCCAAGTTTTTAAAGGCCGTACAATAAACCAACTTACATTAGCGTATGTCAATTGTCCAACGGGTTTAATCAATTCAGATATCATGGGAAGCACCCAAGGGACTTTGTAAATTTTCAGAAGCTTACATAATGATGGATAAACAGTATTTTTATTGCTAAGGTGAATCAAATGTTTTACTATGTTTTGCTAACACAAGGAACAATTCGGCGGCTATAGATGCTCGTAGATCGGACGAACCATATTGAACTTGGAGATCTCATGCTTGCCCGATGGTCTCGGAATGTTACCAACTGGATTTGCCACAATTGTTTGAAACACAACCTCAGAATTCACGTTTTTAGGCCCTCGTAACCTTGCCTGATCGTCGAGATTCTTACAACCAATGCTTAATTTCTTGAATTATCGGGTCACTTTACTTTGATCTACAGCGCTTTCACCTTTCTCACAAGAGATGTTTTTGGTTGCTTCACCGGCCCAGATTGAACTCGTAAAGCAGAAGTTCTTCGATTATACCACGATGTGCATTCATCATTGAAACTTCTTTATTACCCACGAATGAACAAAAACTCATTGTGTCTGCTAACCACCTACCACGATTCTACCAAGCGCAGCGAATTCCTCCCACATCTTCAATTGTGTCGGTCACGTGATACGCGCCGCAAACTAACATCAAAATATTGCAAGGCCTTTGACTCTACATAACATCTTCTGGAATGTTTTGGGTTCTGTTTTCACCTTTTAGTTTACATTGCGTATAACGGGTTCATCAACAGCAATTAGTAGTCGTCTAATGATATGTTTTGTTTCAATGGTTAAACACCGGCCATAAACGCTTAAGTTAGTGACTATATAGATGTTTACTTAAAGCTTTCTCCCCGAGCAGGATGTAAATCTGTTCTGAATTAATTTTTCCTTCTCCTAGAGTGGTTTCTTGACTAAGTTTTAAGAATGCAATCTTCATGACAATTTGCGCGTAGCTTCGAGGGAATAGGTGGATTCATTCTTTTCTCAAAGGCATTTGGGCAAAATTAAACGCAAACAACCTCATTCGTGATTTTTACTCTCTCAAAGGAAAGAGCTAGGTTGTAAGTAATCAGAAATATACCCGGAATAAAAGATCCTTAAGACTCTTATAAGGTCTTCAAAATTTTTCTAAAAATTCTGCTACGTGCGTGTTACCAAAATATATTATGTCTTGACTGTTAGTTACAGGGCAGTAATCATTAGTATTAGTATCACATTTAAAAAGTGCGTTTTTACTATTGATTTTCAGTCAGAGTGATATTGTCCTTTTCGAAAGCAAATTTAAAAGTACATCTTCATTATTTTATATAATAGAATAGTTGGTATCATTGAAAGGATTTGGTCTGTACAAAAGAAAAAAGGAGTGGAATATGAAAAATGTACGGAGGAAAATGTGGAGAAAAAACTACAAAATTTTGCTCACAGCTAATTTTACGGATCTTCAACGCTGCCTTTTGCAAGCGAATTAATTTACACAGAGCAAGATTATTTTCAATAGTATGGGTGAACATTAGCAATTCTTTCTTCTATTCATATTATTGGAATCAATCAAATACTGGTCTACCCCTCTATCAACCAGTCGATATATATATAGATATATATCTATATATATCTATATCTATATATATATATATCTATATATATATATATATAGATAGATAGATAGATAGATAGATATAGATATATGCAATTAGAAGGAAACACAAGCCTGGTTGTCATTATAAATTTATTTCGCCGGAGAACATTATTATACTATCCTGTTAGACTTAAGGTTGCGGAACTGCAAATGTAAGGGAATAAGTGATGTAGCAATAGCGATACATCAAGTACTCACGAAGATTTATGCGATATTCTTCATATATTCTATACATATATTCTTTAGACACTGACTAATATATATACTTACTAATATATATATATATATATACTTACTAATATATATATATATACTAGCTTAGCTGGGAACGATGAACTTAGCAGATTCAATGCGGTCGCAAGAGAACATCAACAAACAGGTTTCACAGGAAAGAGAAAAATGTAATTTATAGACTGCGAATAGAATGACAGATATTTCCGTTCGCAGATAAGATCAACAACTTACAGGAAAAAAAAAAAACAGAAGTATGTAAATTCCGATAACCAGCCATAAACAGAAAAATACGTGAGCGAAGAGGATATTCCTATTCCCGCATGTGACTTGAAAAAATAAAATAAGGTTTGTAATTTTGAACTGAAGGCAGAGAACCGCTGGCCTCTCGAGTGAAGAGGGAGGTCCACTGGTCACTCAAGCAAACCTGTCGGCTCCCCTGTGTGTGATCTCCGGCCGTCGTACTACTTCTCTAAAAGGTTCCCCGCCACAGAAGAAATATGTGCAAACTCACTATGACTGTATTCCTACTTCAAACAGACACCGCCGTCGAAGAATAAAAGTATGAATTATATTTTTATATATCCACGAGGTATTCGTTGTTTGTCTAGCGGTGATATATATATATATATATATATATATATATATATATATATATATATATATACTGAATAAAGTATGGATTGAAATCGCACAGAATGTAAATATAGAAAATGCTTCAATCAAATGGCCCACCATTGTCAAATTACTTGAAGGTTTTCACCATTCGTCCTCATTGCTAAACCACTAACAAAGTAGAATACTGAGACATAACCAGCAAGAATAAATAATTTTTTTCAGAATCTATGTTTCCGTCGAGATACATAATTGAAATTTGAAACTACCGTAATATAGTTTTCTTTCTTGTTACTAAAGACACATTCTATTACGATAAGATCTTTAGTGAAACATCCCAATCTGATTTTTGAAACATCATTTCATTTCCCTATATATATATATATATAGAGAGAGAGAGGGCA
>OY757911.1:78062928-78075428 GCA_963585895.1 Sepioteuthis lessoniana
CCAAGAGACAGACGAAGTATGCTGGCTCTCCCAGACCCAAGAAGGCCAGACAGAACAAATCCACCCAAAAACCTTTGATGATACCTTTTTTTGACAGCACTGGCATGATGTACATGCACTGGGTTCCCACTGGTCAGTCAGCAAGGAATACAATATTGAGGCTTTAAGGGAGTTCAGGAAGATATTCCATCGGAAGAGGCCACCACTTTTCAAATCGGCTCAGTGACATTTCCAGCCGGACAATGCACCAGTCCAAAACTCCATCTTTGTCACAGACTATTTGACTAACATGAGCATGAAGACATTTCCTCACCGTCCCTATAGTCCAGACCTTGCTCCCTGTAGCTTTTGCTTATTCCCTAAGCTCAAGGAAAAACTTAGAAGCTGTCGTTATGAGACAATTTAGGAGATGAAAGAGGCTGTGACGAAAGTCATTGATATGTTCACACATGAAGACTTCCCTGACGTCTTCCAGAAGTAGTTGGAACGGTACAACAAGTGCATTGCAGCCGAAGTTGATTACTTCGAATGGGACTAGAGTTTCATGAGTGTACTATCAATAATAGTGCCCATACAAAAAAAAGTCTGGAAACATATTATGTGCTCATTGTATATAGTTCCAAATCATGTTTAATGATCATTTTAAACAATTACGTTTTGAACTAAATATTTTTAATAAGATTGATTTTTACAAAGTTTTATGGAATCAAGTATTCCTATCTAATATGAATAATTTCCAAAGAGATTTATTTGAATCAAAGGTAGTACTTAGCAGGTAGTAGCACCTCCATTCAGAGTAAGCCTCGGAGTAAGTGTTAATTTCCTTCACTACAGAATACCTGAACAGGGACGTCATTATTAAGTTTCATAAGCATGATGCCCTTTTGGAATGGGGTATTATTCTTCTACAAAGAATTGACTCAGTCTATTCTAGAACTTGCTGGAAGATACTCTTTTTGGTTAAGCTTATAATAGATGAAAAATGCAATTACGTGCTGTAGATTCTCTATCAGATTTTGAATCAGAGTCCTGAATAAATCGACTTATAATGCTGAATGAGGCTGTTTCATTTCGCACTTATCCTTTTTGGAAAGGCATTAATCTTTTTTTCTGGTGTGACCTTGTGGCGTAATGCTTAAATCGATGGACTGTGGAATCATAGTAAGCGAGTTCAAATTCCAGTCGTACTATTATATTCACTTTCGAACAAATATCCTGGGGAAAAGTATGAACATTCTTATCCACCCAGCTATGGGTTTAATAGTATCACTACCTTTCTTTTAAGAGAATGGCTTTGGCGTTAAATAACTTGCAAAGGTTGACATGCCATTAAACAAACAAACGAACCTAATTTTTCTTTTTAACATAGGTGAATAATGTGACAGATTTACATTTTAATCTTGACTGGTCAACATGTCTAGAAGATCAAACTGATATTGAAACCCTTTTTTTGAAAATATGTGGTTTACTTTTTTACCATCCTTCTGTATTCAGCCCACTCAAGAAAGTTTGTCTAGTCCTATACCAGCCTTCACCATAATAAGTAAATCGTCAGTGTAAGCATTTTATCATTTCCCTGAACTATTGAGCACTCATATGTAGTTCCCTGCAACACGCACATATGCAACCACCCACCCAACCACACACACACACACACACATATATATATATATATATGTGTGTGTGTGTGTGTGTGTGTGTGTGTGTGCGCGCATGTGTGTGCTGAATAACATTTTATGAGCTCACTTTATCGAAGTAGTCATTTAAACTTGGGCTACAGAAGTTAATACTCTGGACATCTGTCGGTGTAATGATTGCGATAATCTATGGAACTGAAAGCGTAGTGGTAGAGTACTGTAACACCAAAATTCTTCAAGAGGCTCGTTCAGCGAAACGGTTATCTTAATTGGAGATGGAATAGGCGAACAGAGTTCAAGAACTAGATGGAGCTGTTTGATTTTCCTTTTGCATTAATTCAATTGGGACAGACATGAATCCACCTGTTCTTACCCTTGCAATAGGTATATAGTTAGGCAGAGTTGGGTGTTTATATATGGTTATGCTACCAGTTTATGCAAATAAAACCCTAAATTCAAACCTACTCTGTGCTCTGCTTAAGAATTGATCTTGAGTCACATCCTAATCGTGTCGAAAGGATTTAATACATAGATACAATTATTTTACATTTTATTTGTTTTAACTTAGCTTTGTTATCATGGCATCAAGCATTTTTTTATATGAACAATTTGTTTCTCGAACTTTTTAAATACATAACTAGATAGAGTCTATTTGGTATTTTGATGTTTGGGTGTTGCTCAACAAAATTCTATAAACATAGGATTACAGTAAAGCTTTTAGTTTATTTATTTCTTTTCGTAAAGCTGATTGTACTTTCCGTAATCATTTGTGTGAATTTTTTCAAGTTTTTTTTTTCTCTCATTATAGTTGGTTTTGTGCTTTAATTCTTATTTCATAGTTTAAACTCTCCGACTGATTTTGCATCTTCTTTTTCTGATAATGATTTAATCATTTTGCAAATGTCTTTTTTTTTTCATTACCTTGTTTAGCTTCTGTATATATTAAGTTAGACGATATTTTCAGTTTTTATTTCGAGTAGATTATTTACATTCTCCTTTTAAAGTTTTCTTTTTTTTTTCACATGATATTGTAATTTCACTTTTGACATTATCTGTTTTATGTCATCCCATTACATAATTTTCTTACAAATTAGACTTATCTGACGAGTTCGTTCATGGTTTCTACTATTTTCTAATAACTTTACTTTTATAATGAATTAATACAGTTTTGTAAAGTTGACTAATGAAGAAATTGGTAGGAAAATACGCAAGTTATTTTTTTTAAAGAAACATTTTCCCAAGCAACTTAGAATAATTACATAAATTAAATATCCTGATTCATTTAAACATAGCTTGTATCACTGAGGTTATAAATGTAATTATAAAATGTAAAAGAGAATCTAGGCATAAACACTTGTTATTGTTTAAGTTCAAATCTTAATGATTGTGTTTTTAAGCATTTTCTGCCAATAGAATTGTTATTATTGATAGGACTTCAATATTTGTATACTACAAGTCTACATATGCAATAATCCTCTTTTAATTTACTCTAGAAATTATAACAAAATAGATATTAAGAGCGTTCAGAATAAAGATAACATTTTCATTCTTAGAATAAGTCATAACCTACATATTTCTAAATATCACATTTTAAAAAAGAGAAAACTTGAGTGAAGAATCATGGATCTTCTTACTAATAAAATTAGTTAACGAAATATAACATTAGACTATATGGTTTTTATTTCCTGCGATGCCTGTATCTGAACGCGGAATCGTCTTAAAGTTTCAACAATAATATCAAGACAGACAGGTGAGCATGAGTTCCTTCTCAGAGGATGCACAATTACAGCTTTAAAAGCTGCATAAAATCAGGAATGCTTTGTCATAATACGGAACTATTAATATTATTGTTTTATCAAAACATAATCTATATGTTTAAAATTTGAATTTATGTTTGAAATTTGGGGAAGATTTTCTACTTACACAGTACATTTTAAGCTCAAGGAATTTCCGGTCATTTTTTTATTGTCGAAAATCAAGATAGCTTGGTTCACAGTGACTATGTCAACGGGTATGTTTATATCTAAAAGGATTTGCAAAAAATAACACCAAATCTTAAAAAGGGAATATTCTGACGAGGCATGTTAGAATACCATCTTAAAAGCGTGTCAGGAGAAATTCTATGAAGCATTATGCATATTGGTGGTTTTTAAATTTTCTGTTGCTGTCCGCGAAAGCCTTATATAAACCAAGTAACAGAGATTGATTTATTAGAGCTCCAATATCCAGTTTGTCTCCTATTAAAATGTTAAAACATTTAAATATGTTCGGAAAGCCGAAGAGGCTGAATTACACCATGGTTGTAGTTAAATGAAACTGTCGCTGATTCACTTCCTTCAAACGAAATTAAACCAACGGCAGTTGATTTGTTTCCACCGGTCATAGAACTATTCCAAACAATACTTAACCCCTGTTGACACAGTAATATTTCCTTCTGACTTATATATAGGCATTGTAAAGCAGGCGTAAGTCTATATCTTTGGAGAAATGTTTATGTGGTCAAACATAAATGGCATCCGCAAGATCTGGAAGCCAAGAACTGAACCCCACGTCGTCCGTGCTTGTTAAGAAACTTTAGATGGATTCAAAAACAACTGGATAATAGTTGGAGTTTTTAAAAATACAAACTATGCCGAAAAAATGCTGGCATAAATGAAGTCTTCCTGAGGAAAGATATCCAGTCACTCAGGAGTAAATATATGTGGACGATTGACACACTAGAGTGAGAAATAGCCCATACCGGATATTTACTCTTATCTATACAAATGAACCGAATCCTTAACCGGACTGTAAAAGTAATGTGTCAATTGTGACAATTATTTAAATTGCATTCCAACTGACCGTATTCGGGATTGGGTCTTGAAAAAAGGGGCCCAACGTAATATAACTATCTAATTATATGTAAGATGACCCTTATCATGATCATTAGCAAACAATTACGTCTTCAACTAAATGTGTTTAATAAGAAGGATTTTTGAAAAGTTTTATGGAATCAATTATTCCTAATATGAATAATTTTCAAAGAGATTATTTGAACAAAAGGTCGTACTTTTAATTGAGCATCTTCTTTTTAATCCCAACTATCATGAGATAATCATAGCCAGTATTTTGCATCTCAACGTACTGACCAATTAACCCAATTATATTGTTTCTCTCTACTAGTTTTTACATTTGATCTAACTGGGGTTTGTTCCCTGAAATCAAAGTGAGGGCAAGTCTACGCAGGTCTCCAGGAATTTTGTTTGTGTTCTAGCTTATAACATTGATTTGTGCTGCTATTAGAAAGATTCAGTTTCTCTCTAAAGGTTTCCTTTTCGTAGCTATATTCAGACCTTCTCTTGTGAGATTTCACCAATTTGTTGCTTCCAGTATGCATTGGGTTTTTTCTTTCTATTTCTGTTTCCTAGTTTTTATTGTTGTTTTGTTTATCCTTACGTGTTATTATTGGCAGGTTTTTCTTTGCTTATTTTCATGTAGTCCTCGAGTCTTCGTATTGATGCATCGCGGTCATTTTCAATACTGACGATCCCTGTCCCTCCTTTTTTGACACATATATGTTATATCTCAAATATATGGCCGAGTGCATCGTCATTAACTTTCTTATCCTCTGGTCCATTTATCTGAGTCTTGTCCGTTTTAAGAATATTCCAAAATATAGCAAAGAAGACTGCCCATGTGTCTATCTGACTGAGGAAATTTCTGCTGCATAGCTTAATCTCTAGAAGCTTTCTCCTTGATTTGTGGTAATCTTTTCTTAATTCTTCTTTATTCTCTGCTTGTTTAATGATGCCCGCATCCAATATTCCCAAGTACTTGAAAGTTCCTTTTTCTTATGACAGATTTGATTCTTTCTTAATATGGCAGTTCACTTCCTTTTTTATTTGTGCTTTTCTATTCTTCATTATGAGTATGATACATTTTTCTGTACCAAATACCATTTCTATATCCTGGCTATATACTAGTATTGCTTGTATCAGAACCTCTAAGTTTTAAAAAGAATTTGCCAGATAGCTTGATGCCGTTCACGTACATAAGGTGATCAAACTTTTTTGTGATTTTGTAAATTTATAGCCCACAGTGCAATCCTTAAGTATATAATTTAGTGGCATCACTTCTATTCACAATAGCAACGGTGAAAGCGCATCTCCTTGTAAGATGTCTCTCTAGATTTTTACCTCAGCTAAAATTGTTCCTATCGTTGTTAATTCCACTTCTCGGCTTTTCTTGTCTTCCGTTTTGAATTTGACGACAGTCGGATATTTTGTACATTTTGAGATATTTTATTACCCAAGTTTGCAGCACCATTTCATTGGGCTTTTTTTCAGTCAGTTCATGCCATAGTTACGTTTTTCCCACCACACCTGGGTTTCCTTCAGGCTATGCTGATCAATGTATTGTAAGTCATCTGTTCCTCTTATTCATCTGTGGTATAATTTCTGCTCTTCTGAAAACAATCCGTGTCATATAAGCTAGTAACAGATTTCGATTCTTATTTGTACCGTCATAATTTGCCACGTCATCGGTAAACACATTATTATTCTATAATTGAAAGCGATGTTTCCTTTTTTTGGAGGCGGGGGTCTTTCTGGAACAGGAAAAGTTTCTCCTTCGTCATTTATTCAGTTATACTTGCTTCTTCTTGGTATTAACCCTTTTGTAGAGCCAGTTTCTCATAAATTGACATGAATTAAAAAAAAAACAAACAAAAAAAAACAAACACGTAATTCATCATGGCCTGGCCTTTTTCGATACGGTATTTTCTTAACGGTTAATCAGAGCGATTCTAGGTTCATGTCCACTTCAATGTTTCCTTTGAGTTTTTGGAATTACTTTTTCATGCAATTTACCCATTCCGTCTTTCTTTTAAGTCATTTCTGTTCCCATAGTTTATTCCAAAATTGATCCCTTTCCTTTTCATCCGGTTGTTAGTTTGTCCTTGTTCATTCTCGGCCTACTGATGTGTCGAATTTTCTCATGTTATTTTGGAAAGTTATGTTTTGATTCTTATGCTTGACACAGTCTCGCTATCTTCCAAGTCTCTCTTCTTTCTCTAATTTATTTTAACTTATTTCTTCATTTTAAGAACAGTTTGCATTTTTTTTTCAACCAATCATATTCTTGCCTATTTTTCCTTCCTTGGAACTTTCACTTTACTTTCACGTTACTTTACCATTCCTTATCACCGAATTTACCATCTCGGTTTTGTAGGGGGTGTCCTCGTGGTGTAATGGTTAAAGCGATGAACTGCGGAATCGTAGTACGCGAGTTCGTACTCCAGTCGCGCTATTATGTTCACTTTCGGGCAAATACTCTTGGGAAAGGTATGAACCCCCTTATTCTCCCTCCAGCTATGGGTAAATAGTACGACGGACTAGGTTCTTCAGCCTTGTTGAGGCAACTAGTCTAGGAGAAGGAAAACTGAATTCAAACTCCGCTTAAAAATTGACCTTGTGTCATATCCTGCCCGAGCGGAGGGGTAGGTAAATAGTACCATCTCGGTTTTGTATTTCTGTTCGGGTTCCGTAGGGAACATTGAATTTATCGCTGACTAGTTTGCACCTGTATAAATTTGTTTACTAAGTTCTATGATATTGTCTGCTAGATTATTTAGTGATGATTTAGCTTACCTTTTCGGTTTCTACATTAAATATTGCAGAATCGGTTCCTGGGAGATTTTAATACATTGTTCTCAGCTAGGATTTTCTATATTAATTCTATATTTTTGTTTTGCACCAACACTTGTTTTGTGGTAGTGTTGTCAGTGGTGTTTCATTTTTCAGCGTTTTCGTTTTAATCGGGGTCTATAACATTTCATGAGTGAAAGGGAGCTCGTGTTCACATTGTTCACTATTTGCAGGTTCACATATTTCTAGTATATCAAAGTTAGAAAAGCTGCTTTTCTTAAGAATCATTATAGCTTTGTCAGCAAATCTTTGGCTTGTATAAAATCTAGTGGATTCTACCCAAATTTCTATCATTCTTATTCTATACATATCTACCAACCCCACTGCTCGGGTAGAATATGACACTAGGTTAATTTTTTAAGCGGGGTTTAACAGGTTTGAATTCAGAGTTTTCCTTCTCCTAGACTTGTTGCCTCACCAAGGCTAAAGACCGTACTCTACCCTACTATTTATCTATAGCTGGAGGGAGAATAAATGGATTCATACCTTTCCCAAGAGTAATAGTGCTATGTGAAATGCAATCAGCCTCGTCCAGGTTTTGAACTCGTGCTGCCGTGTTGATTTCCTTCGACGATAATCCTTACACTACGGGCACCTCCAACTATCATACCAAAGTTTGCTATTTTGCAAGAACTCTTTTTTTGTTGTTGATTATTATAAGGTTTGTTCGGCTGGCCGAGATTAGGTGATCCGTTTATATGTCAAAATCCCAGGGGAGTTTGTGTGTCTCATTTCCCAGGACAAATATTGGGTTGTGCATATACCATTTGTTCGTCTGGTCAAACTTCAATTTCTGACACAATTCCAAGTGGATCACATAGCCCACCCAGTGGTGCTTAGTCTTATACTCTTTCTGTGCTAATTTGCTGCATTCGCTTATTATGTGATTGATCGCTTCGTCTCTATCACCACATAACCTATATTTGATGTTTTCTTTGCGTCTTATATATTCATATGGTTGGTCATTATGACGTTGTTTTGTGCTGTTATTAGAAGAGATTCAGTTTCTCTTTTAATGTTTCCTTTTCTGAGTAACCACGAGGATTTCTCGTGTGAGATGTTGCTCGTTAGTTCCTTAAAACGTCCATAGCGTTGTTTTTCTTTTCACTTTTGTTTTCTGGTTATTGTTGCTTTGCTGATCTTCGTGTTGTTAGTATTGTTTCTGGGGGCTATAAGCAGTTTTCAACCGCATTTTCTGTGTGGTCTTCGAATCGATGTGTCAAAGCTATCTTCAATGCTGGCGACTCCTCTTCCTTCCTCCCTTCCTAGCATACATACGTTGTGGATTCAATAGGTTTTCAGACTTTTTTGTACAGGCATCTAAAATAGTCGTAGACTCCTGAAAATTCACTATGTTATTGCTATACATCTTTTTTATGAACAATCTTTATGATTTCAGGTTCAAATTAACAGCTACAGCAAGAATTGGAATACATCTTCCTAAATCCTGATTGTCACAGCTGGTGAATTTCAAAAATGTAATCTGGACGTGAGGACACTTTGGAAGAACGATATGCAATAAAATTCTTTTTTAGACTTGGAAAAATGCCACAGAAGCGTATGGGATGCTTCAGACTGCTTTTCAACCATCTTGCATGAATCGAGCATTCAAGGAAGGCAGGGAGTCTGTGAGGGATGATGAGAAGTGTAGGATGAGTAAGGAAGTCAATACACCTGAGTTAACTGTCCAAAGGGTTAGGCTTATGGTTACTATGTTGAGGTAGAGATTCCATCGGAAGAGGCCAGCACTCTTCAAATCGAGTCAGTGGCATTTCCACCAGGACAATGCACAAGTCTACAACTCCATCCATGTCGCAGACTATTTGACCAAGATGGACATCAAGACAGTTCCCCAGACTCCCTATAGTCCAGACCTTGCTCCCTGTGACTTTTGGTTATTCCCTAGGCTCACAGGCTGTCGTTATGGGACAATTGAGGAGACGAAAGAGTCTGTGACGAAGGTCATTGACACGCTCACACAAGATGTCTTCCCTGGGACCTTCCAGAAGTTGTTAGAACGGTACAACAAGTACATTGCAACTGGAAGAGATTACTCCGAAGGTTACGAGAGGTTCATGTGTGTACTATCAATAAAAGTGCCCATACGAAAAAAGTCTGGAAACGTATTTAATGATCCTCGTAGTGTGTCAATGTAATCTCTGGTATACAAGGCCTTATGCATGGTCATTAGTTTTCTTATTCTTTGGTCGATTGGTTTAAGTTCTTCTCTGGTCCACTTGATCAATGTTCCCAAGAATCATACGTAGGATACATCCCAGGTATTTATCGCTTTAATAAGGTTCATGCTATAAGCTTTTTGGTCGAGTAAATTTTCTGGTTCTTCTGAGATACTTTTTCTTTTTTTTCTTTCATTTCCAGATGTTTGATGGGTTCAGCTTCCAATATCTCCAATTATTTGCTCCAGCAATGCAACGCAGTCTATAGTCAAAATAGGATAGAAAGATGGATGAAGTGTTGTATCCTTCCTTTCCCTAAAAAAGGCGACCTTGGATTAACCAAGAACTACCGAGGGATAGCACTTACATCCATAGCAGCCAAAATCTACAATGCCCTACTACGAAACCGCATAGAACCCAAAATAGACAACATCCTTAGGAAAAACGAAAATAGCTTCCGGAGAAATAGATCCACAACCTCACAAATATTGACCATCCGTAGAATCCTTGAAGGCGTTCGGGCAAAAAACCTTCAGGCGACATTACTATTTGTCGACTTTACCAAGGCCTTCGATTCCATCCACAGAGGGGAAAATGGAACAAATCCTACTTGCATACGGCCTACCAAAAGAAACCGTAGCAGCAATAATGATTATCTACAGAAACACCAAAGTGAAAGTACGTTCACCAGATGGAAACACGGAATACTTCGACATTGTTGCAGGAGTACTACAAAGAGGAACGCTAGCCCCGTACCTCTTTATCATATGTCTAGACTACATGCTTAGAACTTCGATCGACAAAATCAGAGAAAATGGCTTCGAGCTGACTAAGAATAGAAGCAAAAGGTACCCCGCAAAAACAATCACGGACGCCGACTACGCTAATGACTTGGCGTTACTGGAGAATACGCCTAATCAAGCAGAAACACTACTACATAGTTTGGAACGAGCCGCAGCAGGCATTGGCCTCCATGTCAATGCACACAAAACTGAATATGTGTTACAACCAAACCGACAACATTACCACACCAGACACATTCACCTACCTAGGAAGTAGCGTCTCATCAACCGAAAACGACATCGACACACGACTGACGAAAAGCATGGACGGCTATCGATAGGCTCTCGATCATATGAGAATCAGACCTGACCGATAAAATGAAACGCAGTTTCTCCCAGGCAGCGGTTGTATCGATACTGCTATATGGATGCACTACATGGACGCTAACTGAACGGCTGGAGAAGAAACTTGACGGCAACTACACAAGAATGTTGAGAGCAATATTGAACAAGTCCTGGCGACAAAACCCCACGAAACACCAACTATACGGCCACTTCCCTCCCATCACGAAAACTATACAAGTTAGACGAACCAGACACGCAAGACACTGCTGGAGAAGCAAGGACGAGCTCGTAAGTGATGTACTCCTATGGACCCCCACATATGGCCCAGCAAAAGCAGGACGACCAGCTCGAACTTTCATACAGCAGCTATGTGAAGACACAGGATGTAACCCTGAAGACCTTCCGGAGGCGATGAATGATAGGGAGAAGTGGCGAGAGATAGTAAGGGATATCCGTGCTGGCGGCATGACATGATTATTATTATTATTATTATTATTATTATTGGGTTTTTACCTCAAGGCTTAGTTTTTGTCTTCCACTTGAGTAAGAGAATGTCTTCTCGGCTCTCCAGCACGCTTCTGAGCATTCCAATCGCTTTAAACAATGCTGTGGTCTTGGTCATTCTAAGGGCAAAACCTAAAATTGGACAAGTGATCAGTTTGTTTTCGGAAAATATCATATGGTTCATTCTCTGATATAGATTCTGGTTTCAGAATATACCATATGGTAGTATCTTCAAATTCCAAGTTCTTGCATAATTCCAAGTGGATCATTTTCCCCACTCAGTAATACGTTATTTTGAACTACTTTTAGTGTTTGTTTGTTGCATTCGCTTATTATGTGAATCAATGATACTCCACATAATATTTACTTGCTATTCTGTTACGTAATATTATTTTTGTTGTAACATTATTTGTTCTTATGGCATTGCTTTGTACTGATATAAGAATAGATTCAGTTTCTGTCATGTGTTTTCTTTTTCTAATCCATGTGCAGGTTTTTTCGTGTTCAATCTTGCCAGTTTGTTGGTTGTAGTATCCATTTATTGTTTCTCTTTACATTTTTATTTTCTAGTTTTGTTGTTTTTCTGTTTCTCGTGATGCATGGCTGTTACTAGCTGCTGCAATTTATCTCCCTTTATTTATTTTAATGTATTCCTTTAATTCTTATATTGATGCATCAATGCAATCTCCTCTGCATGGGAAAACCTTTTCTCCTTCTTTTCTTAATACATGGAGTCTGTCTATGTCATCTCTCGAGTGTAGGTCCTTTTTCATTGTCATCAATTTCCTTGTCCTTTGTTCTGCCCGTTGATTTCCTCCCTTAACCATTACAAGAATGGTCCAGAGTATCTAACAATGGCAACTGCAAAGTTTTTTTTCCTATCCCTTGGATGAGGAAAGTTTTCACGTTCGTCTGAAGTACTCTTTTCTTATTATTTTTCTTTCATCTTTGTTGTTTTCATGGTGCCCACTTCCAGTATTCCCAAGTATTTGTAATTTTCTTACAGTTTAAGTGTTATTATTATTATTATTAGTTTCTTTCTTCTCTTCTTGCACCTTTCTGTTTAGTAGAATTCATTACCGGGCCATTAACTGAGAGAAAGTTGTGAACATACACATTTTGTTTACACAATCTCTGCTATTAAGTGATACTTAAAATGTACATTATTATATTTTCTTTGCAAAGCTAACACTCTCTCGGGTATATTAGTAATTCCACTGTTTTTATATTTCTTGTAAACCGGGGTTGCCAGCATCTTGTATCTTATTTTTCTGGTTTTATATATATTTCATGACCATTCCTAGGGGCCCAATTATTAAAGGTGTATCAATAGTTTTAACGCATAACGTTTCTTCAATTTCAGTGTCTAGA
>OY757911.1:78080428-78202928 GCA_963585895.1 Sepioteuthis lessoniana
GGAGATATTTATTACTCGCTAACAAGTTGTTTATTAGTTCCTGAGGGACAGAAAAGGATCCAGAGGCACAGGAGAGTTACTGTACATAGAGCAGCATATCCTCACCGAGAGCAAGACCAGACGGAAAAAATATAGTTATCGACTGGATTGACAACAAAAACGCATATGGTATGATCCGAAAAAGCTGGATAATAAAGAGCTTCAAAATGTTCAAAATATCAGATGAAGTCAAACTTTATCAAGAAAATCATGAAAAACTGGAAAGAGGAAATGAGAGGAAGAGGGAAAGGCTTTGGTAAAGTAAAGATCCAAAGCGGTATATTTCAAGATGTTCTATCACTCTTACTATTTATAATTTCCATTATGCCATTCAACCAAATACTCAGAAAATGCACTGCCGAAGACAAACTTAGTAAATCGCAGGGAAAAACCAATCACCGAATGTAAATGGATGACATCAAACTGTATGCAAAAGTGTAAAAGAATTTGAAATTCTTATGCACACTGTGAGAATATAGAGTCAGGATATAGGGATTGAATTTGGCGTAAACATTGTGCCATGCTAGTACTAAGAAGTGGTAATCCATTGCTGACGGACGGAATCGATCTGCCAGATCAGACAAAATTACAACGCTCGGAGAAAAGGAAACCTACGAATACTTGGACCTCTAAGAAGGTAACACCATCAAACAAGTGAAGATAAAAGAAAAATTAAGAAAGAGTGATTCAGAAGAACCAGAAAGCTACTTGAGATAAAATTATGTAGCAGAAACCTTATCAAAGGACAATTACTGGTTGTTTCCCTCGTAAGATATTCGGGACCATTCTTTAAGTTGACCATAAAGGACATAAGCAAATGAACCAAAAAAAAAAAGAAGGAAACTAATGGCCATGCATGAGGAACTACATCCCAGAGTTGATGTTGATCGACTATATCTATCAAGGAAAGAAAGAGGAAGAAGATTGCTAGCACTGAAACAACGTTGATGCATCGATACAACGACTCGAAGACTACATAGAAAAGCGGTGAGAATAACTGGCTTCATACACCAAAAACCAAACGGACAACACGAGGACCAACAGAATGACAATAACCAGAAAACAAAAATGGGAAGGAAAGCAACTCTATGGAAGTTTTAAATGACTGATAGGCAACATCTCACGCGAGAAAACCGGGACGTGGCTAAGGAAAAAAAACCTATGAGAGAAACTTTATCTCTTCTAATTGCAGGACAAAACAATGCCATAAGAACCAATCGTATCAAAGCGAGATAAATAAGACGAAACAAAATAGCATATGTGGGTTATGTGGTGATAGAGACGAAACAATCAATAACATAAAAATCGAATGAAGCAAATTGGCTCCGAAGGAGTAGAAAACTAGCCACGACTGGGTGGACAAGGTGATCCACGGGGAGTTGTGCAAGAAATTTCTATTTGACCGTACAAACAGATGATATATGCGCGACCCAGCGTCTGTCCTGGAGAAAGAGGCACAAAAACTCCTCTGGGATGTTAACATGAAAAAGGATCACGTAATCTCGGCCAGGCGACTAGATCATATTATGATAAAAAAAGAACTTGCAATATTGTTGACTTTCCTATCCCGGCTGACCACAGAGTAAAAATTAAAAGAAAATTAAAAGAATGATAAAAACTGGAATAAGAAAGTGACAATTATACCAATTGTAATTGGTGCTCTTGTTATTGTCAACAATGGATTATTAAAGGGATTGGAGAACTTGGAAATAATGGGAGTGGAGACCATCCAAACTTCTACATTATTGAGTTCGGCCAGGGTACTCAGAAGATTCTTGGAGATTTAAGGAGATTTGCTCTCACTCAAACTTCACTGAGAAACCATCAGCTAACGCTGATTTGAAAAACTCTCAAGAAGTAAACAACAACGACAATAATAATAATAATAATAATGATCAACTATGTCAATACAATTAAAAAGCAGAATGATTATTGAAATAGACACAGTTAGGTGGGGAAGATGATCCACTGGGATTTGTGCAAGAAATTAAAGTTTTACCATACGAAAAAATAGTATATGCACATTGTGCATACCATCCTGGAGAATGAGACGCTCAAACTTCTCGAGGATTTTAATGCACAAACAGGTCACGTAATCTCGGCCTAACGGCCAGACTTAGTGATAGTTTATAAATTAAGAGAACCTGCTGAATAGTAGACTTTGTAGTTCCATTAGATCACAGAGTAAAACTGAAAGAAAGCGAAAAGAGAGATAAGTACGTAGGCCTTGCTACTGAACTAAAAACAACGATGGATCATGAAGGTGATGGTTATATCAATTGTTATTGGTTCGCTCTATACTCTCACGAAGGGATTATGGGAAACTGGAAAACTTGGAAATTAGAAGACAAGGGGTGACCATCAAGAAAAAGATATTATTAAGATCAAACACAATACTAAGAAGAGTCTTGGAGACTTGAAGAGACTTGCTGTCACTCAACCCTAGTGGAAACCATCAGCTTACACTGGTGTAAAAATCTCAAAAGAATATATCAATAATACTAATAATAATTAGTAAATGCAGCAAATTAGCGTAAAAGAGTATAAGATTAGACACGATTGGGCGAGGAGGGTGATCCACAAGGAATTGTACAAGAAACTGAAATTTGACCATTGCAGAAGTAAAACACGGAATCCTCCGGGAGAATGAGGTTCACAAACTTCTCTGGGATTTTGAGATACAAATATATCACCTAATTTCGGCTAGACAATCAGACCTAGAAATAGTCAACAAGGAAAAAAAGAGAGATGCTGCTGAATAATAGGTTTTACCGTCCCAATAGACCTCAAAGTTAAAATAAGAGAAAACTAAAAGATCGATAGGTAATTAGACCTAACATGACAACTAAAAAAACTTCGAAACATGAAAGTGAATGATATCAATTGTATTTGGCGAGTTTGGAACAATCCCCAAGATATTGTTAATGGGACTGGATGACTTGGAAATCGAATGACAAGAGGCGACCATCCACACAACAGCATACTGAGAAGAATCCTTGAAACTTAAGAAGACTTGTTATCATTCGAAATCCATTGAAAATCCATTGAAAATCCATCTGCTAATGCTAGTGTGAAAAGCCCTGAAAGAAGTAAAATATCAAAAGTTGAGAACTTGAAAAATAGTGGATTTTGCCGTCCAACCGGATCACTAACTGAAAATCAAAGAAAAAAAGAAGAACGGTACGTACTTGGACATTGCTAAAGAACTAAACAGTGATTTAACATGAAAGTGACAGTAATTCCAACGATTATTGGTTCACCCAGAATGGTCCCCAAATGCTTGATAAGGGGACTGAAAGAATTTGGAATTAGAGAACGAACCGAGACCATCCAGGCTATAGTATTGTTAAGATCAACCAGAATACTGAGAAGAGTCCTGTGCAAGAAATTAAGATTTGAAAATGTTACCTAATGGTATGTTCAAAAGCTAGAATCACTACAACAGAATAAGACGCAGAAAATTCTCGGGAATTTTGAGATACAAATGGATCACCTCATCCTTGCCAGACGACTAGAATTAGTGTTAAACAAGAAAAAAAAGGATTGATATCTTGTAACTTTTGTCGTTCCTTTGAACCACAGAGTGAAAATAATGATAAGACAAGTCTTTGAACCCGGACTGGGAACTAAAAACAGTTTATGGAGCATGAGTGTGAAGGTGATGGCAACTATAGTTGGTGCCCTTAGAACGGTCCCTAAAGGTTTGGAAAATATCTGGAAAGATTTGAAATCAGTGGGAGAATCGACACTATTCAAACCACTGGATTGCTAAGATAAGCTAGAATACGCAGATGAGTCAAGGAGACCTTAGGACTTTGCAGTCCATCAGACTCCAGTGAAAGACTACCAGCCAACCTTGGTGGGAAAAATTCATAATAAGTACAATGGTAATAACATAAAGCATAGAGGGAAATAAGTAACGGGATGCAAATGAACTAAAATACTTCTGAAGAATAATATCTTAACCGAAATAGCACAACACAAAACATGAATAGATAAACAACATGACTAATGAATTTCTGTACTTGAAGAATGCTTGGATGCTGAAATACACCGGTTGCCACTGAGGACATCACTCAAGAATGCATCAAATTGGAAGACACTACTAGGCCAAGAAATTATACAAAGAATTCACGTTCATACATAGCATATTTTCTCAGCATTTGAGTAAATACCTAAAAGAGCCCAGACTATCCAAAAGGTTGACAAAGGGAAAATTACTCTGATTGAGAATGACGCCGATATAATTAACGGTTATAAGCCACTCTAGACCGATGGCCTGTTTACTTATGATGTGGAAGATTCTGACTGCACAAACAAGATAATGAGTCTATTACTCTCATGGAAGCCGGGTACTATGTCCTCAAAAGAAGAAAGTATGTCGTTTAGGAACAAGAGAAACAGAAGGAATATAAGTGTCAAACCAGGAAAGAATCAGAACGCTAAATGAAAAATTAAACTACAAATATCAGGGAGTGTTATGTGTTAATTATAAATGGAGCAATAGCATGGATAAACTTCAAAAAGGGATATAAGATTATCCTGGAAACATGGATAATAGAATATTTGAAAATGTTCAATAAATCAGAGCTATTTTTTAATCTTCATCACCAGAATTATGGAAAACTAGATATCCGTGCTAGCGGCCCGACATGATGATGATGGATAGTAAAATTAGCCGCAGATGAACAAATCTATTCAGAAGTTAAAATCCAAACAGATATTTACATGGGGACACATTATCGCCACTGCTGATTGTTATATCAGAAATGCCACCAAAGTATATACTGAGAAAATTCAAAGAAGAATAGGAATTTACAAAGTCATAAAAAAGATAAAATAACTCATGCGTATGAATTAAATTTAAATATTTACCAAAAATGAAAAAAAAATTTGAAATCGTTATTCAAATTATTAAAATCTACAGACAAGATATAGAAATTGAATTTTGGATAGAAAACGTGCTATGTTTATTATGGAAAACTTTGAAAGAGAAAGAATAGAAGGAACATAACTGCCTAACCAGAAAAGCATCGGGACATTTGGAGAAAAAAGGAAATCACAAATACTTGTAGTGGACAACATCAAGCAAACGGTTTATATGACACAATACATGATTGATGTCATAGCCAGATTGAAGGCATAAAGCAAAGGAGAAGTATTAAGACTCACCATCATCGGGCAATGCAAAGATACATTAATTCAGGGACTCAAGGAATATTTAAAAAATATCCCAGAAATTCTGATTACAGCACTTAGAAATAATAATATTAGATTTAGGATGAACAGAAACTCAACAATAAGAAAATGTAGAAAAGCGAAATGCGAAGAAAAATATCTGATGGATAAGAAAGAAACTAAAAACATTGAGTGATAACCTTGACACAGGTAGAAAGAAGAAGTCTAAAGAGAGAAACTGAATGTCATTTAATAACAATACAGACAGTTACCATAAGAAATATTAAAGAAAAAATGATAATACGGAGAAATGCAAGTTTAAGTTATGTGAAGAGAGAGGTAAAACGGTTAATCATGTAATATACGAAAACAGAAAATTGGTAATGAACGAATGCAAGAGAAAACATTATTAATTGGGGAAGTTGATCCACTTGAAATTGTGCAAGCTATTAGAGTTCGGCGAGGTAGACAAATGTAAAATGCATAAACCAGGATATGTCCGAGAAATTGAGACGTTGAGAGAGAAAACAACCACCGAATTTCGTCTCTAAAAGACCATATCAATGTTCGTTGACAATAAAAAGAAGAATCATCATATATGGGATTTTCTCGTTCCAATGGACGATAGGGTGAAAGGGAAAAAAAAAAGAAAAAGTTAAGTTAAAGAAATATTTGTTTTTTTTCCAAATAGGTAAAAATCTGAGAAATATGATGGTGACGGTAATATCTGTTGAATTTATCCTTCTAACAATTCCCCAAATCCTGCAAAAGTGACTGGGAGAACTATAGAAGAAAGGAACAATCGGAGCCTTCTAGACGGCAGAATTGGTAGAACAAGGTAAAATACTTAGCAGATCTGAGAGTTGCAGTTACTCAGACTTCAACAAAAATCACTAGTTACAAAAAAACAAACAAAAAGAAACTCGATAGGTATTATTTATAACTGCATTTTACTGTGCCGAAACTTTGTAACCAAACATATATGATTATGTAGCCGTCCAAAATTCATTACATCTCTGATATATCATATAATCTTATTTTGAATATATCGTTTCAGAAGAATTTGTTAACTATTTGCTGATAACATCCATTCTGACACTATGATATTCCACTAGAAATAATAAAATCGTTGTGTCATTGATTTATTTAAAAAGGATGGGGTGAAATTATTTCTGGGTATTGTTTCGATACGGGGTGCAGATGATTTAATTACTGGAATGACCACAATGTTCACAGGCAAAAAATGACTGAAATGATTCTGGTGGAGCGTATTACATCATTTCTTCAGTTAAAATTGTTTAAAGTGCAAGTGAAACGTTATAACAATTAAAGATTATTTAAGGTAACCATGCTATGACTAAATTAAGAGTTGCACAAAGGGAAATCTTATGTTTTTTGCAAAAAAAAAAAAAAATTACAAAAATTGACTCCAACGTTTGTGGGCATTAAAACCAAAGGACAAAGACTTGATGACATTCATGACAACTAGTAACACACAACTGCATTACTAAAAAGTTTTTTTCAGAAAAACGAATAGGAGAAAGTTTCAAAAAATCCACATGCACCTCATGAAGTACGTAGGTTTACGCTGGGAGTCCTTTAAATCTGATTGTAGCCAAGAGTGAGCAGGTAAGGAAACTGCTTTTACAGAACTGTTCAGAGAAAATTGTCACACATAGCACACACCCACACGCGTGCTCACACATACACACACACACGATTAGCCTAACAGTTATTGCTATGAGAAAAGAAATCCCCTGCTCAAGTTCAAATCTCGCAAATCGTTATTTGTCTTTCACTTCAGTCCAATTGTTCAGGTTTGGTTAAATAGTTGGGTCGATTAGTGTCTTTAACCTAAGTAAGGCAACTGGTAACCCTTAAAGGAAAACACTTTATTCAAACTTGCTCAATACACTCCTTAAAATTGACCTTGTTTCCTATCCTGCGAGTGGAGAATGTATACTCTTACCATTATGAATGATTAAAGGTGTGCTTAGTGTAAAGGTTATCCTTGTACGAAATAGAATCGGTGATGCGAGTTCAACTCCTGCACGGGGCTTTTAGTGTTTCACTCCTCATTAATGCCCGTCAAAAATGCATGAATCGAACTCTTCTTCCATTTGTTACGAGAAAATAGTATTCTATACAGGGCTCTTTACTCTTAGAAAAGCAACCAGTCCAGGACAAGGAAACTTCTGTATACAAAAAACATTGTAATCTGATTTAACATTTAATTTCAGATAAAATCACACGGTTAAAATATTAATGAACAGAGTATGCAGGCTCCTTCTCATTTCTAACAAAAAATGTATCGACAATGGCCATGAGAAGATGTTGTGTGGTAGATTCCGTGGAAAAACGAAAGAGGTATTTACTTTCGTGGCGGCTTCATTGTATGAATTATTCTAGATATATAATCTTTTTGCATGGAGATTATCGAATTAATTGCTGCCTTTTAATCCCATCCAGGCATGTTAATTCTACTGAATTTATATTCAATAAAATCCTGTCTCATATACTTGAAGTAAAACAGCATATTGAGCATATACATGATTTTATCTACCTATCTATCTCGTATATATATTTACAGAGAGAGAGAGAGAAAGAGAGAGTGAATTCAGTTTATGCATTGATTTATTCATCTATCATTCACAGAAATTTTCATATTTTTGTGTGACAGTAATTTAGACAATTAGTTATATTTTCATCTCTCACAATGCATATGTATGCATATCACAGACACACCTCTACCACACACACACACACACACACACACACACACACACACACACACACATTCATTCACTTAAATACAAACACACGCATGTATATAAACTTGATTGTTTGCAAAAGGGTCCTTATAAGTGGGTACAGATATTTGTCGCATGCCCCACCAAATGAGCGAGTATGGTCGGGATTTAGGTTGGTCCTGGCGGAGGGCCGTAGCCCAAACATGCCTGAGAAGGACAAAAATGCGTCGGACACCGTGGACATTCTCCTTAAATGTGTTTTTCAGGCGCTAGGCGATAAACTGAGCCCCTCCAAGGAGGGTTAGATCCTGGTGGGACCCTCCCTTGAGGGTCGAGGTGTGGGTCAGTTTCACCCACGAAACGTGACTGCTGGGCTTATGCAGCAATCACTCACGCAGTCTCTATCGACTGTGACCCATCCTCACACCCGATCCTAAACCAACCCCATACCCAAAACCGCTGGTCAGAAAATGTCATTACAAAATGGTAAAATATGTCTACAAGGTGGTTGCAATTGTCTATAGACTTGGCCGTTAGTAGCTTCAGGAAATGGTCCAATCAGCGATGACTAGAGCTTATTGGAGGAGGGAAGAGTTATCCTCATTCTCAAAACGTATTGCAGTCTTGTACTAACAAGACATACCTTTTGAATTGAGAATTCCTCAAACTGAAGGACAAAATGGCTACCCGATTTCCAAATGGAGCCGAAATATGCGTGCAGTAAGTTTCCCATTAATGTTATAATACAGAAATCAATAAAATCACCACACTATATCAATGTTCCTTACTTGTTTATTTTTTCAGTGTCATTAATCTTAATATATATATATATATATACTTTCATGGTAATGTTTAATTATTTGATTCAAATAAATATTTTGTAGTTAAAGTGTTAATTTATCCATGGCTCATAATTTGACTGATCAGGAGGGCAAATGGATTTAAAACAATACTGAAAGAAAGAGAATAGTGAACGTGTGAGGGTATACTGGAGGGAAACTATGTTTGTTATAACAAGTATACGCAATATCTATTTGCTTTTAAAATGAAGGCATTGAACGTGGTACGTTTTTTCATAACTTCTACCAACTTATATATATATATATATATATGTGTGTGTGTGTGTGTGTGTGTGTGTGTGTGTGTGTGAGTATGCAACCCTATAAGGTCCGAGACCAGTCAGAGTACATTTATAAATCAGGGGAAGAAGAAAACGACTTATTTTTTGGATGAATAGAGTAGTATATTACGAATGTGTAATGGTAGAATTGATTTTTGAAATGAAGTGTTGATAAAAATTGTGTCATTTTCGATGAGAAAGAATTTGATGGAGTGATTTGTTTGAGGAGAGAAGAAAAGCAAATGTATTGTTATTGTTTCAACTAAAGCAGTCAGACGATAGTTGAATTGTTTTAACAGATCACAATGTTCATTTCGGTTTGGAATGAAAAAGAAAATTTAAATCAAATGCCCCAACTGTCAGTCATTAGGGTTGACTTAATAAAAACATCTTAAATTGGAATAGCCTATTTTCTTAATTCGAAAATGGAATTTTGCAAAAACAATCCCGATATATTATACATCAGCAGAAAATTACTGACATGCAAATTAGGAGAAAATCGATACATATATATATATATATATATATATATATATATATATATATTAAATATCCCGTCAGTGTCCAAGGACAGTAGGTATCGATGATACTTTACATAGAATATATGAGGAAAATCATATCTATCTAAGAGAGTGCTCAATGTATTGTAACGTTACACCCCTCTCCCCCACATGCATTCATCCTCTTCTAACCATTTCACTTCTCATCCGGCCGGTGATCAACTTGTGGCCCGAGGTGGGTAACGCACATTTCTTGGTACTACAAGAATACGATCGGGGTGGGGGGGACAGGAGAAAATAAAACAGACGAACAAACACGAACAATGCTTGGGGTTAACTCAGAGCAGAAGGAGAGTATGCAACACTACATGCATGTGCGGACTAACGCTAGCGTGGGTTACTAGCGAAAATTCCACAAGCAACTGGAATGCCGACATCTTTTGACTCAATCTTCTTCGCTGGACCCTATCTTGTCTGCTACTGTCTCCGGAGTCAACCGCATCTCTCCGTGGTTCCACGCCAACCCTTTGCTGACTCGCCTCTCTGCTGTCCCGTCGCCAACTGCCTGTCAGCTCCTTTGTCCAGCCAACTCTTTTTTCGTGTCCCCTAACTACTTCCGGATACGGCGAGATTTCAGGTCCAAAAATCCTTTGTCTGGTTTCGCGCCAAAACAGACAAAGGAATCGTCTGCTCGGGCCACCCATATAGTGCTAAGTATGGCTATTGTTAGTTCCCTATTTATTCGCTAGAGTATTAAAAAATTTTCATTCAGAGCGTATATAGTCTAATTCAATGGAGACTCAAACTCGGTTAAGTCTTCATAATAAATTTATTTTGGCGAGAGAGAAGCATGTAAATAGTCATCTGACGAGACGGAGAGTATAGTATATATTCTCCGCCGAAATAAATCTATTATGACGACTTAACTGAGTTTGAGTCTCCATTAAATTGTACTATATATACATATATAGTTTCGCCCCTCACAACTCGTCAGATGAATATATACATAAAATGACATAGTTCGTTCCCTGCAGATCTAAATTAGCGGGAGATGAGCTGAAAGCAGCAACTAGATTTCACGCACTCTGGACTCTCCTTTTGTTTCAGACTTTCCATAGTGGAGAGGCCGATAAAAAACAATATTAATCGTTGTTTGGGCATGTTGTAGTCTAAACAAATCTTACAACATCTGGAATGGGTGAATATATGCATCATTTTCGAAAGACAATTTTTAACTAAATATTGTTATTTTTACAAGTCGGGTTTACTTCTCAGTGTTTTGGCATTGACTTTGATATTTTTTCTTTACTTAATGATGCAGTCTCGTCCGTCTACTCATCGACCAGCGACTCCGACTAGCGATTGATCTGTTGTCTGGATCAAAAAAAAAACACAACGACTGTAGATAATGGATTAGTCATATACAAAGACTTGACCGACCAACCGATCAATCAGCTGATTCGGAGCCGAGTCACTCCTATTTTTGATGAGAACGGCCGTACTGTTATATATATATGTGTGTGTGTGTGTGTGTGTGTGTGTGTGTGTTTGTGTGTGAAGAGAGAAAAATACACCAAGAGAGATAAGTAGCGTTATTCAAATACATCTCCATTTCTTACAACTTGTCTGCATGCCTCTCTCATTTTCTCTTTTAACATATATCTATCAATGAACAGTCTTTTCGTATCTCTCTGTCTAGCAATATTACCTTTCTTTCTATCTTTGTTTTTGCACAAATATCTATCTATCTATCTATCTATCTATCTATCTATCTATCTATCTCTTCTTGTATTTTTTGACAGACGTAATTGTGTACTTGCCTTCAGATACTGTCAACAGCGTACAATCTGAACTGATATGCCAGAATTCTGAATACTGATTTTTAATGTAGACAAGACTGGTCTATGTTGCAAGTCATATGTAACTTTAATCTAGCGAGTCTCGACGGCTAAAAGGTCAACGACATTATCAAAATGTAAAATGTATCAACGGCAGTGATTCACCTGGCGTAAAATAGAAATTGACGAAACAAGAGTTTTGTATTTCATTGTAGCCACGATATTCGGTGAGTTGAAATATCAGCGCAGTTTGATTACTATACATTTCCAATGTTTGTCATAAATTCCCAACAGTCTATCCCAATTTTTTATTTGACATATTCGTCAAAATTTAATATCCTTTTCAGTTCATATCTTCCTCAGTCATCAGAATATATTTCATCTCAAGAAAACTTCAGAGGGTTTCGCAACGTTTTCTGTGTCTCACTAGCTATCAAATGTTCTCATCAAGTAATTTTTCGGGAACATGTTCTTTCAGGATGCAATGTTAAGTTTTGCTAAATGTCTACTTCTACATGCAAGTATTCTATTTGATAATGCATTCCAACAATCTGTTTTCCTCAGTTCTTATTCAGGAATTCGCAAGAAGAAATAAAGTACTTATTTTAATGAGTCTAATCCCGACATATTTTTAATGATTATCTGAATATGTGCCTCAATATGCTTGATTTATACGTATTGTATTTTTCGTATGATACACTGCCTCATCAGGATTTATTTATAAAACAAAATCTTATTGAAAATGTGTAATTTTAACAGCATTTATTTAAATATTCATATATAGCGCATTATGTCTTTAAATCTGCCGTAAACAACACTGCAACAGATACTATACGAAAGTCATTCAATAAATAATTTTGGCCTAAGGAGTTTGTAATAGAAAGCACTGTCCACAGTTGCTCTTTTCTTTAAAGAAATTAATATTTATGTGTCCTTTAGTGTCAGAGGAGAGTTTTAACATACCCTTTTTACTGACCACTGAGCCCAGAACTTTTGCTTTACCGGATAATTAATATACTCCCCATCTGTAAACTGTTTTTGTTTTTTTTTCATTCAAGGTTGCAGCGGTAAATCCCTGTTTAGCCCCGTTTGTCGAAACTTTTTTTGACTCATGAATACTTTTCCCAAAAATTTCAAACACTCTGTAAATTTCTCAGAGCTATCACTTCACAGCCACCAAAGATTTGTTGACAAACCTCTATTAAACTCTGGAGCGCTATGTTTTATTTGCCGCCATTTTGAAGAGCATCAAAACAAACAGTTTTCTGAGATCAAAAAAATTATTCCAAGAAACCAATTTCAGGCAATGCAAAGTTTGGATATATGGAAAACAATTACCTAATTGATTGAATGGCCCTCGTATTATTTCAAAAGTTTATTCGAAAAAGGTGCTTTGAAATCATTGCCAGATAACGGGAGCAAAATGACACATTTTGATAGAGTAAGATTTCCGCTACAATTTCCCAGAGATAGACAAGAACCTGCTATTCCCTCAAGCTGAGTTGATTTCCCTTTTCACAACAGTGATGACAATTTTGCTGTCTCGAGAAATTGTCTGCGTATTCCATCTTTCATAGGACCACTTCACACGAATCAGTCAATAAATATCCTCTTCATTTCGGGGTTTGGTAGTTGTGTTGAATGCGGCTTGCTACTCATATTCTTTTCATCACTACCGAAACTTATTATTTGCTAAACATCTGGCATCCACACATAAATGCTCTTCAAGCGTTAAGAAATCTCAATAAGTGCAAATTCACCCCATTCTTAATGTGCGCCCGTTTTTTCGGGGTTTTGTGCGTTGCTTATTTTTTTCGCACACAACTGCCAACAAGATACTATCTGTACCAAGGCAAAGATATTACGACTTATAAAGTAAATTTCAACCCCTGCTGTTTCCATTGGAGAGTGTTAATGAAATTCTAAAAAGGAAGTCATTCTTATGACAAGAAATTGCAACCGATTTTATGTTTCCTATATAAGTACACTCCCGATATTATTTTTCTGTTGTGGGTTGATATACCTTTCCAAAGGGCATTAACTCGATAGGAAAGGCAAGCAGCCACATCTTTGATGTGAACTTTGCATGCAGCTCTCATTTCCTTATACGGCAGTAATAGTTGTAATTTAATATCTTGTTTGACTGGTACAGTGCTCCAATCTTCTGTTACCAGCTCATCCAAACTGTGTCTATTTCTACCAAAATCTTCAACTAACTGAGCAAAAATCTCTTATCTATGAAGTTAAGATGTAAACTGATGGGGAAAACATGTTCTTTCATTTTAATTTTTACTTGCATTATTTTTTGTCTAATTAGAAATTCTTTTAAATGACGTACGGAGATTCTTTTTTTCTTTTTTGACGATGTAAGAAACTCGGTCATACGTCAGCTCAGCTTCTTACGTCATCAACCTAAAAGCAATGTCAATCAAGTCATTGATAACTTATTTCAGGTAGTACCGGGAAAATGAATAAACAAACAAATGAATAAAATCTTTCAGAAAACTGTACTTTTCGTCCCGTATGCTATAATAACGTTTTATGTATATATTCATTTTACAAAACCAAAATCCTTTTTGTTTCGTTGCTTTCAAATCAAGTAGGTTAATTCATTTAATTCCATTCGAAAACCCTCTATTTCAAAAGTGAAGTCTAAGGTCGCTGTTCCTTAATGTTCTCGATTTTAAAAAAAGTATCTCCATCCACTCTGGAATAAAAATTCCTAGCATTTCAACTCCTTAAATTATCTATGCTACGTTCGTTAGATAAGTATCTGTTATTCTCTTAGGAAAATAGTCATGCTTTCGGCAAGAAAAACTGCGGTGCTATATTTGGCATTTGCAAACGTCAATAGGTTTAAATAGAAAGCCGATCACATGAGTCAATATTTCAGTTCAAAACGTGTCACATGAGTCTGTGTTCACTCCAGAAATGGAGTATCCACTGCAGAAGATACCTTGCTATCCGAATTTTCTTCATTTTTAAACAAAGTCAATCACTATGTTTTATCAATACCAGCGATATATTTCTGGCTGGTATGGAGAAAAGATACACATGTGGCCTGTCATATTTTTTGCTAGCGCGCGCACACACACACTAACACACACAAAAACATATATACGTGGAACATTCAATAAGTCTACATACTTTTTTGTATAGGCATTTAAAATTGTCGCAGACTCTTTAAAATTCAGTTTATTATTGCGATACTTCTTATGTAATGATTGACCAATTTTTATGATTTCAGGTTTAAATGAATAGCTACAGCAGCAATTCGAATACACCCTACTAAAACCGGATTGTCACAGCGGCTGAATTTCAAAAATACAATTTGGACGTGAGGACACTTTAGAAGACGATATGAAATACAATTCTGTTTTAAACTTGAAAAAAATGTCACAGAAACGTATGGAATGCTTCAGACAGCTTTACAACCATCTTGCATAAATTGAGCATCAGTTTTTGAGTGGCATAAGAGATTCAAGGAAGTCAGCGAGTCTGTGAGGGATGATGAGAGGTGTGGAAGGTATAAGGAAGTCAATACACCAGAGTTGATTGGCCAAAGAGTTAGGGTTAGGGTTACTATGATGAGGTTTTAAGAGAGTTCAGGAAGAGATTCCTTGGGAAGAGGCCAGCACTCTTCAAATCGGGTCAGTGGCATATACATCAGGACAATATACCAGTCCACAACCCCATCCTTGTCACTGACTATTTCACTAAGATGGGCATCAGGACAGGCTCCCTATAGTCCTGACCTTGCTCCCTGTGATTTTGGTTATTCCCTAAGCTCAGAGGCTGTCGTTATGAGATAATTGAGGATATGAAAGAGGCTTTGACGAAGATCATTGACATGCTTACACAAGAGGACTTCCATGTGGCCTTCCAGAAGTTGTTGGAACGGTACAACAACTGCATTGCAGCCGGATGAGATCACTTCGAAGGAGGCTAGATTTTCATGTGCGTACTATCAATAAAAGTGACCATACGAAAAAAAGTCTGGAAACATATTTAATGATCCCCGTACATATATATTGGGTGATTAGAAAAATTAAACACCTTCATGGAAGTAGCTTATGATAAAATTGCAAAGAGTGTTCGCTATCCTAGTCAACACATTCTTGATTATAAATGTTTATATTTCAATGACAGAATATTTATTAGACAAGCAGAACTGGTATTGGCGAGATCACCTGGAGAAGCTTCCACAAATATCTTGAAGGGATGGTGAACAGGGGGAGGCTTTAAAATCATGATATGATATAAAATTTTAATGTAAACATTTTTAAAACACCTTTTATATATACACGTATATCAGTTACAAAGGAATTCTAACAATATCAATTCAAATGAATATATCAAATCGCTTGAAATAACAAAAAAGTGTCTTCATCATATGCTTATTGGTTGATTAATTGATTTATATTAATGACATATCAACACCTCTAGGGCTATTTTAAGCTTAGAAGTTAGGAAATTGCATACATTGTATATTTATATTGACACTGTGTAGATCAGTGGTTCACAACCGATTTTGGACCATGCCCCCCTTTGGTATTTCTAAAATTCTCATGCTCCCACTGTAATATTTAAGTTTTACTTATTCAATTTATTTCTGTAATTCACATGAAGGAAGTTTAAAGGGCCATTAACTTGGTTTTTAAACAAGCCCAACCAAAATATTGTATACCCAACAAAAATATTGCTATGCCACTATGGTGGGGCATGCGCCCAAGATGGAAATTACTGGTGTAGATGTTTCTTAAGAATGCAAATAATTTTCTAAAATATTTATTTGAATCAGAGACGATACTATAACAGTTACAATAACATCGGGTCCAAAGTTAAACGTGGAGTAATGGCCATAAAGTGGTACTCAACATTTCCCAGATCTCACCATCAGATGCAGTATTGTGTCCTACCCAGAACGTCTGTTTCAGAAGAGTCTGATTGCTCAGCAGAGGATACACAGAAGGTACTCTTATCTTCACCTGCTGGATGGTTTGATTGCAAGTCATTAGGATATACGATTTTTAACGATGACCGTGGAAATATCGGCACATGAAAGATTTAGAATCCTTTTATATTTCGGTGTGATATTATCATTCTCGTCATCATCATTATCATCATCAAGCCACACTGGCAGCACGAATTTCATTCTCTCTTTCTCTCTCTCTCTCTCTCTCTCTCTCTCTCTCTCTCTCTCTCTCTCTCTCACACACACACACACACACACACAATTAATCTCTATCATTCATCATTCCTTGCAGGTCTTCTTAGCTGCATCTTGTGTCCGTGCAGAGTTGATGTAGTAAGTATTTCCTGGTCGGCCAACACTGGCTCGTCAATGTACAGGAGGCCATAAGAGAACATTGCTTAAGCTTCTACAGCAGTGCCCCACATGTCTTGTAATTCTTACTTGAATGATTTGCGAGATAAGAGGTAAGTGGCTCTATAGCTGCTCTTTTGTGAAGTGCTGCTGTCAGAATTTTTACAAGAGAGTGTAGTTTCCAACAAGCAATTCCTCAATACGTTTTATTAGAGTCCGTGCGGTGTATCCATATAGTAGTATGGGTACAGTTACTGCTTTGATGAAATACCGATATATTTTATTGGATAGATTAGACTTCCATAAGATCGATTACCTGTTAATAGCATTTCAATCCTTCACTAAATGTATTTTGAAATCAATTACGCTATATGAGATATTTGCTCCCAATGTATGAGAACTGCTTTTTGATTTTAGAAGTTTGCTAATTTGAGAGGTTTCTTTTTGTTTAAACATGTGTGCTTTTTTTTATTTGAATGTTATTGAAATATGCTTATTATTCTACGCAAGGCCCATGGGATCCTGTTTCTGTGGGTGTATTAGTGAAAACTGCTTTGGTCGTCTACGTCGTCTGTCATAGAGTCATACTTTCGGCAGGATATTATCTGCTTCTTGCCATTTTTGATGCGAAACATTTTTTGTTTATTTTATCAGTTGACATTTATTTGGTTGGTTAGTTGGTTAGTTGTTTGGGTTTTTCAACATATCGATATTTGTCGGTTATTTAACGCCAAATCCATTTTTATACAAATAGTCAGTTCTATTTCAAACAATTCCGTTTAGCATGATAGTATAATTGTCAAAAATATTTCTATTTCTAGCTATTCCGTTAAGTCAAAGAGTCCTAATTCAAACAATTCAGTTTACTATAAGTAGCAAGTTTAGATGTCAAAACAGTTCTATTTGAAGCAATTCAGTTTAGCATAAGTATGCAGTCTAAATATTAGTACACAGTTTAATTGTCAAAAGCATTTCTATCAAGCAGAAGATACTCCGAAAAAATAATTACCGACGCCGACTACGCCGATGACAGCGCTTCTGGCAAATTCACCCGCCCAAGCCAAAACCCTGCAACATAGTCTCGAAGCGTTAGCCTCCATGACAATGCACACAAGACGGAATATATGTGCTTTAATCAAACAGGCGACATCGCCACACAAAATGGTAGCTCTCTGAAACTACTTGGCAAGTTCACCTACCTAGGAAGCAGTGTCTCATCCAGCGAGACAAACATCAACACGCGACTAGAAAAGGTATGGAGAGCTATCGATAGGTTATCGGTCATATGGAAGTCAGACCAGACTGACAAAATAAAACGCAATTTCTTCCAAGCCGTGGTCGCATCGATACTGCTATATGGATGCACCACATGGACGCTAACTAAATGTATGGAGAAAATACTTGACGGCAACGACACAAGAATTGAGCAAGCAATTTGAAGAAGTCATGGAGTCAGCACCCCAAAAAGCAGCAGCTGTACAGTCATCTACCACCCATCACGAAAACTAGCAAAATTAGACGAAACAGATATGCAGGACAACAATGGAGAAGTAAAGACGAGCTCATAAGAGATGTACTCCTGTGGGACCCTTCACATGGACGAGCAAATGTAGGACGCCTAGCTCGAACCTACATCCAGCAGCTCTGTGCCGATACGGAATGTAGCCCTGTAGACCTGCCAGAATCAATGTACGATAGACAGGGGAGCGAGAGAGGTTCAGGAATATATTCACTGATGGCGTGACAGGATGATGATGATGATGATGATGATGATGTTGATAAGTACGCAGATTAGTTCGATTTAACCCAAAGATAGTACGCTATCAGGTGTTACCATTCCGGGCCAGAGTGGACCTGGGAGCAATGGCGATGAAGGGGGGCTCTTCATTTTCCAAAACTCCAGCATTTCTGGAACATCACCATCAGATCTTTTAGAATAATCCAGGACACTCGTTGGCGGGTGGGGTCTTCCCCCACTCTGCAGAGAAGTCGACTGGGCAATGTGGACGTTTGGTGTACGTAAAGTAAAAGGAAAGTTGGCGACCGTAGTCGAGGGTGACCAGAATGCTCCCTTTTCAAAAGCTACGACACCGAGGTCTAGGGGAGGGTGCTACTCCTTTCCCTGGATTGCTCCACTTTACCCTCGATACATACCTTATATTGCTGAGTGTTAAGCAAGGAGATATCAAGTACCATTTTTTATGTCTTTGGTATGACTCGACCTGAAATTGAACCACAAAGAGTGTTCCCCAATGATCCAGGAAACTGGCGTTCCATCATAGTTCGAGTCATAATAAAAACTTAAAATGGTATCTGATACCTCCTTGCTTAACACTTAGCAATATAATGTACGTATCGAGGGTAACGTCTAGACTAATATGGTGTATAGTTTTGCTGGCCCCCAATATCTATGTTAAAGAAGTTTGTATTTACATTAGCTTCGCGTTTTTGTAAAACATCATTATAGTTTCTTTGGGAAGACCATGTGCTAGTAGATTTTTTGCTTCATCTTTCCTCTAAGTATGAAATCGAATGCATTGGAGAAGTCTTTAAAATGTAGCGTTGCCTCGTTATTCCTTGCTCATACGCCTTCGATGATTCAACGAGTTATCAGAAACTGTGATATAATGCGATTCTTTCAAAAGCCGTTCTGAATTTTTCAATGACCTTTCCTTATTTTGGTAGTGATACGACAGAGAAGTATAGAATTGTAAAACTTAGCAGCCATATCAGAGTTATTCCTAGTGATTCTGAGGTTGTCATTGTTGAAGAAGAGAAGGATGCAACCTCCTGTCCATTTCTCTATTGAGATTTGCTTATAAACTCTTGCATTATCGGAGAAGTATGTCGTTAATATTTCTTTTCTTCCAAACGGCACAGGGTATTTTCTCAAGGCCTGCAGTTTTCTGTTTAATTTTTCTCAATACTGCGTCAATTTCCTCCTCCATCAACTTGATCTAGTTTGACGTGTGGTTGGCCATTATTGACGTTTGGCTAGGTTTGTTAATAATTTCAGGAGGATTTCCGATCTGATTCTCAAAATGGTCTTTCCTCTTCAGAAGTCTTACTTCCTAGCAAGCAGCTTTTAGTTTGCCCTCGATATACTTTTCCTTCCACTCACTTCATTTACTGCTTGTCATGCTAATTGTGATTGCCTATCTTCAACCGAATTTCTTTATTTATTGAGGTGACCGTGAATGTATTCTAATATCTCTTTTTGGTATGCGTTTGTTCTCACCTTGCTTTCCAAAGTTTCTATGAGTTGGCATTTGTTTGGTATATTTTATTGAGTAAGGATCCTTTTTGAATGTTAACTCGTTTTTACTTAACTACTAGTGACTCCTATGGAACTCTAAATTTGACTCTTTCTTTTATATACTCGTGGATACTACTGCTCCCATGTGGTTAGTGACGAAGTTTTCATATTCGTCACTTAAAAGATATCTTTCAGATATCTTTTGAAGAGTACTGAATTTGTTTCCTATAGTTACCATATATAAATGGCTAACTCCGAGCTGTTTTGAACAAGTTCTGGAGGCAACACCCTATGAAATAACAGCTGTACGGCCACCTACTATCTATCAGGAAAAATATCCAAGTTAAACGAACTAGACATGCGGTACATTGCTGGAGAAGTAAGGACGAATTCATGAGCGATGTACTCACTTGAATGAGCATAGGTTGGACGACCAACTAGAACCTATCTACAACAGCTCGGTACCGATACAGGATGTAGCCTAGAGGAACTGCCAGGAGCGTTGGACGATATAGACGAGTGGCGAAAGAGGATAAGGGAAATCCGTGAAAGCAGCGCGACATGATGATAATGATAAATGCAGTCAATTTCATAAAACCAACAAACTAATCTTTGATATCCCATAATTGATTTTATTCAGTGGAATTCGGTGATAGATTAATTGTTGTACTCAAATAAACAAATATGCACACTGATATTCTAAAGTTAGCAACAGGCTGCACCTGCATTAATTCATAAATAATTTTCGATTAAGCAGGACGACCAGCACAAACATACATTCAGCAACTATGTGAGGATACGGGATGTAGTCCAGAAGACCTGCCAGAGGCGATGAACGATAGGGAAAAGTGGCGAGAGAGGGTCAGGGCTATCCGTGCTACCAGCACAACATGATGATGATGATGACTTGGGTATTTAGTTAATGCTAAATAGAGCTTATATTCAGTCTTTACTCTTTCTAGATAATTAGTTGGTTCCAAAAGCCTAACAGAAAGCGGGCATAGAGCATTGAAATTACTTAATATGATAATGAACACCGTAAAACTAGTTTAAATAACTCGCGAAAGAAACTTATCATCATTAAAAATTAAAGAACTCTGAAAACACATCTTAGTGATATATTTTATAGAAAAATGAATACAATTAACAAAATTACAGTCATACACTCGACCATACGTCATTATTTGATTCCAAAAGGCATTAAGTAACCCGGTTTCTGATGCAAACTGGACGTAATGCCTTTTAAATGTATAAACATTAGAACAAACATCGTAAAAGAAGTGTAAATATCTCACGAATGAATACTACTGCTAAACCTTGAAAAACTATGAAAATACATTTCAGCCATATTCTAAAATTATAATGAACACAATAGAACTACCGACATACTCTGCCTTAAGTCAGGAATTGGTTACCCGATTTTGGTCATAAGCCGAGCGTAATGTCTTTGTTTATTTGGTTCTTTTGGAATAAATGGGATCATATATTTTGAAACTGATAAGTTATTTTGAAAATGTTGATATTGTTGTTATGATTTGGTATTCATTAATTTTTTTAAAAATCGGTGAAGTTAATAAAAAAAAATCGGAATATCTTTACTGCCATTCCAATAAACTTTCACTATACTTTGCCTTATCCCGGCCGACATCAAATTCGTCATTACGCCACACTAACTGATTAAATTTCTTTCGAGCGAATGCCATTATGTCTGACATTGCGTCACTCGGCAACGTAGTTTACGTCCTTAGAAAAGGACGTGAAATAAATGATATTTTCGTTAAAAATAAAATAGAATAAGTAAAATGCACAGGAATTAACTATAAAAGATGAAAGAAGCTTAAAAGAAATAACAATGCAATAAAACACATTAAAATCTGTATAGAGTACAATAAAATATGTGTATTAAAAAATTGTAAACAAATGTACTTCATTACCTCCAGTGTACGTCAAAAACTGGGTTATGTCTCTGCTTTTAGAACAAATTAAAAACATAGGATGTGGCTTCATTGTTATACAATTCATTTTGAATTTGAACACGAATTAGTGAGGCCATTTTCTGAGACGATAAGCGTTACGCAATGCAGGCACCCAAGCGAATATTAAAATTATTTGTGGCTTTAATTTTTTTCATTCTTCATTCATCTTAAACGAATGTCAATAGAATGATAAAAGAAATCGATAAGAAGTGATGGTTAAATAAGAAAAAATAAAATGTTTGAATGAAACTCAAAATTAGTAGGGGGTTGATATTCTTGAATTAGATTTATTTCCGTTTCAAACTGAAGGTAATGTACTCAAGTAAAATTTAAGAAAGTATGAGAGACGTAAATAAAAGCTGCTGCTTTGGTTATAGATGATGTTACCCAACATCGTTTTAGTCAGACAGCGGCACTTTAACTTCGCATTCATATGAAATATAAGAAATGGAAGGTTTTCTTCAAAATCTCACTTAAAAATTGACTGTGTGTCCATTTACGTATGTCTATAAGTATCAACTTAAGTATACTCGCCTCGTAACATTCATATGTGTATCTTATATAATATAATACAAAATATTCATACATACACGACACATACAAGAATTCTTGAATATATATTTACTTTGATTTATGCATAAACATTTATTGTCGGTGTGCAACAATAAATACTCATGTATAGGTGAAAGCATATTTTACATTCAAATACTTATTGATCCTGCTGAAATGATTTAGATTAAAATGCATATGTATGCAAACTTCAAAATGCTAGAAATATTTAATTCGAAAACTCTTTGCACACACACACACACACACATATATATATATATATATATATATATATATATATATCATAATCGTCAAGTCAAGTTAAGAGCATGGATTTGCATAATTTTCTCTCTTCATACGTCTCTATCATTCATCGCTCGCGGCAGGTCTTTCACACATCAATTGAACGCATAGAGCTTACCTTAGTCTTTGCTGGAAGGCCCAAACCGACGCCTCCAACATTGGCTGACCAGTTAGAACTGACCATTGAAGAATGTCGCTTGTATGTTTGCCTAACTTCTTCAGCAGTGCTTCGCGTATCTTGTTCGTCTTACTTGAATGGATTGTGAGATAGGACACCTCCTATCTCAAAACCCAGTGACGTCTGCTGTTTTGTGGTGTGTTCCAACTAGATTTTTCTCAAGGCGTTTAAATAGTCTTTGTGGTACTGACACAGCCTCGGCTTGGAAGAAATCCTGATTTATTTTATCTGGGAAATCATATTTCCATATGAGCTATAACCTATCGTTAGCAATCCAAACCTACAGTAGGTCTATGTTGATATCACTTTCAGCTGATAAGATATTGTAGCCGAGGTATGTTAAAATATCTGATAACTTAGCAATAGTTGATATGGCCCCTTCTTGTTCCAAACACATGAACTTTATTTTATTTGCATTCACGTAGAGAGAACAATGCCTCCTGCTGCATGCTCCAGGCTATGGTGAAAGTATTCGGTTTGTTCAAATATATATGCATGAAGCGTTTCATCATTTGCGTAGCTTCTGCATGTTATAGTTCCTGCAAAATATCGTCTGCTTCTTGCCTTTTTTTAGCATAAAACCATTTTCCTTCATTAGATCTATCGACATGCAAATACGGAGTCAAAGGAGATTAGAAACATATCCTCCTCATCATCATCATCGTGTTCTGCAGCTAGCACGGATATCCTTGACCCTCTCTCTCCACTTCTCCTTATCGTTCATTGCCTCTGGCCGGGCCTCAGGGCTACATTCCGTATCCTCACATAACTGCTGTATGTATGTTCGAGCTAGACGTCCTGCCCTGGCTCGGCCGTATGTGGGGGTCCATTGGAGTACATCACTTATGAGTTCGTCCCTGTTTCTCCAGCTGCGTCCTGCATGTCTGGTTCGTCAAACTTAGATTGTTGTGGAGAGAGCATATATTCAGTAGTATTTGCTCCATCTTCCCTATGGGTAGGGAAACAAATAATTTGAAGAAACCTACGAACATCTATGGTTGAAAAGCATAGTGTTATAATGCTTGGGAGCTATACCTGGAAGGGTTTTACTTTGTAACTCCGAATTAACGTTTCTTGAGGAAGTAGAGGATGCAGCCTTTTATAAATATCAATTTTGTGATTTTGTTAATTAACAGTGTTGCATTATCGAAGAAGAATGTCATCAAACTTTCTTGTCTTCCATACTTCAGAAGGTATGTCATCGATGTCTGCGGCTTTTCTTCTTTATTTTTTTACTACTACATCAAGTTCCCCCTTCATAAACTGACGCAGTTTTATGTTTACTTATCAATAGATGGTTTTTAATAGGTTTATCAACGATTTCAGAAGGATTTCCCGGCAAATCTTGAAAGGTTCTTTGCATTTCAGCAGTCGTTATTCTTGGAGTGTAGCTTTTAATTTTCTCACGAAATACTCTTTCTTTCGATTACTTAATTTAATGCCTGCCATGCTAGTCGTGATTGTATATTTTCAAGAGGATTTCAGATTTTATTGATTTGGCTTTGAATATAATATTTTTTCTGTGTGTGCTTTTTAGTTCTCTGTGGGCTTCCATAACATTCTGAGCTTTGCGAATTTTCGTGTTTCTTGTATTAAGTAAGGATGTTTTTCCATGTTATCTCTTTTTTTTCTTTTGTTGCTATTTGGCTTTTGGTTTGGTAGGAAAGCGCTCGGTTGCTGTGGTAAGAAAGAGTTCATATTTATTCGGAGACCGAAAAGGACATCGAAACGAGGTTAACGAAAGCATGGACAGCTATCAATAGGCTATCGACTATATGGAAATCAGACCTAACCGATAAAATGAAACGCAGTTTCTTCCAGGCAGCGGTCACATCGATACTGCTATATGGATGCACTACATGGACGCTAACAAAACGGCTGGAGAAGAAACTAGATGGCAATTACACAAGAATGCTGCGTGCAATCCTCAACAAGTCCTGGCGGCAACACCCAACAAGACACCAACTGTACGGCCACCTGCCCCCTATCACGAAAACTATTCAAGTTAGGCGAACCAGACATGCAGGACATTGCTGGAGAAGCAGAGATGAACTCATAAGAGATGTACTCTTATGGATCCCCACACACGGCCGCGCAAAAGCAGGACGACCAGCACGAACGTACATTCAGCAGCTATGTGAGGATACAGGTTGTTGTCCTGAAGACCTACCTAGGGCGATGAACGATAGGGAGGAGTGGCGAAAGAGGGTCAGGGATATCCGTGCTGCCAGCACGATATGATGATGATGATGATGATTGTAATATATTATCTATTGCTTGTGGATAAAATGACATATATTTCCATTCGCAGATAAGATCAACAAAATACCGAAAAAAAAAACCCCGGTAGTATGTAAGTTCCGATAACCAGCCATAAATAGAAAATACGTGGGCGAAGAGGCAAGTTCATATTTCTGCATGGGACTTGAAAAGATAATATAAGGTCTGTAATTTAAGACGGAAGGTGGAGGTCCCTTGGTAACTCAAACAAACCTGTCAGCTCCCCCGTGTGTGTTCTGCGGCAAGCGCACAACTTCACAAAAAGGGTCCCCGCCACAGAAGAAAAATATATGCGAACTCTCTCTGACTGTATTCCTACGTCATAAAAACGTCACCGTCGAAGAATGAGAATATAAGTTATATTGTTTATATCTACGAGTTTTTCGTTGTTTGACCAGCGGTTCAATATACGACAGTATGTGTTTCAGATATCTCCTTCAGAGTACCACACTTGCTTTTTGTAAAGCTTTAGATATTTGTGTCTTTTCTACATAGAGGAAGACGTATATCTGTCGAGGCCATTCTGTGATCTGAAGATACTCCTTCAAAAGAGGTGTATACCTCATAGTTCCAAGCGATATCTATCATATTTACCAACCCCTCCGCTCGGGAAGGATATGACACAAGGTCAATATTTTAAGCGGAGTTTAACAGGTTTGAATTCAGAGTTCTCCTTCTCCTAGACTTGTTGCCTCACTAAGGCTGAAGAACCTAGTCCGTCCTACTATTTACCCATATCTGGAGGAAGAATAAATGGATTCATACCTTTCCCAAGGGTATTAGTGTTATGTAAAATGCAATCAGTATCGTTCAGGATTTGAAGTCGTGTCACTGTGTCCATTTCCTGCGAGGATAAACATTACACCACAGGCACCTCCACTCAGCGATATTCATGCACTTCTTTTTTATGAATATATAATCTAGTTGTGCATTAGACTTATTTTGATTGGTGTCGTCCATAGTTTTCCCTCTCATTTCTGAAATATAGTATTTGGGGATGCTTGTATGTTCCTGAGTTAAAAAATCTTTTAGTTAACAACCATTTGTGTTTAGGGAGTTGTGTAAGCTGAATTTTTATTTCTATCTTTGTTTATATGAGTATTCATGTCTCCACCGATAATTAGAACGTAGTGTTTGGGAATGAGTCAGATAAGGAGGGATAGCTCCGTGTAGAAAATGATGATATCCATTTCCTCCATAGCATTGGTAGGACTCTAGCCACAGGCGATTATTGTGCATATGTTCCCATTAAATAAAACAGATATTCTTTGCTTGATTTCCTCAATGTTATTTAGTGATTTTAAGGCTCAAGGTTTAAGAAGCATTCTTAAACTTACTATGATAAAGTTTTTTTCTATAGAGATACCGAGGCAAATCCCCATCTATTTCCGGTATCGTCTTTTTTTAAAATTTCTTGTTCACTCCGGTAAAACCTACGTTCTTGTATACACATGATGTTTATAATATGTTGGCTGCAGATACTATGCTAGCTGTCATATCAAATAACTGGGATACAATGTTCTATGTCCTAACGTCAAATGCCGCTGTTCTGATGTTTTTTGTTTTTTTTGGGTTTTTTTGTATCTAAGTAATTCTGATTTGGGTTTGGGCTTTATAGTTGATTTTTCGAACATTGGGACCTGAACTCCCAACTCAGCAGATTATGCCCCTTGTTTACTCGCGCAGCGAGTAAAGCTGTTCGGACATATGGTTTGAATTAGTCATGGTAATTCTTCGTAAGCAGTTTTTTTCTTGTTAATACATGTCACTTTGATTAATGCGTAGTTATATTTTCCTGACTAAACTATTTGATCCTAACCATTGACCTAAAAGATTTTTTCCGACCACCATCTGGTGAAGCGCGCCATTGACTCGTATTTGGGTACACCTGCCTTACTTCATACCTGCTCTGTTGCTTTATATTAGCCATATATATATATATATATATATATATATGTTGTAAAGAAATGGGGTGTATTGGATATTTCATGTCTACCCGGCTCCGAAGGACCAAATTCTAGTCTTTATTAATTTTGCTTTTAATCGAATATCGTAACTTGGATTGTGATTTGTAAGAGCGAGTATTAGTTCAGAAACCTCTTTCTATTTAATCCAGATGTTGTGGATTAGTTTTATTCCTTACTTTAACAATTAACTTTTCATTCATTTTTGCCCTTCTCTCTGTCTGTCTGTCAGTCTCTCTCTTTCTCTCTCATTAAAATACACCTCTCTCAAACTCTCCATAAATATATTATGACAATGTTGGATGTCACTAAATCACTTCGTGGGTTTGTGTCGAACCAAGAGCAATATAATATGGAGAGTGCTAAATATCTAGGATAGAGCTATTATATAATAATAATAATAATAATAATAATAATAATAATAATAATAATAATTATTTATTAGACATATATATCTAATTTATGGAATTTAGACTGTGACCCCTGGGTTTCATTGAGTTTCATTGCAAAATAACAATCATCAGGCAGTTAAGAATTAAGTTTAATTTCATTTTCTTAAACGCCTGATGATTGTTGATTTTCAAAAAAAAACCTCAATGAAACCCATTGCTTGCAGTTTAATTTCCATGAATTATATATATATATATATATATAACATTTTGGAGTTTATCTATGCGTCTTTCTAGTTTCTAAAATGATTTTTTTTATTTCTATGTTGGGACAAGCTAATGATATTTCCATTAAAGTTTGTCTTCTTGGCTTCCTGATTTTTTAAAAATCTAATTTTAACTGTAACTTTTCAAATATAAGAAAAACTGATGTCTCTTCGATCAGCTATCTGAATATGCTGAAACACCTAAACACATAATTACATCGTTGCATGCGTTTTTATTTTCTGTCACACGGGTGTATAATATGTATTTTTGACTAGAAATAATGTAGAAATCGAGACAAATGGCCGAAGAAGCAATTAGGGTTCTAGAGTGTTGAGGGAAGGACTGGGCAGAAACAGAAAAATAAAAGAAGTTGATTAAGGAAGTAGTCCGGGTAGTCTTGGCAGTTAAGTGACAAACTTTTTTCAATCAAAATCACTTAATGGTAGCAAGGTGATCCAAATTATATAAAACTCCTAAAAGAAAACGAAAACTCACAATAACTGTAAAATAAATCAGAACTTAAGTTTTAAAGAATGAAATATCAGTTATACGATAAAGTAAAAAAATTCAACTTCACTTTGATAAATTTAAAACAATATATTTACGAGGGGTGCTTTGTTGTTCTCTCATTTAAAGAGTACTTGGTCACATCTATGACAGGTGCAATGACCGCTGGGTCTGGTTAAGAAACAATATACTACACAAACTAAAAGACAGAAATCAAAATATAACGCAACGTGGGACCCAGACAACAAGTTGAGGTTTCATGATCGATAAATGCTCCCCTGGCAATCCACTTTGGGGATCCGACAGCATCCTGTGAATGTTGGCTGTTCATTTTTAGCTACAGCGACGATAACCAAAGCAACCAAACGAATCAGATACAACAACACAGAAAATGGAGTTGGGAAGACTACAAACTTTCACTTCACTGTTATTTTAGGAGTAACCCTATACAAAAAGATATAGAAAATGATAGAAACCTGGGAAGAATTGGCTAGATTTCAGTCAAGGCAAAGACTCGCTGGGTAAATAAGGACTATAATAAAGAAAGATTGGTTTTCAGACCTTGTAATATTAGAAATTCACTAACAAATAAATAGAGAATCAAGTCAACAAGACCTTACCACAAAAATCGAGACAATAAATGCAGAAAAATAAGAACCCACTAAACAAATGTTAACGCAAAGTAATAACAATCGAAAGTCGACACTCCCAAACCACACAGTACAAAGACTAAAACAAGTCTAAAAATGAACGTAAAGATTATAAAGGGAATCATGTCTGAAAAGAAGACTACATTATCATCGCTAAAAAACTAAGACTAGATAACAGTCAAAACAGAAACGGAAAAAATAAATGAATTAATAACACCTCAAGGAACAATATAAAGGAATTAAACAAAGTAATTTATACAGGAGCGAAATGAGTTTGTGATAAAATCACTGTTCCCCCAAAGAAACTCAAAACATGAATGGGAAATTCGACTGGAAACATACATAAGGAAGCTGCAGCAAGCAAAAATTATATGACTGAGAAAAACGCTGGACTATGTTGGGGCAAAAAGAGAGAAACACCATACGTAAAACAAACAATTCAGCTCGAGGAAATAAATCTAAAAATACTGGCGAAAGACGGAAGACAAAAAAGATACTGAGAAAGGATCAAATAGTACTATAAAAAGAGGACATTAAAAAAATTGAAAGAAAATTCTACAGTCAAACAGATGGAGAACGCTGGAAGACATCCCAGCAACTGGATAACGAAGAAATAAAACAAATTTGGGCCAAAATATGGGAAAGAAGAGAACATAACAAAAAAGCCGAAGGGATAAACCACATGGAAAAAGTGTTAGGACTCGAAGATGATCCTAAAAATGAAAATATACATTAATTCACACGGAGAAACACTCAAAAATACCAAATTGGAAAATGCCAGGCCATGATAGAATACACGGATACTGATTAAGAAAAATCCCTACCTTGACCATGGAAATGAATAGATGTTTAGAAGAAATAGACATGCTGGAATGGATTACCAAAGGAAAGCTCACCCTGATCCAAAATGGAAAGAAATAAAAACCGTCTTTTCTCTCATTCACATTAAAGTATATGGTTTTCTCGGAGCGGAAGTAAAGATGCACTTTCATTTCGACATCAGCGACCTTGATATATATATATATATATATATATATATATATATATATATATATATATATACAAGGTATATTTAAAAAATCCTAGAAGCAACACCCATCAAAATAACGGGAGTATGGCTACTTACCTCCGATCTCTAAAACTATCCACGAAAAATACATGCAGGACTGTGTTGGATATGCAAGAACGAACACATAAGTGACGTTCTCCTGTGAACCCCTTCACACGGACGAGCAAGGGTTGGCCGACCAATAAGAATTTACCTGTAACCACTGTGTGGACAAGGGATGTTGTCTAGAGGACATGCCTGGAGCGATGGAAGATTGGAGCAAATGGAAAGTCAGAGAGAGAGAGAGAGAGAGAGAGAGAGAGAGAGAGATGGAAAGAGAATCAGGGAAAGACGTGTAAGTTGCGCGACTAGCTGATGCTGCTATATATAGAGAGAGACAGACAGACAGACAAACAGACAGACAGAGAAAGGAAAACAAGAATAGATAGAGAATAGAAAAAGAACACACACACACACGCACGCACACACGCACACACATTCATATATATATATATATATATATATATATATATGATCGGTTAGGAAAATACTGTTTGATTTTAGTACAGGGTGTTTAAATTCTGATCTAACGTCATATAATGGTATTTGTCTGAAAAATTCAAACTCCTAACGATAAAAGTGTCCACTTACAGTTTCTAAATTTGACTTAGAAGATAATGTAAAGTTTTAACATAAAAAAAGAAATGTATATTCATTTATTCATTTGCAGAAATTCAAGCTTGGTGATAATTTTGTTTCATGACAATGCTCGACCACCTGTTGCCAGGGTGACTTCGGAGAAGCTCACTAACTCGGGATGCAAAAATCTTTCACTTCCACCATATTTTTCTGACCTCTTAACCATCGGAAACCATTTCCTTTAATCATCTAGTCACATTTTTATACTAAAACATTCCGTTCCAAAAGAGAATTAGAAACTGTATTTAAGATTTCTTAACATCAAAACCTTTAGAATTGTTTCCTACTAGGATAAGCAGCCTCTTTGAACGATGGCAGAAATACATTGATGTATAAAGGATAATATTTTAACAAATTAAAACACATTTATTATCCGTACTGATGGTGCGACATGATGATGATGATGACATTCTTTTTTTTAGGAATGAAATTTATTTAAAAAAAAAGATATTTTCCAAACCACATTATGTATATTAGTTTGTATGTATGTGTGAGAGTATGTATACACGTTCGCATATATATACATATATATATATATATATATATCCATTTCTGCAATTTGGTTATATATTATAACTTTACATGCTTAAATATCTAAGTATTTACTTACTTATCTGTGCATATAAACTAGTGAACACTTATATACTTATCAACATTTACATAATTATTATTAATACACATCTATCTATCTATCTATCTATCTATAGAATACGCATGTATTAAAACTTGACATGCACCAACACACGCATACATCCATCCATACATAAGTTTCTGCGTAAATATTTACAACACACACACACACACACACACACACACACACACACACACACACACACACACACACACACACACAAGTACCCACGTATTTGCACGCGCGCATTAGCGTATGTTGTCAAACATTTAAATTTCCGTTACATTACCCAGCCAATTTTGAAATACCTGCTAGCTTAATGCGCATAGCTCAAGTAATTTTGTGTCTATATGTGTGCATGGTTCAGGTGTGTTCGTGGCATGTATTTGCTCACGGATGTGCATATATCGTTTAGTCTTATAGACGTTTCGCATATTTTTGCTTGCGTATATACAAGTGAACATTTTAATTAACCATGTCATGATCAGTATGCTGTCAAAAACCCTCGACTGTTGTTCATCATCGTAAATATGTTGTTTATCCAATTAACTCACATCATTTACTAATTCGGCCTGTCATTTGTTGATGATTGTCAGCTTTCCTCCTGTGACGTTTGTTGAATTTCGAAAAATAAAATAGAATGAAATAAAAACGTTTTTCCCTACTTTCCCTCTCCACACCATTGTCTCTCCTTTCATCTGATGTCTTAGACGCATTGGTGTGAGGAAAGAAAGGAGAAGGGCCCTGTCAACAGGGTAATTTGATCTTTCGTTCCTAAATTTCCTTTTCATTGGCTTATATCTTGCTAAATTCCAGGTCGTATGGTCTGCCCCTGGCAAAAAACATGAAATTATCAGTTGTCTGAATTTCTGAGTCAAAGCTTGGTGATGTTTATCATTCAGGGTTTTCAGACTATTGTCTTCATATTTATTATTATATTCACAACTTTTCGGCCGATGTGTCCAGCAGGACACATAGTGTAACGGTTATAGGCGTTGGTTCCCTTAGCTTCAAAAGATACATTCATCAGGAGGTTGCAGGTTCAATCCTGGCTACAGGCGTGTACCAATACAGGAATACTTAACTCTTATACCCGGTTATACTTAACTGAACCAGAACAAGCAAGTCCCGTGAATTAAATAAAAGGATGTGGTTCGGAGTTCCACGTAGGACCCCGAGTTCGACAAACACCTGAAGATGGCTGGTGCACATATCAGCCGAAATATTGTGAATATAACAATAAAGATGAAGACAATAGTCCGAAAGCCCCCAAATGAAATTATCACGCTTAGTGGATGTACCTCTCGCTTTTCTTTGATTTTTTAAGAAGTTAATGAACTAATAACAGAAACGACACCAGGCATTTTTATTAAATAAGTTGAATATTCTGTGTCATAAAGTGTGTCTTAAAGAAATCAGATTATATTATCTAAATTTATACTATAATTTTTCCAAACTATGCAGAGGAAAATATTATGGAATAACCCGATTTTGCGGAAAAATTATCGTATTTATTGATAATAAAAATTAGAATGAATAATTCGTTGCCCGTTACCAAACTTTTATGAGAGTTTTTTCCTTTCAGGTATACATTTCAAAAACTTAAGGCAATATTTTTTATCAAAATGTTTTCAACTTTGCCGAATAGCATTTAATCGATCATCTTATGAAACATTTAAAAAATATTCACCATATATTTTAATTTAGATCCGAACTTAATTCACGGGCAATTTTATTGATTTTATGTCTTTGCTGAAGAAAAGCTATAATCTTCTTTGCTCTGTGACAATTTACATTATCATCCTGAGAAATTTCTCCAATTTCACCTAACCAATTTTTGGTCGATGGAATGAGAAAATTACCAGGAATTTCTGTGTACACATGTGCATTCGTTTTTGAGGCAATGGTTACCATCTCTCCAGGACATTTAGAAGACATGAATCCCCATATAATGAATAACGTCGGAGAGTTACGTATTTTCTTCAGGCGTATTTTCTTATGTGTTTATTTGAACGGCACCAGACAAAAGAACAAAGTGCCTTCTAAGTTTAATGATATGCCGTATATACCTGTTCAGTGGTCGCATTTGAAGACCTAAATATTTGGCAAAATTGATGTAAAACTTTGCTTGTGTAATAATATTTAAATTAGGAATTGAAAGATAATGAGCAAAACCAGTCGTAACATTATCCGTTAAAATTTAATTGTTTAGATTAATGATTTTCAGCCATAGATTAACTTTTACCTTAGGTAAAGGATCGACTTATATTCAATGATTTGGTTTGTTTTAATGGATATTAACGGTATGTCAACCCGTCTGCGTTTATTTTAGATTAGGGAATAAGGTGCATTGAACAACTACGATTACATTTTGGTGTTTAATGGTTTCAGCCATATATAAGCAGTGTTGGGTATCGAGTCGCAGGGTCACTTTCTATGGAATTGATCAGGTTTACGTTTATACTTTTGGTAAAATTTATTTCTTCCGAAATATTTCCTTCATCTATGTTGATTTTTCTTAGGAAGAGCTTTCAAATAATTTCTTTTTTTAAATGGTTGCGCTAGCTATTATGTCGTTGTTCTCCGTAAAAATGTAGAGGGAGTTAAGATTGGGATCTAAGATATTGTGGAATTGGTTTGTTTAGTTTATTTAATAATCCAAGAAGTGTCATCGGTATGATGGATTCGTGTATGTTAGTGAGAGAGATTCTAGATTCTTTGAGGATGGATTCATCCTGAAGGCCAGACAGTTACATAGATTTTTTTTTTGAAAAACACTGCTTGTATCTTAGTTCGAAGATACAATCGTAAGCAGAATTTGATGGACAGGATTTGAGTTTTTTTTAGCATTGTTAAACGATTCTTTCGCTTCAGAGTTTTAGGGGTGCCTCATGAGTCTCCGTATGCAAGCTTTCCATTGGAGAAGTTTTGAAGGATTCTAAGGATAGTCTTAAGACTTCATTCTGTAAAAGGTCTAGCTTTTTTAGGTAAAACCTCTAGCCTAATCTGTATACAAATCTACAGTAGTCCAGTTGTGAATGGATCTGTGATAAGTACAATTTTAGAAGGGTTTGCAGGTTGGCTTCCCATTCTGTATGGGATAACACTAATAGTAGATATAGTGCTTTGCTGTATTTTGATTTCAGGCGTTTCAAGTGAGGGATCAAAGACAGTTTATATTCATCAGCTTTGGTATCTGTCAGGAAAATAGGGCGGGAGTTATCTGGATTCGTACTATCCTTTCTGTTTTTAGGGATGGAACTGCTTTTGGTCTGTCTTAATTTGTCTGGAAATTTGTTGTTCCTTCATATATTGTTATATATCTTCAGAACTTATATTATCGATCCTTTGAGCAGTTGTTTTAAAAAGTCAAAATATATTTCATCTGCACAAACGGCTGTAGAGTGGCATTTTGTTTTATAGAGTCCATAAGTTCTGGTTAGGTGAACAGTTTGCCATATGCTTTTAAATTATTGGATTTGACTTTTTCAGCATATAGTTTGATTTTTATGAATGTTTAGATATTTTGGCAAGATACGTTTTTTTGAAAATATTACAGCTAATAGATTTGCAAATCCTTTTTGGTCGTTATTTTGATATAGTTTGTGGAGAGGTGTTTCTGGTGGGGTTATTGTTGTTTTTTGGAGATTTTGAAGATCATATCCCAGATTGTTTTTAAGGATATGAGTATATTGAAAGAATTTTGCCTGAAGTTTCTCTTTGCTTTATTGATTTTTCTGATCTGTAATGTTTTCATGAGATTAGATTGGAGTTGTATAAGCAAATTTAAATTTTTGCAGGGCTACTCGTCGTAAGCGGATAGCCTTCTTGCATTCTTCATCGAACCATAGGCTGTTCGCGTTTACGAAACTGAGTTCATTGGGATACACTTCTTGCTTATATCAGTCTGTTCGTAAAGATCTTCACATAATGTTTTTGTATAATGTTATTTTATTCCGTTTTGAAGACATAAAAAAAAAAAAATTGGCGACCATAGTCGAGGGTGACCCGAAGGCTGCCTTTTCGATAGCTTACTACACCAAGGTGTAGGGGAGGGCGTTACTCCTTTCCCTGGATTGCTCCACTTTACCCTTGATCCGTACCTTATAATGCTGAGTGTTAAGCAAGGAGGCATCAAGTACCATTTTTTGAGTCTTTGGTATGACTCGACCTGGGATTGAACCCAGGTCTCCCGGGCCATTGGCGAACACTCTAACCTCTAGGCCAATGTTTTTTTACAATTGCCTTTATTTAGCATCTATTTGGAGAGATGTTTTCACTGGTTGTAGCCTTTCCATTATAATTGGAAAATGATCTGTGCTGCTTTAGTTGCGGAATACTATCCTTGTTTAGTCCGGGTTGATTTTTGGATAACATGGATCAATTGCTTTGTAGGTGCCTGAAGATGGATGAAGGTAAATTTGAAATTTCTAATAAAAAAGCATGAGTTGTTCTTGTTGATGATCCTTTCAAGTATTCTGCTCTTTTTGTTTGTGTTTTTTGCTACTTTATATTGTGGCTGTTTAAATCTAATATGTTAAAAGTTTAGGGATGTTGTTGTATTAAGTCGCTGGGATCATTATCCTTCATTGAAACGTTTGGAGTACAGGGAAGAAATATTTATGCTTTATGCATAGATATTTTGACAGCTATTGCTCGTAGGTGAGTGTTCAGGTTAATTTTGTTTGGGGGTATATATTTTCTCATTAAAATCGATTCCACACCCGAGACTATGCACCCGCTGTTATGTATATTATTGCAGCTTTTAATGTTTTTGATATTTATCTAGTCGTTTACTTTTAGAAAAACATTTTACAGACAGATTATAGTAGGATTTAGTTATGTTAGAACAAAAAAAATCATTGACGTTTACTTTAATTCGGCGACAATTCCATTAACTTATGTTTAAATTTAGTTTTTGTGTTTTTTAGATGTTTCTCTTTTGTGTCGTTTATGTTAACGAAGTTGGAGATTTTCTTCTATTTTAATTTTCTACTATAGTGAATTTGTTATGAGTTTTCAGAGTTTCATTGGAAATCATAGGTTCTTGTGATTTGTTCATCATTACGACCTTGACCTGGCTTTTCTTGGTGTTTTTATTTAAGTGATTTTTGTCTTTTATTGAGGTTTTTTTTTCGATCAGGTTTCTATAGAGAGAGGTGGTTATGTTGGGAAATTTATGGCTTCTGTTCGTGAGATCCATGGGTATCTTTCAAGTGTTTTTTTCAGATTGGAAGGAGGGTGGAGATATAATTTACTCATTGTTTTGGTGTAAAAATTGGACTTGAAAAGTTTTGTTTAGTTTTGGTATGGAAGCACATCGCTTCTTGGGGGTTTGATTATTCACCTATCTTCAGATTTAAAAGGTTTTCTTTTTGGAATTTGCCCTTTTGGCAATTTAGAGCTAAAGGGTTTGTTAAAAGTTGCGTTACTCTTGAGTAGAGCTGAGCAGAGCTGGTCTGTTCGTACTTCTGGAAAAAGGACGTCTTGTATATAATTAATTTTCACAACTTCTTTTTCTCTTTTCCACGCTTTGCAGAGACTTGAGTCAGCGGGGTGATCTCCATTGCAGTTTGTGCATTTTTGTTGCTTGCATGTAGATTCTGGGTGATCAGAATCATCTTCCTCACATTTTTTCAGATTGCATTTTTATGCATCGTCTTTTATGATGCCCAAACTTCTGACAGTTGAAGAATCGGAGTGGGTTAGGGATCTAAGTATCAACCTTTACTATCATATAGCCAATTTTAAGTTTAGGTTGGCATTTGGAAGTGTTAAAAAAAGCGTTATTCTCTTTTCATCATATACTTGTTGTTTTTTAGATTTTTATTTCTTCGATTATGACATTTCATCACTCATCAAGAAGATTTGTGGGATCTGTGTGGATATGTCTCGATTTTCCTAATATGGAAGATTACCATTTTTGATAATAGTTCATCAGATTTCGTTTTTGTTACTTCCACTTATAGATTGTTGCAGTTGGATACTTTTTTAAGTGCAATATTTTCTGAAAGAAATCTTTCTATAGCAAAAGAGGTGTGTTTGGAATGTGTTTTTCCTCTGTCGACTCGAGAACTATGAAACTAGGGAAAGAAGTAGTCACTTTTATGTTGCTGTCACCATTTGACTAGGGTAATTTTTCTCTTATTTGTACGTTGTGCCCTGTTATTTTCCATATCTATATTTTTTCTTCCGGTGCTGTGCTCCTGCACCCATAATGGTGTCCAATTTCCATTGGGAATTTACCTAGGTGGAACCTATTTGCCTTGATTACGACGGGGATGCACTACCAATATATTCATATCGGCAATGGGAACACAAGCTCCTGCCAATACTTGGTGCCCTACGATTCAACACAGGATGAAGTTCCATTCTCTCAACACGACTGACCCTTAGTCACCGCCATCTAGTACCTACAATATCAACATAGGGTTGCATTCCTGTTTTGCCCGGGTAGGATATGACACAAGGTCAATTTCTAAGCGGAGTTTAACAGGTTTGAATTCAGATTTTTCCTTCTCCTAGACTAGTTATCTCACCAAGGCTGAAGAACCCAGTTTGCCCTACTATTTACCCATAGCTGGAGGGAGAATAATTGGATTCATTCCTTTCCCAATGATATAAGTGTTATGTGAAATGCAATAAGTCTTATCCAGGATCTGAACTCGTGTCACCGTGTCCATCGAAGAATACGATTGGGATAAACATTAGGTGCAAGGGCTTGATGTGACCCACAGATTGATCAGATCGAGGCTTTCAGAAAATTCGTCTAGCCTTAAAAGAGCCAAAGTGGAGTGCTACTAGTCACTCGATCGCGCTAGATCATGAAACACCCAGCAATTACTATCTAGTTACAAAACCTTACTGATTGTCCCCCATGGCCCACAGGTGGCCGTTTTAGAGGATCTTATCCGTCTGCAGATTGCAGTCGGCGTATTTTATAGCCCCCGTTGATAGGACGTTAATATTTGAGTACATACGATACGATGTACGCTTTAGATTCGTCTATCCTCTTACAGTGATTAGAATAGATCGACTGCTTACCCTGTGGAGATGTAAATCTTCTATCAAAAGAAAAGGAACATCGTGATTATGAGCCTACATAGCATTTGGTAGCGAGGTTTTAGTTGTGGTTCACAGGTTAGTGTGGGGTAACCTTTTGTTGGCATTCATCCAGGTCCAGAGTCTCATCTGTAAGTCAAATAGATCTTTTCAAAAAATTCTTTGTATTAGATAAGAATACTTGAAACAATATACCTCTGAGTAAACAAATGGATTTTATTATTAAATAAGAATATTTACAAAACATCGGATTATTTCTCAAAAAATAACTAACCGGCATTAAATAACCCAGCTAGGGTTGACCGTAAAATAAATCACTTCATCCTCTTTACTTTGGCGTACCGTGATTTAACAATGGAAAAAAAAAATTAAATCCAAATTAGAAAGCTCACCCTTTGCTGTCAGTGTTAGGCTATCCAAATGGACAATTTTTTGCTTCTAGAAACCTCCTCTAAAATTTCTTTTAAAAATATAGTTTGTATTTTGAATTTATCAGTCTAAGTAGTAAATCTGCATGTACACATCTCTTTTGTCCTGTCTCTTTTCTTTTCTTGACTCAGAGTGAGAGATGGTCACCGAGGCAGTTGATGAACTTAACATGCAATTAGAGCGAGCTCGCTTTGCTGTCAAATTAAGGTAGCAGGATTGATGTCATCTAACATTGATTGATTGCTCAGAGAAAGCTGAAGAGACATTGGTCAGATAGTATAGAATGACCATGGATATACCGCTAGGAGAACACTTCACTAGGCCACCTAAGATACATTATCCCTTAAATCCATTGACAGCAAGTGCACACAGGTTATCATACTTTTTCTATGCACCCAACGTAAAATATCTATCTGATACATAAGCTTGTGCTTTTGAACAACCCAACCATGAGCATATTTAACATTATTTTTGGATTAAGGATATCTTAAGGTTGAAAAGTTATCTTTGTTGACGTGAGTAAGTAATTCTCAATTTTGCGAAATAATAAAAATTTGGGGTCGAAAATTCCTTGGACGTATTTCTAGCCGTCCTTTGAAAATGTAACAATTCTCTGAATAAGAAAAGCAAGTCTAACCTCAAGAAATACTGAAAATGTGTTATCCCAGTGAATTAAGGAGAGATACAAGGATAAAGGGGGGAAATGCTTTAAACAACGTTTACTAATCAGTAGTATCACAAATTTTTTGACGACCTGAAACCTGCTTCCCTGTTTTAAACTGGTCAGAGTTCATGACCAGGTAAAATCAATTCTACTTCCATTAACCACACACACACACACACAAACACTCACACACACACACACACACACACATATATATATATATATATGTGTGTGTGTGTGTGTGTGTGTGTGTGTATATATATATATAAATACATATATATGTGTGTATATATATATATATATATATATATAAAATTAACTTAAATCGCGAGTTGGAAATCTTCTACTAAAGTTTCACCTTATCGGATCATCAGGAAGCCTAACTCCAACTAATGCTAAAGGAGAAAACACCGTCTTATATTCACCAAAAACCCACCTAGCTTAGAATTTACATAAAAAAGAAAGAAAATAAAAAAATAAATAAAATAAAAAACCTTACTTTTATTTTTAAGAAATCTCTGAAACCTATTCCTAATTATAGAGCAACCACGCCCTTTTGTGTCTACAACTATTTAACACCTCCGATCTTTGGTTTAACATATCCCTACTTTTACAAGATGCTATTGCTAGTTTTTCCTCCATGCAAAGCAGACAACTCCTATCCCCAGCCCTATATTTACGGGATTTCCTTAATACTTCCCATTTCATTATAGGATCTATTCCTTTGTTATCCTTGAGCTCCCACACATAACTAGATAACGTCGTACTATACTTCTCGTGTGAGAAACTCGTTTTATGGTTATAGTACCTAGTCTTAAAATCCCCTTGCATCGAACCAAAGTATATCTTTTTGTTTCTCTAATTATTCGGATCACTATTTACTTCCACTTTATACACTACACATTCTTGCTTACATTTGCCTTCCAGCGGACATCTAACCTTATCCCTACAGTTACATTTAACAATCACCTTATTTTTCTCCTTACTTAATTTAGCTATATTACTCTTGTTTATTATGCCATTGATGTTTGGCATGCAAGTATAACTTAATTTAACACAATTCTGATTAAATATCTTATGTAACGGGCCCCCAGTAGGGAAATTTCTTTTTAATAACTTAAAGAATTATTTCCCTAAGTTATTGACTACCAACATGTTATAAGGGGGATTAAACCATAAAATTTTCCTAGGTCTATTTCTCCTTTTTTGCGTATTACTTCCCTCCTTATCCCGATATTCTACATTGATCCCACATCCGTCATTCTTCAAAGCCTCCTCATATTCCTGCTTGCTTCGTTCAAAAATTTCCTTATTGGAGGGGTTATTTGATAACCTATGCTCTATTCCTTTAGGTACATGTTTAAACACCTGTGTTGGGTGATTGGATCCCCTATTCACATAACGCAGATCATGGTTCCTTTTTCTAAACGGAGAACCAGTTCCACTATATAAGTTTAAAGTAACATCAAGATAATAGGTAATTTTTAGGTCCCTCCTTATATCTAACCTAAATCCAAACTCATCAAACAGCTTATACAATCTTTTTCAAATATCATCACATTTCTTCGGTGTGCTTTTATCCACGATAATCAGACCATCATCATGATAAAGTCCATGGCTACTTGGGTCCATAATCTTATTATTACTATACAATAATACACACCCGACGAGCTCACACATTTCTGCCCCATCATATGTCCCAATTGAAACGTCGAAATTTCCACCCTCCCCTTTCTTTATCCATAAACTATCTTCATAGTATAGCAATGTTTTACAACAATGCTTAATTATCTCCACCTCGTCTAAAGGTATCACCATATATACCTTAGCCAAATCTAACGCTCTATCCAGTGACTTTTCGGTTATCGAAGGATAAAAATCCTTAATATCATATTTGATAAAGGAACACCTGCCATTCTTCTCGTATTCCTCAAACCACTTAATACAATCTTTTGTGCTCCGCCACTGGTTGATATTTAATACCAGCCTAAGCGAATCACCAATTTCTTGGACGATTATTTTACTAACCCTACCTATCTGTGTCTTGGCCGGGTTAATAAGCCTACATTCAGGATTCGTCTTGAAATCACTTTTGTGGTCCTTGATCGTAATGAAACAATTCTGTGTATTGTATTTTTCCACTCTATCTACAATACCTAGTCTATTGCCTCGCTATTCAACTCTTTTTCGAGATCAGGTGGTGCTTTCTTATAATTCTTAACCATCTCCTTAAACATCATTTGCTTATATTTTCCCTTTTCTATTTCATATAAATTGCACGACTTATCCAACTTTACAAATATACTTTAGGACTCCTTAAATCTCCTCATATCCTCATACATTTTTTGCTGAATATTATTGCGCATTTTCCTAAACTTTATCTCCTTAACCATTCCTATCATTTCTGCTTCTAACTTATCCATCTCTTTGATATGTGGGGGGTGTTTCCGAGTTCTAAACCCATAGTTCTCCCGTCCCTCCTTTTCCGTACAGTTAATCGTATTGAAAAAAAAAAATGCCTTCCCCGGAAGGTTTTAGTTTTCTTTTGACCAACTGACTGCGTATCCCTTGATTTTTTTCAAGGGGTCGGACAAGATTGGACTTTTCTTTCTTTTTGACCTATAATTTTTTCTTTTTCAACCGGGCAGTGATTTGAGATACTTTTATCTCTTGTTCCTGGCGGGTTTTTTTTCGTTTCTTTTTTTTTTGTACCGTGAATACTGGTAGATATTAGATTAGTAAATATATATATATATATATATATATATATATATATATATATATATATATATATATATATATATATATAAGGATTCATGCTGCTCGCTATGGGTGAATAGCAGGAGGACAGACTGGGCTCTTTAACTTCCGTCTGGTCATCTATGAAGGAGAAGCAAAATTTGTTAAACTCCGCTTAAAAATTTGCCTTGTATCCTACTGTTATGGCCCCGGAAAGGATCACTAATGCAAACACAAACACGGATATTAGATAACAGATTATATTACACAAGAAAGATAGAGTTGCATAGAAAAGGTAAAACGTCTCGTACTGTTCGTATAACACCGACAGGGATCTGCACTTCTGGCAGCGAAATCTCTCTACTAATAACTGTGAGAAGAGTCCTCTCTAGTAAGATGGTTAAGGTTCCCACAACACCTACACCGAGCTTTTTGGTGGCGTCGGATTTTATTTATCGATTGGTCCAATTTACCCTTGGTCTGTACCTTATAATGCCGAGTGTTAAGCAAGGTAGCATCAAGTACCATTTTTGAGCCTTTGGTATGAATCGACCTGGGATTGAACCCCGGTCTCCCAGACTATTGGTGAAAACTCTACTCAATGGGTCCGTAAAATATAAATATTCATGAATGACAAATGTTCTTTTTTTTTTTTTTTTTTTTTTTGGTTTCGTTGAGTTTTATGGCATATCAACTTTTCTAGTTTATTTAATCAAAAATCCTACTTATTGATATATATCAAATATATGACTTGTGAACACATTTTATTGATAGCAGTTCTAATCGAGCTTGAGCTCATTTTTTTGCACACAGTTATATGGTTTCAGGTATTTCTATGTATCATCAGCAATTCAATTAAACATCAATCATTTCTTTGTACACTCTTAAATGATCAAACAGTTCTATTTCCAATAATTTGTTTTCCTACCATGTAAATGTTAAAGGTTCGATTCGATCCATGGATAGATCTCTATCAGATGCTAAGACTCTGGCTCAGAGTGGGCCAGGGAGCAATGATAAAGAAAGGGTACTCAACATTTCCAAAATCTCGGAGACTGGAGCCTCACCACTTGATGGTTTTGTGTTATATCCAAGACGCTTCCTGTGGGGTTTTCTTACTCCTCTGCAGACATGCATTTGGTGTATTCTACAGCCCCAGAAAACTGGGCTGGAATGAGAATTTGATGGAAATATTTACTGCTACCATTTGTAAAGGTAGTTATCCAAAAATTAGTCCCACAAAATGAAAACTTGCATATAACCATACATGATTGGTTTTGAAAACTTGTCAGCCCGATGAAGTAAGAAAAAATTCAAGTTATTGTTTTTAATTAAGACAGCCACACGAATATCTTGACGAGATTTTTTTTAAAAAACTGTGTTTAACTGATCAGTGTTAACGACTTAAACCAGCTCCGTCTCTACCATAATTTAATGAACACGCACGCACGCACGCACAATTACTTTAGGTGAAGTTATGGACAAGGAACTTGAATCAATTTATATTTAAGCAGGATTTATCTTCTGACCCCAATTAAGAGATGAGTTATGTGATCTCCCCACCACCACTAATGACTTTTGGGCCAAGATGTTGTGAACATGACTGACAGAGATACACCCAAAATTCAAACATAAAATTCCGAGTTAGTCATATTATACTCAAGGAGATTCGAAACATTGTTGCTGGTATCGAATTGAGAAGGGTTATGTTGACTGATTTGGAATATAAGCAAAACAGCAGGCTCCAGCGGGTTGAGTTAGAGAGACAATTTTCAAGAAAAAAAATTTCTTCCCTATCGATGAAAAAAAATACTATACCAATTGTAACATTGTTCTTATCGATTAGAAGAAATAATATAAAAGGTAAGAGGATTTTTGTAACAACGTGGTTGTTCTTTCGTCATCACACTCAAATCACAAAGTATTCATCTCCTGAAGCTCTCTTTGATAACTTTCGAGACTCCCAAAATACAACAACTGATAGATATAGGGGGAAATAGGTTTACGGAAAGGGAAGCGGAACTTTCAAGCAATTATCCGAGGAATTTAACTGTCAAAAACAGTCGTGTATCGAGGTCACTGTATTTTCAGTTTAGGTTTTTACATGCATCAAATGACAACAATAATTGTACCTGTACGCGATAATAGCTCTCATGACAGATGCACGGCAAATATTGCCTGATTGATTTACTCAGTCATGCATGAGTCAGCAATTACTAAACACACATCAGCTGCTCTATTTACTCTGCACAGGGGATAGATTCCTACCTCCAGTATATATACATACATACATACATACATACATATATATATATATATATATATATATATATATATATATATATATATATATATATATATATATATTTCCTGTGTATAAAAATGGACTATATCTAGCTCTAGGTAAGGATATCTTTGAATGTTGGAGTCACTACTTCATTCCTATTTCTCCCCGATCCACACTTATATACGTTACTCGTAATTATTAAGGTTTTATTAAGTCAAATATATAACTATCAGATTGGAATAATTAAAACCTTATAACTGCGTGCTAATTATAAGCATCAGGAGTACTTGATGCCATATCACTAAGTGGAAATAAATCATTATCAAATTAGAATTCATACTTCAAACTATATAATTGTGTATGATTTTTTTTATTCATTATAAATACTTGAATCTTAAATTTTCTACAAAATATGATTAACACTAGGTACAGTAGTTGAATATTGAAAACAACATTAAATAAAGCAAGTCACTATGCTGCAAAAGCAATCAACAAGCCAACCAGTTGTTGTTGTTGTTTTTTTTTGTTTGTTTTTTTTTTCAGGATCAACTTGGTATTGGGGAGCTATATAGCAAACTAAAATAACTAGGACTTGGTGAGTGATAGAATTTACTTCTTCATTTATCCTCCGTTTATTATTTGTAAAAAGTTAAAATATTTACACCCACCGAGATATTAGCTACAATCTTATTCCCTTTCAAGTGGCCCATTTCGAAGATTGACATTCAACAAAAATTTCAATCTGGGTAGAAATTCTTAAAAAATACCCCAACTAAGGAAAAAAAATCAATTAAATAAAATTCTAAAAAGTAGGATGATAATGCATGAATGGAATTTTGGAATATCTATGTATTTATTTGTTTGATCACATGCTATTAATGAACTGAAGAAATGGGTCTACCCTCTAAAACAGATAATATATGAGTAAAAAGGGCGTCAACTCAAACTGAAACTAGACTAGAGGTAAAATGCACTTCTTCATGTATCTTCTGTGCAATTTTTCAAAAAGTCAAAATGTTCTTACCCCGCCAATAAAGTTAGTTTGCTAATAAAGTCCAATGGGAATAGATTATTAGAATTGTTAACCATAAAAACTGGGAGAAAAATTGCAGTAAAAATAAATATATAAGATTAAAACTGATAATCTGGGTAAGATAAAAAGGCATAATCTTACTTTAACTAAGATAAAACTTAAGGTTTCATAGCCTAAATATTCATTTACCTACCCATGAGTAGGATGGGGCACAAGGTCTTTTTTTAGTAGATTTGATTTGTTTTGAATTCAGGGTTTTTCTTCTTCTAGATTGGTTGTCATACCAAAGTTTAAGAACCCAGTATACCCTTACATTCTTTTCAAAGTTGAAGGAAGAATATTTAGATTAATACCTTTTCCAAGGGAATTAGCATTTCGTAAAAATACAAATAGCCTCACCCAGGATTTGAAGTCGGATCGTCTTGTCCATTATTAACGATATTAACCATTACACTATAGGCACCTTAAACCGTAAGTATGAACCTCTTTTTGAGACTTGCTGGGGCCTCTTCTTCTAAGGAAGAGTACCAGGTCACATTTGTGGCGGGAACACAGATAAAAATCAACCAATCTCATCTCTAAGCGTAGCGTCTATTGATGGGAGATAAAAAAATAGCCTGCCAAAGATTCTCATGGCTTTTTATCAAGCAACTCCTAACTATCAGTACTACTTGAAGATGATAATTATATATATACTTTCCATGATATGTTTTAAATAAATAAATGCACTTACAAAACACACTTATATATTTGCCTTAGAAAAACAGAGACTTCGATTAATCTTTTCATCAATTATTCAGAAAAGTTTCAAGTAAAAATTGTAAATTCAGTTCATTGTTTTCAAATGTGATCTCTGAAAAATTTTACTGTGTTTACACTATTACAATATATAAGTACGTATCTTTCTATTTCTTAGCAATTATTTATTATCAAATTCTACACGATTTATGTAATAACTGAGAAGCATTTAACATTCCAAAAATAATCCCGTTCCTTATATATATTTATGCAATTTTAATTTTGGTTACACTGTAAATTTTGTGATGATTATATCCGTTTTGATAGTACAATGTTCTAGGATAAAACGTTGTGAATGGGAAGGAACTATTTATATGCACTTTTCATACTCACCAGCAATTGTTTCATGCGGCCTTTTCTCAGAAATTCCTTTTCTAGGTCAGGATTTAATAATCTGGAGAATATAAAACAATGTAATTACGCTTCTCTTCAACATTAAAAATATTTTGACTAATGGAATACTTGTTGGAATATGTGCGTTGAATAGCAATTGTCATATTTTGAAGAAACCGTAGCATTCCTTCTTCATTGTCGACCTGATATTTACAGCTTCAGTCTCGATAGTTTTTGGACATATCTCGCGAGGAATATGTTTGTTGCATAAGGAGTAGGGTCGGTTTGTCTACTTCCAAACTTATGTGTCATAAAAAAAAATTGTATATAAGCAAACAATTTGCAGGCTCATTTTACATTGGTCTTCCTGTTACAAACTAAAGGCAACTCATGTCTTTTCTGTGGGTCTACAACGGGTCGGTCTGAGAGGTCATTTGGGGATGCACGATGTAATGTCAAAAACGAAAACATCTGCTATGATTCATTTGCCCAGAGGCATCACACATGCTTCTACGTACTTTTTGTGAAATAGAAGAGATAGCTTTTTTCTATAAAGAAGTGTCAGTCACTATATATATATATATATATATATATATATATATATATATATATATATGTGTGTGTGTGTGTGTGTGTGTGTGTGTGTGTGTGTGTGTGTGTGTGTGTTAAAGCAAATAATTATTTAATTTAATGAATTTGTTTTCAAGTAAAATGTATTGCAATTAATATATTGCATGTGACTTATATATCCTGTAAAAGCATCTCTCTAAAAATCTTAAATTAATGTTCGATTAATAACAGAAAAAATTCCTTTTATTTTTACTTCGGAATTATGAAAATTCTGTATTTATGTCTGACGGCAAACTAGCTTTCCGTTTTTTTTATTTCTACTTTTATTTTTTAGTTTTTAGTTTTATCATAAGCTACTATTTCTCGATGATAACCACGATAAACCATCAACAAATTCTTTCATTTTAAATTTGATTCGTTGAAAAGTTCATTCGATGCTGCTAATAACTTTATTGCCAATGGGACCCAAACACTACAAAAACGTTGTAAAATGTGTGTGAACCACAAGTAGGGCAGTGCGGGAAAATAAGCCTTATTTATATACATGCCATAAGATTATCGTAGTCTATCTCCAAACCGACTTTCGTATATCATCCTTTATACTCAATACAAGTGCCTACGAAATTTGGTAGATCAACATTAGACTATAAAGGTTTTCAAAGGAGTGTAAATTAACTCTTAGCATATTATCATTATCATTATTACTATTATTATTATTATAATTATTATTAGAGGTTTGATCCATTAATGATAGCCCATTTATATTTCAATCCAAACTGTTACGGATACAGCAAGTAAAATAATAGAGTTTGTTTTGATTTATTTGTTTAATGACATATCAAACACTTACCGCTTATTTCCAATTGAGATTGTATTCTTTTGTAAATGATGAATTGTAATTATAACTATTTTCAATGTTATAATGCATTTTTTGAACTTCTCATTTTATTCTATAATTATCTTTAGCACACAGTTTCCTGATTATATAGAATAGAATAACTATTACTATTGAATAATAATTTATTTGCAAAATCATATTGATTCAAGTATTCCAATATAACGACAATAATTTGCAAGCACTAATATGTTTTCAGGTACTGAACAACATAAAAAAAAGTGCAGAAGCCCCAAAAGCGAAGACGAAGATTGATGAGAACTCTCAAAAACAATACAGACAACGCAAGGATCAATAGAACTAAAATAACCCGATAATAAAAATGGGTAAAAAAAACAACCCCATAGAAATTTCAAGCGACAAACAAGCGAAATCTTATAGAAGAAGACTTGGATAGGGTTAAGAAAGGGAAATCTTAAAAGTAAAACTGAGTCTCTTCTAATAGCAGCACAAAACAACGCCATAAGGACAAACTATATCAACACAAGACAAGACAAGACGCAACAAAATAACAGATGTACGTTATGTGGTAATCGAGAGGAAATTATCAAACACAAAGTAAGCGAATACTGTAAATTAGCTCAATAAGTGTATAAGACTAGACACGACGGGTGGACAAGATGCTCCACAGGCAATTGTGCAAGGAGTTTAAATTAGACAATACAAATAAACTGTACATGCAAACCAGGATAGGTCTTGGAAAATAAGGCCCAGAAAATTATCTGCGTTTTTGAAATATAAACAGATCACCTAATCTTGGCCAGACAACCTGATCTAGTGAAAGTCAACAAAAAAAAAAAAAAAAAAAAAAAAAAAAGAGAATATGCTGAATATTGGACTTTGCCGTTCTGGTTGACCACCAGGTAAAACTGTAGGAAAGCAAACCAAGAGGTAAGTACGTAGATATTTCAAGAGAACTGAAAAAATATGGCAGATAAAAATGACGTCAATACCAATTGTTACTAGTGCACTGGGTACAGTCACCAAAGGATTGGGACTGGGACCAAGGGACTTGGAAATAAGAGGATGGGTAAAGTCCATCCAAACAACAGCATTTTTGAGATCGGCCAGATTACTAAGAGTCCTAGAGACTCAGAGAGACTTTCTGTCAATCAGACTCCAGTGGAAAACCATTAGCTACCGCTAGAGTGGAAATCTCTCAAAATAGTAAAGTAGTAATAATAATAATAGGCAGCACAATGTAGGATATGTGGTGATAGAGACAATACGATCAATCATATAATAACCGAATAGAGTAAATTATAAAAAAAAGAGAGTATGAGACTAGACACGATTGGGTGGGAAGATTATAAATACTCTGGGAGTTGAGCCAAAAAAAAAAACTTATTTAACCATACGAACAAGTGGTATATGCACAAGCTGGAATCTAGGAGAATGATAGTCACAAACACATCTGGGGTTTTGAGATATAAATGAATCATCTAATCTCGGCCAGACGACCGGACCGAGTGATATTCAGCAAATCAAAGCGAAAGAGTTCACAGCATTGTCAATCAGTTTGATATTGTAACACCACGCCTCCAAATAGACTATAGGTGTAGCAATATCCCGTAATTTTCAGTCTGACCCCTTGGTAACCTTTCTGTGATAAGAAGTGACGAACACTGTCTGTTGGCTCAAAAGTTTAATGTTACAGCCTTTTCACAGTAGTCGGCGAAAAGAGAGCGAGAGAGAGTTTAGGGAATGCGTTGTCTGATTAGATGGACAGAGACTATAAACCTAGGTAGGCAAAAGGTACAGCCACAAACTTGGTCATTTTTTCTTTGCTTCATTTTTTCTTTTGCGGCTTCGCTTTAGGGGCCTCAATTTTGAACTCCAACTTTAGTTAAAGAAAAACAAAAAACTTTATTACAAAACTAATTAAGTAAAATCTCTAAATATTTTGTAATTTCAGATTCTTCTTTAATATTGAATATATAAGAAATCAGTTTGGAGATGTTTGCTGTTGTGTTTACGTTCGGATGAGTTAGATTTCCTTTGTTTTTTAATATCATTTTAACTTAATTTTTTTGCATTCCATAGTGATGATGTAGAACTTTTGTTGAAACATGTCAAACTGAATTTCAAATTGATACTTTATTTTGTCATATATATATATATATATATATATATACACGCTCACACATATATGCGTGTGTTTGAATGTGTTAACAGAAGAAGCCAAACTTACTCCGGAAAAAATAGATCCTAATGAACGTATTGTTAAATATAAATTCATTCTACGAAAGTTTGAGTTTATCTTCTTCCCAAATATACATTATAAAAAAGTATATTTAAGTAATACGTCTGAAAGAAAATTAATTTAAATTATTACGCAAAGAAATTGAATCTCATTAATCAAAAAAACAAACTCTCACAGTATTGGGTAGGGAGGTCATAGTTGTTCATTGATAAAAGAAAATGAAACATATTCTTTCTCATTATCAATATAATATCTTGTTTCGTGATAAATTAATAGGTAGTTTACATATGTAATCTATCTATCTTTAAAATTATGATTGCCCACAGTTATCTTTCAATCAATCTATTACAGTCTCCATATATGTTATTTATATATCTATATATCTTTATTTTAGATCGCGAATTGTCTTCAGGAAATTATGACATCTATTGAATCGATTTCGTCTCAATAGTTTAGGGACACCTTCTCCCCGACAGCGGAATGATAAATCCCCCCCTGCGGATGCAAATTTTCTTTTGGTTTAGAACTTCCTGATCAGTTTTCAAACCGAAATGTTTTGGCACTGTGGTGGAAGTAATATGCTTTCAATATATGCAAAAGACTCCCCGAGGTCTAAGAATACGTTTAATTTATATTTGCTCATTATCGTTGGAATCCATATAGAAAATAGAGAAAGCAGTCAAGCAGAACTATTGTTTAGTACTTGAGTGAGAAAAAAAGGTTTTACTGGTCCGGTAAACTGGGGCTGTAGAATACATCAAGTGCATCTCTGCAGAGGTGTGAGATATCCACACAATGAGTGTCCTGGATAGGACATAAAGCAATCTGATTGTTATGCTCCAATAATGCTGTAGCTTTGGGGAATGCGTCACCCCTTCATTGCCATCGTTCCTCGGTCCACTCTGACCTGGAGTGGTAGCATTTGATAGAATCCTACCTATGGGTCAAATAGAACTGTTTGACGTTTAAAATGATTACTATGCCATTTAAGCTGAGTGCAAATAAATGACTTACACTAAACTGAATTGCTAGAAATAGAACTAATAAATCATTTAACTGTGTGTAAACAAATTATTGTTATTGAACTGTTTGTGTAAATTGCAATAATTGAAAACATTTAAATGTGTGCAAAGAAATGATTAATAGTAAATAGAATAATTCATATTTGATAGAAATAAGGGAAACCATTTAACTGAGCTCCTTTAAAAACGTTCTCTTCAAAATGAGTTTAGAAATTACTTATTTGATATATATGCATAAAAAGATTTGGTATTAAATAACCATCAATGGTTGATATGCCATAAAAACAAACCAAAGCGAACCAAGCAAAAGTTTTGCAATCTTTTGGTATATGCTAAATTGTAAGCTGATATAACCTGACCAAAACAGTTCAAGGTGTGGTGGGTACCTGCTGTAGTTCGTAGTATTGTGGTAGTTCGTGTGCTGAAACCTTTTGCATTAATTCAATCAGTTTGTGATCCGAAAGCTGCACCGATAAATGCGCAACGTAGACTTATAATGGATTTAATACTTCCCGAGTTCGAAGGGATCCACAATGCACAATGCAAAATAAACCGAAAACATTTTGTATAAATGATAAAGGTGCAGTTAATCTCTTTACATTAACTAGAGGTTTCAAAGAATTTTGCTCGTGTTGCAAGAATCTCGGTGATCGGTCAAAGTTTCGTAGACATAAAATCATGGATTCGGAGGTAGTCTTCCAAGCTATAGTAGTACTCAGAGACTATCAAATGACCTAAGCGTATCACGATCCAGAGTGTTTCATCAAATTCCTGATTTGGGAAAAAGTATCTTGAGCTAATTGTGCTTCAGTTATAAAATATTGCTACACTTTCGACTCACCCTAGTGGATATATTGAATATTCAAGGTGAAGAAAATAATGAAATAAAATCTTTCTGTTGATATCTGTGCTGAGAATTTTCTAATTAGGAAACAGTGAACTGTGACTTCTTCGTCGATGATAGATTTAGGTCTAAGAAAATTACAAGACATTTCTAACATACCAAATCTGTGTCTTCCTTGTATTTGACTTGATACATCTTGTTGGTATAATGGTATATCACTCTTCCACCTTTAGATTTAATGACTTTTTCCATTTTCTTAAAAAAAAACACGTGGAATGTGTTAGCTAAAAAACTATTCCTTACAAAAAAGATATTGAATGCAAAGTATTTCATTGTTTTTAGCGTGTTTTTAAATACATATATTCATTTATTTTTATTGGCCAAGTGGATAGAGTGTTTGCCAATGGTCCGGGAAACCTGGGTTCAATCCCAGGTCGCGTCAAATTAAAGACTTTAAAAATGTTAATTGATACTATTTACCAACCCCTCCGCTCGGGCAGGATATGACACAAGGTCAATTTTTATACGGAGTTTAACAGGTTTGAATTCAGAGTTTTCTTTCTCTTAGACTAGTTGCCTAACCAAGGCTGAAGAACCTAGTCTACCCTACTATTTACCCATAGCTGGAGGGAGAATAATTGGATTCATACCTTTCCAAAGGGTATTATTATTAAAAATGTTAATTGATACCTTTTTGCTTAACACTTATCAATATCAGGTACGTATCCAGAGTAAAGTAGAGCAATCCAGGGAAAGGAGTAGCACTCTCCCCTGAGAAAATCGCCAATTTTACTTAGTTTACTTATTTATTTATTGTATCAACTTTGCCTTTTCCCTTTTGTGTAGTCGATTAATAATCCCTCGTCATGCAGAGAATTTCATTTTTCCCAGGATGACTCATTCTTCTAAATTTCAGCCTAACTTGTAAACTGGGTCAAATTTAGTTCATGATTACCGTAAAACATTTTTGTGTGTAATTCTGAAAAATTTTCTTATCATATATATTTGTGAGAATATCTTCGTATTCTTAAGAAGTTGTAATGAAGACCATCATTTCAAAATTCTATCGGAAAAAAAATCTACAAAAAGTAATTTAGCAAGGAATCTGTATGTCACGCATATAATTATTTGTTGACTTCCCAGCAATACTGTAAATCTTAAAAAAGAAAAAAAAATTTAAAAAGCCAAAAACGGCATCTGGTTTCGTTTCCAATTTGAACTTAACTTCCAAAGAATAATCAGCAATACAATAAAATGTAGTTTGTATGTTAATTTGATAAAAAGCAGTTAAAGAAAGTATCATGCAGTCAAAAATTACCTCAACATTCTTCTGTGGATATAGCTATCCAGACACCAACCATTGCTGACCATTATAGAATTGTTTTAGTTAGATTTCGTTGATAGATATTCAGAGATCATTGCAACATATCTAATATATCATTAATAGGGGAAAATCTTGCTCGTGAGGGGAGCATTATAGTACAGTGAAGTCGGATGAGCCATCATTTTATGAAAGTAGGTGCTAATATTCCAGAGCAAAGCAATTTCTCCAGAAAACATAGCGGTTATAAAATGGCATTAATGGTCTGCGACAAAATGTGTGGATATCACAACTGTCAATAAATCCTGTATCGTTGGCGGTCCTTGGGAAATCCAAAATAACACATCTTATATCAAAATGCAATCCTGACATTCTGCAAACGTAAATTAATGCCATCTTCTTCATATACGGATCAACCAAATACGACTGGGAAAAGTGAGTCGTCTTACAAAGTGATGTGGCGTCACTGACACTATTTTCCGGCCTAGAAAGTCCTTAGTAACCAATAACTAGGTGCTCGATGACAACGAGGTTCCCCATTCAATACTGTGCGTACATTGTACAATACTTTGGCTGAGGTATTCAGTTATACCAGTCTTGAATTCGATGTAATTTTTACTGTTTTTTGCATAATTTACATAGTTTTTATTTGCGACAGTCCCCTTGATCACTTGTAAAAGCTCTCACATTTCATATGTAGCTGATGTCTGTCCAGCATTTACATGATTCTGATATACATTTCCTACTTTCTTCTAGGAAAAGCCTAGGACATAGAATGTTTTTAAACGCATAAACATAGTCTATGTTATTCCAATTGCAATGACTTAAAAAAAAAACGTTGTTAAAACTCATTTTCCAAACTATTTCGATATCTTTTAATTACGATTTGATCTGGTAGTAATAATCCGGGCCAGAAATAATGACAACTATGGGGTGACGTCACCCATCTCAAAATCTTAGAATTAGAGAAATGGAATCGGATGCAATTTATTATCATACACAGAATACATTTGGCGTTTTCTAGGGTCCACTGACTGATCGGAAATTTCTACGAGTGATTTGAAAGAAAATGCAATGGAACTGACTTAAGTTAATCAAACGGCTTTTTTTTTAGATTTTTTGTTTATTTGGCTTTATTTAAAGAATATAATCTCTAATATATATATATATATATATATATATATATATATATATATATATATATATATGTGTGTGTGTGTGTGTGTATATATATATATATATATATTTATATCATCATCATCATCATGTCGTGCTGGTAGCACGGATATCCCTGACCCTCTCTCGCCACTCCTCCCTATCGTTCATCGCCCTAGGCAGGTCTTTAGGACAACATCGCATATCCTCACATAATTGCTTAATGTATGTTCGTGCTGGTTGTCCTGCTTTTGCATGGCCATGCGAGGGGGTCCACAAAAGTGTCCTGCATGTCTGGTTCGTCTAACTTGAATAGCTTTCGTGATATGAGGCAGGTGGCCGTACAGTTGGTGGCTTGTGGGGTGTTGCCGCCAGGACTTGTTCAAGATTGCTCGCTGTATTCTTGTGTAATTGCCGTCTAGCTTCTTCTCCAGCCGTTTTTTAGAGTCCATGTAGTGCATCCATATAGCAGTATCGATGCGATTGCTGCCTGGAAGAAACTGCGTTTCATTTTATCGGTTAGGTCTGATTTCCATATAATCGATAGCCTATTGATAGCTGTCCATGCTTTCGTTAACCTCGTGTCAATGTTCTTTTCGGTTGATGCGACGCTGCTTCCTAGGTAAGTGAATTTGTCTAAAAGTTTAAGAGGGGTTCCGTTTAGAGTGGAGATGTCCCCCGTTTGATTATAGCTCATATATTCCGTTTTGTGTGCATTAACATAGAGGCCTATGCCAGCGGCTGCTCCTTCCAAACTATGCAGTAGTGTTTCGGCTTGGTCGGGTGTATTTGCCAGTATCGCTATGTCATATATATATATATATATATATATATATATATATATATATATATATATATATATATATATATATACTGGACCATTGCCATAATGGTTAGAGAGTTCGTCAGTGGACTTGGAGTTCGGGGTTAAATCCCACGTTGCGTCATACCAAAAACCCTAAAACTGGTACATGACGCCACTTGCTTAACACTCAGCATTATAAGGTATGGATCAAGGGTAGGTGGGACAATCCATGGAGAGGAGTAGTGCCCTTCTCTACACTTCGTTGTTGTAGCAACTGAAACGGAACATTTGGGTCAGCCTCGATTATGATCGGCTAATATATATATATATATATATATATATATATATATATATATATATACATATATATATATATATATATATATATATATGTTTACTTCCTTATGCAAATGTATCTCTTACACTTTTCCAAACTATAGTCATACCCTATTTACGAAGTCATACTATATTCCCCAATTAGATTTTTATCATATTTTAATTTAAGTTGTGGTACTTAGCATTTGAAACACGGTTGCTTTTTTTGAACCCGTAAACAGTGACCCATTGGGAGGAGGGGTTCAAAATTACTATTTGGATGGAGAAAGGTAAAATCTGCAGTCATATGTACTCCATTATATGCAATATAATGGGAATAATCTTACTAACTCTATTTTTCATTTCTCGATATTTTTAAAGATAAATTAAATCAATGTCGAATTTTAAAAAAATAATTTAACTTTTTTTCACTCGGTTAAATATTCCTTAAATTATCTCTTTGATTTTTTCCATATTTTCCTTATATTTCCTTTTGTACATAACCATCGTCATTTTCTAATCTTGGTTTATTTGGGCACAAGGCAGGGAATGTGGCATTCAATGTGATAACTGAGCTCACTCTCAATGATCTTCTCGTCTAGTTTACTCACCATTACCTCACAGGAAGCGCCCATTTCTCTCATTAGTTTTCCCGTGAAGTGACTCCGTTCAACAAACCATCTAATGAAAGTAAATACACTTCGAGCACTTGCATGCCAGGTTAAAAGTTCAATTTCTCTTTTCATCCAACCAATATCTTTGATATGTAAGCATCTCTCTTATATATGCCAAAAGTCTACAAGAGGATGAAAGTACAAAATCAGTAAAAGAAATTATCAGTTACTTCTAAGTTAAGGTACAAGTCTCAATTTCTAAAAACATTCTTTCTTTCTTTCTTTTTTTTTATTTTAGTCAAAACTCTTAATTATTTTTTCAAGTATATTCTGACATGCGATTCGTAACGAAAGTCAGTCTAGTCAAATTTGATTTCCGTTTTATTTGGTTAATTTTTGCGACTCCGATTTTAATTAAATCGCGTGATTTGTCTTATTAAAAAAAGAGTAGCCGTAAAAAATTATGAATTCGTAAAATTTAGTTTTTACTTTTTTTCTTTTAAATTTGAAGGGATATTTGCTAATAAATACATTTTAAAATATCTTCCAACCTTTTATAGGAAGTCCATATTCTGGAAGATTCTTTCTCAATATATATTTATCCCTCTGGACAAACGATCGTAGAATAACGGCCCGGCAACTGCTAGAAAAACAACAGTGCGTTTGAGTGAGTGAGTGATTGATTTTAACGGCATGTTAAGGAAACGCTGTCAATGTTTAGTTATATATTCATTCTTTGTGTCGTAGTTTTTAAGAGTTCCTTTATGAATACGATCATATCGAATTTGATTCTTTCTTTTGGTTTCTTTTTTTCAATGGCATATCAACCTTTGAAGGTTATTTAGCGCCAAAGCTATTCTCCCAGAAGAACAATAGTGCTACTATTTAAACCATATCTGGGAGGATAATGGGTTTAATAAATTTCCCCAAGGTTATTTGCCCGAACGTGAACGTAACAGCGCGACAGGAGTATGAATTCGCTTACTACGATTCCGCAGTTCATCGCTTTAACCATTACACCCCATCGAATTTGAATTCTTTTTAAACATATATATTTGACACATAAATCTACACCTTTGGATCAATGACTCTATAGGGAGACTTTACAAAAGCTCCAGAACTAGAGCCGCACCATCTGATGTAGTTTAGCTTCATGTATAGGATACATCATTTTGCGGGGGTCTTACAAGTTGAATCTCTAATGTTAAGGCATCCAACCAGAATGTTACGTGATCAAATAGAAGAGAGTCAAACCATGATACCAGATGGGAAGCGTGTAACACAGACTTGTGTAATGTTTCCTCATCGACCCGGTAACCTCTGAATATTAATAGGCGTCACACTTCTCAAATACAAGAAGGGTCTGGTCTTCCCAATATACAAAGAGTGTTTATTTCTGATTGTGTACATTTCTTACAACAGTCATCGAGACAAATGACCGACAGAATAAGAGATATTCTGTCGTTACATTCAACTGCTAAACTTCTCGTGCGTGCGAGACGGAAGAACATAAACACCCGACTTCGATTTCTTCGACACCTCCCACCCCCCTACAAGAGAGGCACAAATTCTACCGTCTGTCTTTCAGCTCTGAACAGACCAAACTGTCGAAATTCCGTCTGAATAAAAGAATTAGCTTTGCTTATAAAATATTTATTAATTATTTCATCCTCTAATCATGATAATCGCTCGTGTTTTTAACTTTAATTGCGTGACGTCATCTCCTAAACCAGTCCTCACTTTATTGACTTATGAACATTTTTAACGAAAATAGAAGCGTTCGTAGAATGTAAAATAAGCACAATAAAGATTACAAAATGATAATTAATATATAATTAAAAAAATATAGAAAGGTTTTTTAATCCGACATTATTTCTAATTAAAAACTCAAATAAAAAAAAAAAAACATTTTTTAACTTATGTCCATATTTAGCCAAAATTGCTACTAAAAAGTAAAAATATCTCGTTTTTAATTAATATTCAATAAATCTATACTCACTAATACCTTTTTCACAAATAATTCCGATCATAATTCTTCCAAAATTACAAACAGCTACAATTTTTAAAAATGACTTCAAGTTCGTGAAAATTCTTAAAATTGACAGAAGATACGTTACTCTTTGAAATAAATTGCGAAATTTAATTAAGTCACATAAATTTAAAACAAAATGCTACTAAGAGTAATAAAACGCTTACATTTGTCTTGTTTTTCTTATTTAAATCTTACTAGCATACGGCCTACCAAAAGAAACCGTAGCAGCGATAATGATTCTCTACAGAAACACCAAAGTGAAAGTACGTTCACCAGATGGAGACACGGAATACTTCGACATTGTTGCAGGAGTACTACAAGGAGACAGGCTAGCCCCGTACCTTTATCATCTGTCTAGACTACGTGCTTAGAACTTCGATCGACAAAATCAGAGAAAATGGCTTCGAGCTGATTAAGAGAAGAAGCAAAAGATACCCCGCAAAAACAATCACGGACGCCGACAACGCTGATGACTTGGCGTTACTGGCGAATACGCCTAATCAAGCAGAGACACTACTGCATAGTCTGGAACGAGCTGCAGCAGGCATTGGCCTCCATATCAATGCACACAAAACTGAATATATGTGTTACAACCAAACGGGCAACATTGCCACACTAGACGGAGCCTCTCTGAAACTAGTAGACAAATTCACTTACCTAGGAAGTAGCGTCTCATCAACCGAAAAAGACATCGACACACGACTGACGAAGGCATGGACAGCTATCGATAGGCTCTCGATCATATGGAAATCAGACCTAACCGATAAAATAAAACGTAGTTTCTTCCAGGCAGCGGTTGTGTCGATACTGCTATATGGATGCACTACATGGACGCTAACTAAACGGCTAGAGAAGAAACTAGACGGAAATTACTCAAGAATGCTGAGAGCAGTATTGAACAAGTACTGGCGACAACACCCCACGAGACACCAACTATACAGACGCTTGCCCCCCATCACGAAAACTATACAAGTTAGACGAACCAGGTACGCGGGACACTGCTGGAGAAGAAAGGACGAGCTCATAAGTGATGTACTTTTGTGGACCCCCACATATGGCCGTGCAAAAGCAGGACGACCAGCTCGAACTTACATACAGCAACTATGTGAGGACACAGAATGTAACCCTGAAGACCTGCCGGAGGCGATGAATGATAGGGAGAAGTGGTGAGAGAGGCTCAGGGATATCCGTGCTGGCGGCACAATATGATGATGATGATGATATGACTCAAAAGATACAACATTACATATTAAGATTGTTCTAATGACAATTTAAAAACAAATTGTTTACCGTTGTCAAAAAATAATCAATAATAAAGAAACTCATTCTTTAAATACGTTAATTTTGCATATTTTTACATATCATACTGTTGGATTATTTACTTTTTTGTTTGTTTCTCTCTCTCTCTCTTTATATATATATATATATATATATATATATATATATATATATTTATATATATATAGACTGATATACAGATATACAGTCAGAGAAAAATTGAAAGAGGGAGACAGAAACAGAGAGACTTTTAGTGATACATCGACTTTTTGGTGATTGATTTTACTTAAGAATTAGATTTTTTTTTAGATTTATTCTGTCAGAAACATATGCTTTTGTTCATTTCATAGAAAAGCATTGTTTCAGAAAATTGATTTTCTTTGTCCGAGTTTGTAAATTTTCTCAAACAATTTATAGGTCAAAAATTTAGTAAATGAATCGGATTTCTTTTTTAAGCAAAACATATATTAAGGTCTTTATTTTAAGGTATACTCACGCTACTCTACCTTTTTGAAAGGAAACCCACCATTAATACAATAAAGCAATGTCATAGTTGTGTTAAATGTCTATGAGCCTCAGTATATGTGTGGTATCCTCTATAAAGTTAAATTTTTATGTAGAAAATATATTCATTTTTGTGAAATTTAAATTCTGAGTGTTGTAGTGATTTTGCTAATAGAAGAGAATGGAATCTTAATCCTTATTTCTAAATTTTAGATTTAAATGAAGATGTAGCTGCACTGCATATATAGCCAAATGATTGTGTCTAGACGGTTTATTTGCCGTTGCCTATTTAGTGTTGTTTAGAAAGTTCTCGAAGAAAAAGTTGTCGGTGAATGTTGAGGAGACGAAGACAGTTTCTCCATATCAGGAAATGAAAAGACTGAAAAAATGAAAAACAAAATCTTTCTCCCGTTTATTCTGAGTGTTATTTCGTATAAAGCAATAAGAAAGTATCAACATACATGGAAAGTTTTTACTCCGTCGATAGAGGGAGGAGTTTAGATCGTTACCGACTCTCATTCTGGTAAGTTTTTACTCCGTCGAAAGAGGAAGTCTAGATCCTTACCGACTCTCAATGTGTTAAAGTTTGCATAGTTACAAAATTTAGGTCTTGATTTATTAGTAGAATCCTTGTAAGTAACTGCCCCTTTTTATAAATCCCTAAATATCGCGCCGAACCACCTCTAGCCCTTAAAATGAGAGTTCCAGCGACTGACCGTTGGTGGACACCTAGCCGGGTACTAGGATCGCTGTTAGGGAAGGCGGATCAGACGTAACATTAAGACCAATAAGTGGTACATTTCGTCTGAAGCCACTATACTTTTTGATCGGTAGATTTTTTTAGAAAAACGGGATTGTGCATATACTGCATTATCCATGAATATTTCCGTGAGACTAAGTTCTTTATGAAATTTAGGATATATCTCAAAGTTAAGATTTGAGCATGTGTAAGATGTCAAAAAGATATTCATCCGTGTAGCTCCATTCCATAGCAAAAAGTGTTTTCAGTGCTTTTTTCACCCTTGAAAATTTCGCAGGAGTAGAGTTGTTGAATGCCAAGGTAAATATTTCGGGGAAAATAATAATTTTATTCACAGTTCGTTTCTAAGTAAATGAAATCCTAGAACCTATATTTGTATAAAACCCCCATACGTACTATTATTGCGCATGAAGTATCAGTGCCCGAGAGTTGAATGAAAAATGTAAACTGCTTCATTGCTTACACCTAAGATTTTTAATTTAGATAGTTTCCTTCTTCTGGACAGGTTACCTTACCTAGGCTAAACATCCCAATCTGTTCGCTGTATATTTATAGCTTGGAAGGAGTGGAAGGGAAGCATTCATATATTTCCTCAGTGAATTCGTGTGAAGTTAAATACAAGTAACCATCGGCGAGGATTTATTCTCAGTTCGTTGAGTCTATTTCCTTATTACGATAACCAATACGAGAAAACGTAAGAAGAGATAATGGAAATTAGTTTTTGAATGTTGCTTCTCTTAATTTATTTTCTTTATATGTATATAGATTAAATGCTCATTAGTCTAGTGGGTAGAGTGTTCGCCAATTGTCCGGGAGACCTAGGTTTAATCTCAAGTCACATCATACCAAAGACTTTTAAAATGGTATTGATACCTCCTTGCTTAACATTCAGTATCATTAGGTACGTATCAAGAGTAAAGTGGAGCAATCCAGGGAAAGGAGTAGCGCCTTCTCCAACACCTCAGTGTAGTTGCTATTGAAAAGGGGACCTTCTGGTGGCACTCGACTTCGGTTGCCAACGTTACTTTTACGTACATTAAATGCAGTATTGTAATTGAGGCAGCAGCCTACATTTTATATAAGGTGTTAATCTTATGTAAATGATTGAATTCCCGTGTAAAAGATCAAGTTATAAGTCGTAGGCGGTTCTATATAATAAGACAAAATGTTCCCTTACTACCAATGGTAAGCTAGTAATCACTATGCCTGTCATAGTTAAGATAACCAAAGGTGTCGGATATAAACAGACATAAAGATTTCTGCATTTTTAAAGAAATCTTGCCTGTTATATTCACTGACGTCACCTTATTATAGACAATCGAGAAAACATGGAAAAAGAACAAAAAAATGATTAAAGGAGTTAAGAAAAGGAAGAAATGAAATGAAAGAAAAAATAGAATAAATAATTTGATAAAAATATTGACAAGAAAAGGTACAGCAAGAAAGAAAGAAAGAAAGAAGGAAAGAAAGAAAGAAAGACTGAGGTATAAAATAAATGAGAATAAATGAAGAAATAGAGAAATAAAACATGGATTACAGCTTAATGAATAATCAACACGAAAAGGAGAAAACAAGAAGAAAGAAAAAGAGAGAAAAAGAGAAAGAAAGAGATGACCCATAGAAATAAAAGAAAACAGAAAAAGAAGTAAGAAACAGCAATAAAGAACAACCCAAAAGGAACAAACAAAAAATGTAAAAAAAGTAATTAAATAAATAAATAAATAACAAAGAAACAAAGAAAAACAAAATAAACAACAAATAAAAACAAAAAAAAACCAAAAAAAAAACCAAAGGTGTGACAAAAAGTAAGCCATAAAAAGAAAGAAAGAATGGAATGAATAATCGAAAATAAAAGGAAGTAAAACAAGGAATAAATAAAAAAAAAAGAATTAAGCAAACAAAGGGAGGAGAAAAAGAAAGAGAATTATCTTTTTTGCTTTATTTATGCAAAAAATAAATTGTACATAAGTGCTAAAACAATACTTTTTCAGTTTCGTTTGGATAATATTTATGCAGTTGTGTAACAAATAAAATGAATATTTCTGAAATTACAATCATTGTTATCTTTCTTCCGAATATTTGCTCAAAGCTTCCTGCCTCTCATCATCTTGTTTCTATTCACTTTTATTCTTCCCCAGTTCTACAAGTCTTGATGCAAAATCTGTTGAGAATATGAAACACCACCTGACGACAAATCTGAGAGTAGAGTCAATTGAAGACAACCTGACCAGTTTCCCGGAATGGAATGGCATATTCATCAGTCTATTACTTCCCGTGGAAACTATTTTAAGGGAAGAAATGTAATTTGTAATAGATTTGATGAACATTTTTGCACAAATATTCTCATTACTTAATGGATCAACATTATATATATATATATATATATATATATATATATATATATATATATATATATATATATATCAAATGTAATATACGAGGGCCGTTAAAAAAGTTATAACACTCGCCCAGAAAAAAGCCTTAGCTGAAAATTTTACTTGTGGTAACACATTACGTTTTCCTATAAAGCTAAAAATGCAATTTTGTTTTCCGTATTAATTTCTGTACAGCTGAGGCTTATACATTGAAGTTTAGTCTTTACTAGCTGTCAAAATGAGAATGCCATATAACATGAGCTGTAATTAGCTGATCAATGGTATCTCTGTGGATGGATGCTAAGACCTCATATACTATCCAATCAGAGAAGTTTAGATCTACAAACCTCTTGTATAAAGTATGAATTCCAAGACTGTTTCAACCAGAGAAGAATGAACCAAAGAAAAAATAATTCTACGAAATTACTTTTAGGAGAACTTGCCCCAAAAAGAAAAGTACGATGAAAGAAGCAATGAAGTCCCTAGCCTTCAAATTACTTTGGACAGAACACAGACTATATTTTCCGCAGGAAAAGCCCATGCTAATAAGCATAGAGCAAAAACATTAGCAAAATAAATCTCCGAGTGTTTTTCTCTTACCTACCGTACATATTGTTCTTTTTATAATTGTGTATGGTTTGCATAATAATATTACAAAAAAGACTTATATTCTTATTGTAAATGTAAAGTCGACACAATTTTGTTGTTGCCTACGTCTCATTTAAACTGATCTCACGACCCGTAACAAAACGATCCGCCCAAGTTTTTTTATTTATTTTTTTTTATAGACGTTCACTGATACACAGTGTGGGCATAGAAAGCGTTTATAAATCAACCAGTCGGAAAACGCATGTATAATCCAGTGATAGGACCTTACCAAGCACTGTTGACTCTGTGTCTACGCTATTTTATATATATATATATATATATATATATATAATACAGACTCTGAAAAAAAACCTTTCAGATTATGCCTATACTTCATTTTTGTTGATTTCAGCGGTAGATAATTAGCGTATGTTTTGAAATAAATATTTATATATAATCATGTGTAGTAATGAAAGTCCCCTGCTCGTAACCAGTCATTTGTTGCTGTGTACTTTAATAATATATTGGAAAGATAAGAAAAACAAACCCAAGTTATTTATATTCGACATAGAAATACCTTTCCAATTTTCATAAGGTAAACGTCTAAAATTTGGCAAAAAGATAAGGTAAAATTTAATTACACATGTTCGCTGCGTCATTAGAAATTCTGACACACGTTTTCACAGAATCAAGGCTGACAACAGTGTTAAAATATACAGAACAGCCAATATGTTTTGGGCTTCATCTCGAAAATGACAGCCCCAAGACGGTCTGCAATTTCAAAAAGTGCAAATAAATCCGATAATTGTATTACTTACACAACTGAAAAAAAATATGATCTATTTAAGGTTCGGGAAAAAGAGATTCTTTTTTGTTTATCTTTGAAAAATATATTGAAATTTTTTTAAAGATTTTAAAACGAGGCTTACTGAATTATTTGATATGACTTATGTTTTTTTGTTCTACTTTACTTTATTTGTAAACATAGATAACAATTTCCGTCAGTTCTTTTCTCAAATGTTTCTTATTCTGATTACTTTTATCAAAAACTCCTCTGTCGGTGTAACTAAGAATATGTAGAGTATCCTCTGAAGAGATGTATTATCTCCCCACAAAAATAGAGGTGACCTTGATATGACACTAAAGTAAATCTCATATGTTCTTGTTCAGGAGAGCTACATAGTGCTGAGAACTGCTTCATTACCATTACTTATTCATCCACTCTAACTCAAAGCCATTTTATATGTTCATATCCCAGGTATGGGTCAAACAGAACTGCTTAAAATTATTAGTATTGGATAGAACTCTTGATACCATATCACTGTAAATAATGTGAATTAATATAGTTACTTGAAGCTATTATATTTTTTACTAATGATTATAATAGGATTCTTGAAATCATGTAGACATACAATTTTCTGCAAATTATTTCTATTTGATAGGAATACTTCATATCATATAACTGTGTCCAAAACACTCTTATAAAAGAATAAAAATAAAATATACATACAGATTTAGGATTAACGCAATTACTTGAACTCTTGATATAATATAAACTTAAATGCTTTGACAGCCTGTTAAAATCAATTATCAACGACTCATGTGCTTACAAACGAAAATCTTACCTCACAATTTAATTGGATATTCTAAATTACTAAGAGATGCATTTATACAAATCCCTAGATATTTTCATATAAAATAAGAAAAAAAGAAGCATCTAAAACTCACCAGATTTTTTACGTCCAAATATCGCAGTTCCTATTGATTTAAAAATAAGTTTTTCTTTATTAATCTATAGCGTATGTCATGAAAATTTGAGAATCAAGCTATACGTACCACCGTCAAAAAGAATAAGGAATGACATGTTGATTTTCCGCCGAATAGCCCTTTTAGTGCACTTGATTCCACCGGTTTTCGTTTCTCGAAGCATCTCAGAAACTGCACTTTTCCTATGCTGTGAAAATGCATGGTTGTTTTTCTTTTGATGTCTTTCAGGAACTCAAATCATACCCTTAATATGAATTTTCAGTGCCACAGTTTAAGGTCAGATGAGTACAGATGGTATTATACCTGCTGACTCTTCTGCATTGAAAAAATACTACCGTTCAAAAATTAGCACATATTCGTTTGGAATTTATCTTGAGGACTAAACACTACTAGTTTCCGTGGCATAATTGCTAAAGTGCTGAACTGCGACATCTTAGTAAAAAGTACAAATTCCAATAACGCTATTACATTCCCTTTCAGACTAATGACCTTAGAAACGGGACGAACCCCCTTATTCTCACCAAACTATGGATCAAATCGTACCACAACTGTTCTTCTATTAGGATAACTTTGGCATTGAATAACCATTAAAGTTAATATGCCATTAAAAACCTAGACAGCAGTTTGGACTTTTTAACATTTTCTCTCCCGGTCTTGTCACGCTGACAGCATCGGTTCCCTCTAGATCACAGATGGTAAGCAACAATAAGCCTTTTCAGTACATAAATGGGCGAGACCTTAATTAACAGCAGGTATTGTAATAAACCTGAGGCCAGTATGCCATACCTAAGTAAAGCTTAGTCATTATCATCTTCTGTTTATTTTTCATTTAAAGAAATGATTCAGTCTCAAAATTATTTTATACCAAATAATCTTATAGCACGAAAGCCAAACACTCGTGGGGTAACGGCTATCGTTGTACGAAATGGACCCCATTACCAGAATGCAAATTCTGGACGTGCTGTTTGCAATTCACATATTGTTTATCCCATAATTCTTCTTCATCTTATTGTTGAATAGTTGGGCAGATTGGGCTCTTTAACCTAAATATAGCAACCTGTCAAGGAGAAGGAAAATCTTTGAATTCAAACTAGTTAAGGAAGTCAGCTCAAAATCTGACCTTCTGTAGCATCCTGCTAATAGATGAGGACACTATAAGTGGTGGTCATTATAAGCGGTGGTCCTCTGAAATTAGGAAAGAAGTTCAGGTACCTCCGCAGCAGTCTAATTTACTGAAAGTGATGTTATTATACGCCAAGCGAAAGTATAGACTTCTATCGGTATGCTGTCGATTATATCGAAGTCTGTTCTATTAGATGGAATAAAATAGGATTTCTTCCAAGCAGCTGTTGGGTCAGTTCTACTCAATGGATCCACAACATGGACGATAACAAAACGCATAGAAAAAATATAAATGAGATAACACAAAATGATACGAGTTATCTTGAAAATATCCTGGAAATAACATCTCACGATGCAGCTATACGAAAACTTATGTCCCATATCACAAACCATGTAAGAAAGACGAAAAAGATATGTGGGACACTGCTGGAGAGGGGAAAACGAACTCATAAGGAAAGTTTTTCAATAGACCTCTATACATAGAGTGCCAATGTTGACCGACTAGCAAGAACTTATCGATATTAGCTCTGTGTGGACACAAGATGTAATTTGAATGACCTGCCGGGAGCGATGAATGATACAAAAGGTTGTGGAGGGAGTGTCAGGAAAATCTGCGCTATCAGCGTGACTTGATTATTATGTGGATGATGATGATCTTGCTTCGACCAAATTGTGAGCTACCTTGCTACGAACAAGAAGAGTGTTAACATGCTATATTCGTACACGTTATTAACGTGATTCCTTGCTCCAGCGTAGTGATGTGATACCTTGATAACAGCTGGAGGTGTGCTACCTTGTTACAATCGAACTTACAACAAACTTGCTGTGTCCTACCTTGCTAGAAGCAAGTGTAATGTAATTGAAGATGATAATTAATTTTGTCAATCAATTATTTTTTTGTTGTAATAATATTTAAGTTAACTAAAAACTCCGAATTTAAGTGTAGGTTGCATTGAAAAGTCATACGCGTGTACATGCTATGATCAGATTTCAGCTCATATCAAAATTGGGAGTCGTCTTGAAATTTGTGGTAGGCAGGATGTTTAAAACAAATATTTTTTAATAGAGTTTATTGAAAGTTTTTAATGACACGTGCTCTAATCCTCATTAGTCGAGGAGACAATTAATATATTATGTAAGAATCGTTATTTAACAGTCAGTGAGTTGCGTTCAGAGTGTTGATGAGAGAGGAATACAGTTGGTCGGACAGTTTCGAGTCCATAGGACGATGCGGCTCTTTTGATGTGACAGGGAAAATAATGAAGTCGGTGTTTTGATCTGTCACCTATCACGAATGATACTTTTAACGTTTTTATGTAACCACTAATAACTTTTACTCGACCTTACTTTCTTTCTTTTGCAACGACTGCTGTGTGAAATGCTGCGGTCAAAAAATAATTTTCGTTTTCGTAACAAATGGGTTCGCTTTGTACTTTGAGAAATGTTACACCAGTTTATATTCAAGATGGTGCTGTGTGAGTAAGGTAACGTTACACAAGCTTTGATTATGAATAATCTGTTGGAAAACACGAAAATACCGTAAAAACTGTTTAACAAAATGTCTGCTCGTTTACTCTGTTTTAGTTAACAAAGTACGTACATATGATTTTAGACATTGTCTATATTAAATTTAAAGAGAGGGTTGCAGCAATGCTCTAAACCGTTTATTCATGTATACAACGTAAAAAGGGCTTCTATTAACCTTTTCCTACCAAAAAAAACATTTTGTAATAAAAGTGAAGTTATGAAATAATTCAAAATTTTGTATTTTGCTTCAGGGTTTTTCAATCGTCAGAACATCTGAGAAGCTAAATGAAACGTCGGCATAAGCGAAAAGAACTTTAACAAAAAGAAAAGTTGACACAAGGAAATAGATTTCCATTTTGTTTGTTGCAACATCACTAAAAATAAAATAAAAAACTAATTCTTTTTAAAATTTAGAGTAATTTAGTTCTAACGTAAATTACAGCCGAGACTAAATCTTTCCGAAACTGTCACACAATTATTGTTTAGGAAATTTCTTTTCAGACCTTTGATAATGGAAATTACAGTTTATACACAGAGCTTTCTATAAACCACCATCTCATCTCACTTTCCACAGAATTTTATATTACTTGATCACCAGGAAAATATATATTATCGCTACTAAATATATATATATATATATATATATATATATATATATATTATCGCTATGAATAGTTTCAAGTTTTATCATCTACCATGATGTCTAGGGAGTATATAATCATAATTGAAGCTTTTTTGCAATCATTCTTATGATTTTGATTACACCTCCTCTTTTTCAGGCCGTTCAGCTATGAGCACGTAGGAACGAAAGAGTAACACCATATAAAGAATAAATATATGTACGGTCCGATTGGGGAAAACTTCATAACAAGCACTTGCAATGCTTATGAAAGTTTATGGAAATAACAATATGTCAGGCACGTGTGTTTTTGAACTACACAAGTTGTCCAAACAGTCTCGTGAAAAAGTTAAAAGATGATTCTTGAAGCGGAAGGCTTTCAGCCCGCAAAACTAAGCTCAACATCGAATGGTGTGAGGTGATTATCAGTTAACTGTTTAAATGGTCATCTGGACGTGAAAAAAGTGTTAAGAATATTATCACCGAAGATTTGCGCATATCTGAAAAATAACAGGACTATTCGAGAGGAACATTGTTTTGAAAGAACATCCACCCTTTTCCCCAGATCTTGCTCAGTGTGCTCAAGGGGATTATCAAGGGGAACCGTTTTGAAGGTGTGGAGACCATCAAGAAAGATGTAAATACTGAGCTGAGGGAAATCCCAGAAGAATTCTTCCACTTGTGGATACAAGCGTAACAATGATGATTGGGAAAGTGGGTTAGACTCAATAGGGCGTACTTTCAAATGAAATCTCTGTAGTCCGTCTTTTATAATTGAATTGAAATATCTGAGACACCTGTCCCGTTTTTCCCATACACACACTCGCACGCGCACACACACGCGCAAGCACACACACACACACACACACGCGCGCGCGCACACACACACACACACACATATATATATGCTTTTTCACAAGTTGTTCTGGTGGACAGCCATTGCAATGTGGTTTATTTCATAGGTTATGGGATAATATTTTCTTTTCCATCTAGCATTGAAGACAATATTCATTGCATCTTACTCGATTGAAATCAAATTCTTCACTGATAATTTTGTTTCTGATTTTTTTTTCCCGTGTTTGAATTTCTGATTCTATTACTTCGTGAACGAAGAGTGCGTGCGTGCGCGCGCGTGTGTGTGTGTGTGTGCAAATAACTTAACATATTCATCTACCCTGAACAGGAAAACAAATGTCAAAATTCTCTTTTACTTGTATTTTTATATTTTCCTCATTGACTATAAAGGGAAACTTCATGTTCATATGAAGACAACGCGTTTCGTATTCGTATTGGGATACCAGTTTTATCATTATCTCGAATGTTAAAAAAGTTTTATTCTATTTGGTTTAAAACCCACTTTATAAGATTTTTCATGTAATTCTAATTTACTTGTTATAGTACTATCGATAAATTTTTACTCTTTAACCCATCGGATTTTAGCGAAAACTAAAAATCGGATTCTATATTTTTTTTTTTGAGAAAACATGTAAACAGCCAGGAAAAAATATCTGCCAAGAAGAAATTTTGAAGACGACTCCAAATCTTAGAATTTAAGGAAGGGGATTCCTTTGCTATATACATTTAACCTGAATAAACCTCCACTTCTGGACCAGCAAGCATTACTGACGATCAGAGATAGCGGTAAAGGGACGTGTAACCAATTTTTTGAATTTTTTTGTAGGGAAATCAGATGGAGAGGGTGGAGGTGTTATCTAAGCTAATTTGGGGTGGCGATTATTTCGCGAAATAAAACAAAGAGACTTAAAATAAAAAAAATAAAAAAAACACCCTCGTATCAGTAGTCAAAAAAAAACAAAAAAAAAAAAACAGTGTTCATATTTTTTTCTTAATTATCACTTGGTCTGGTCGTCTAGCCGAGATTAGGTGATCCGCTTTTACCTCAACATCCAAGAGAAGTTAGTTCGTCTCATTCTCCAGGACTGGGTTGTGCTTATACATTTTGTTCGTATGGTCATATTTCAATTTCCTGCACAATTCCCAGTGGAACGCCTTCTCCACCCAGTCGTGTCTTGTCTTATTCTTGTGCTAATTTTCTGCATTCGCAAGCATGATGGATCATTTCGTCTCTATCACCATATAACCTACATTGGCTCTTTTGTTGTGACAAATCTATTCTTACTTTGGTATGATTTCTTCTTATGGTGTTGTTTTGTGCTGCTATTAGAAGCAACTGAGTTTCTTTCTTTAGGTGTTTAACCCTTTGCTATGTTCGAGTGTTCTCGTGTGAGATTTCACTTTTTTGTCGTTTGAAGTAACCATACAGCTTCTTTTATCTCCATTTTTATTTTCTGGTTATTTTTTTTTAGTTGATCCACGCATTGTCTATATTGTTTCTGGTGGCTGTAATCAGTTTTTTTCCGAACTTTTTATGTAATCTTTGAGTCTTTTTATTTTTCATCAACGCTATCTTCAATGCTGGTACGTTTTCTTCTCCCTTCTTTCTTTGACACATATAGTCTGTCAATGTCATCTCTAAGATGTAAGGCCTTATGCATTGTCAGATGTTTTCTGGTTTTCTGGTCCATTTGTTTAAATTTTTCTCTCATGCACTTTAGCAATTATCCTGAATATCTTACGAGGGGACAGCTAAAGTTTTTTATTATTCGTTTTATGAGGTTCCAGCAACAGAGTTTGATTTCCTGCAGTTTCCTCATTCCTCTGAGATACTCATTTTAATTTTTCCTTTCATCTCCATTAGTTTGATGGTGTCCACTTCTATTATTCTCTTCTCTTGCTTAAAACCACATAATTGAGATATACTTACTTGTATTAGATACGAATACATGATACGATATAACTGTGTGCAAACAAATAATTAATAAGTAATAGAACGTAACTAAAAAAGCTATAGGACCTTAAAATTATAGCTATGGTTAAAATCAAACATTTACAAAAAGAGCTAATTTTGGCCTTGAATAACCCGTTAGGATGTGATATACCGTTAAACAGATAATATCCGTGGATATCAGATGCACTTGTCGATTCATTATATGGCGTTGTGGGTAGAGTGTTCACCAATGGTCCAGGAGACCTGGATTCAATCCCAGGTGGCGTCATATCAAAGACTTTAAAAATGGTACTTGATACCTCCTTGCTTAATATTCAGCAATATAGGGTACGTATCAAGAGTAAAGTGGAGCGATCCAGGGAAAGGAGTTGCGCCCTCCCCTATACCTTGGTGTAGTAGCTATAGAAAAGGGAGCCTTGTGGTCACCCTCGACTACGATCGCCAACTTTACTTTACTTTACCTCTACCGTATTTGTGAAAGAGCCGGACAGCGGTCTTGATGTTTGCTAGTTCCAACTCAAACCACTCTATTACGTTCACTTTTGGACTTTGGAAAGGTACTTAACTCATTAGCTTCCCAGTTTAGGTTTAGGTATAATTCTATAACAGATATGCCTCAATAAGAATAATTTGGGCGTTAATCCCTCAGGAAAGTTAATCTGCAATTAACAAAGAAACCTAACTAAACGTATAATTATAAACTAGTAATTGTGACATTTCCCAAAATATACTTCTATTATTAGTTTTCTTTTACTAATTTAAAGTAAAAGAAAACTAATAATGGAAGTCCTTATCATTTCGACAGCAGTTTTTACTTTCTATGTTACTACACCTCAATCAGATCTATCTTTCTTTTCATGTTACTTTTCCTGTAAAAAAATTGCCATATTTTCTATCGTCGTTACTGTTCACTCAAACGTCAAATAGAAACTGTTAGTTCGGAAAAGCAAATAAGTAAAATGAGACCAACTGCAGACTTTTGAACGGTTATTGATGAATATATTTTATGAGGAATTCTTCATCTATATTTTTCAAATCTCTTTTTTGTGTTGTAAGGTTTTCGTATTGTATTCATCATATTTCTAAAAGAATAACATCTAAATTGTAGGGTTTCTTATCAGTTATTGACAGACTTTTAATTTATGTTGGCATCTATTGTTTAAGATTGCTTTTTTATTTTCTGTACAGATTAAAAAGAAAAAAAATGTTAACATCAAAATGATCATAATCACACGATCATTTTCAGGTCAGACATTATGAATAAAAAAAAATAACTTCTTAAAAGAAAGAAAGAAAAAAAAAGTATGAATGAAAAATAAAGAAAGAAAGAAGGAAAACTAGACAGCCTTAATCTATCCATTCTAACTCATTGGGCTCCTTAAAACTCTAAGATTTGGATAATACTAAACAATCTATGAAATATTTGTTTCCGTTTTTACTGCAACGCATGAGGATATTGATTCTTCTGTTTGAGAAGATATGAAGAACTCTAATCAGAATAGTCATCAGTGTTTATATATAAAAATGTTCCTCTTCTCAATATCACGGAATAAAGATGCATGTTAAACCAGTATTTGGATGATAATTTGTTAAAAATTCTTTATTGTCTATTAAAATTTTATACAGAAACAGTAAATGTTAAAATAAATAATTTGTCAAAAAATGCAAATTACCATTTATTTCACTAGTGTTCTTCTCGAAGAGTTGCTTGGGCATTAAATAATCTACATAGGTTAATATGCCATGGAACAAACTAACCGAACCATTCATTTATAACTATTTTCGAAGCATATATTGCTCATATTTTTATAGACAAATATTATTTTTAATGATTCGTAAATGAGTGGCATTTTAAATAATTATCGATTTCGATATTTTATATTTTTTTCAGAAGATTAAAATATTTGGTTATATTTGGTTTCTCTTTTTAATGGCATATCCAATTCACTGTGTTTCGAATGCGAAAGCCACCCTTATAGAATAGTATTAACACTGTTTAACCAAACAGAGAATAAAGAGGGTTCATATCGTTTATGATGGTATTAGTTTGAAAGTGAATGTAACTGTATGACTATAGATCAATCTAGTTTACTGCAATGTCTCAGTCCAACATGTTGATCAAAAGGAATCATTATTAAGATTTTTTATGTCTTCATTAATTTAAATATTCAAATTGTAAACATTGTATATTTTTATTTAGATGATTAAAATATTCTTGATGGTTTTCACTAAATGATTAGGAAATTAAAAATCCGTCTCATGGGGAATTTTTGAAACAATGTAAAATTTTTATGATATTGAAAAAAGAGATTTAATAATCATAACAACAGGAAACTATCTAATTTGTAATGTTTGATAAAATATTTTTAAAAAAATACTATATTGATTACGATGTTTGAATGATTCTAAAAAGAGGAAACTTTCTAATTTTTAATGTTTGATTAAATGTGAAACTTTGATTATATTGATTTTGTTAATTTTATGATTATAACAACAAAAACTTCTAATCTTGAATGTTTGATAAAATGTGAAACTTTGATTATATTGATTTTGTAAATTTCCTGATCATAACAAGAAAAAAACCTTCTAATTTGGAATGTCTGATTAAATTTGAAACTTTGATTTTATTGATTTTGTAAAGTTTATCATTATATAATGAGAAAACTTTCTAATTTAGAATGTCTGATTAAATGTGAAACTTTGATTATATTGGTTTGGTGAATCTTATCATTATAACAACAGAAAACTTTCTAATTTAGAATGTCTGATGAAATGTGAAAATTAGATTATATTGATTTTGTTAATGTTATCATTATAACTACAGAAAAACTTCGAATTTTGAATATTTGATAAAATGCAAATCTTTGATTATATTGATTTTGTTAATTTCATGATTATAACAACAGAAAAAAACTTCTAATTTTGAATGTCTCAGTAAATGTGAAACTTTTATTATTTTGATTTTTTTAATTTAACGATTATAACAAAAGAAAACGTTCTAATTCGGAATGTCTGATGAAAATGGGACTTTGATTACATTGATTTTGTTAATTTTATGATTAAAACAATAAAAAAAAAACTTCTAATTTGGAATGTTAGATAAAACAGAAATTATATTGATTATGTTGATTAAATGATTATTAGAAAAATCTCTCTATTTTCTAATAGTTCATTGAATATAAAGACAGAATTTGGTCGTTTTGGTGTTACAGCTTCATAGATGATCGTATTGGGCTCGATACATAATAAAATTGAAAGATCGCACATCGTCTTGAAAAAGACAAATTGAGTGAAAGCATATCTCAGACGATTAATTTTACAAATACAGCATTATTTTCAAACGTTAGAGCTCCAAGTTAAACAGAGATTGGAGTAAAATCAGCGGTGGCGAATGTATCTCTTCTGTTGTCGAATATTGAAATGGCCTTTCTCGTATCTACCTTAAATCTAGCAGGTTGGGATAAACCGGTGGGGTCTTATGTAGACACTTTTTGTCTTGTCTCAAGTGCTACAGACTCATCAAGCATAAGACGGTTATGGCTTGAACGAGTCTACTAAGTTCTCTCTTACTCTTCGAGATGGACTTGGTCACTTTTCCGACTGCCATTATCCAAAAATAGTACAAGAGATATTTGCGCCTATTCTTTTACACCATGGTAACTCCATCGTGTTTTCATCTATCAGTGAATTAGCAGAAATTATTTATCAAACAAAAGAAGTAATCCCTTAATTATTTACAAACGCAGTAACATTGTTTCATATAACGTCTTTTTAAGTTAAGACTTGCTCTTGGTTCTTGAATATATTTACCAAATTTGATAATTAAGCATCAATCAAATGTTAATGGTCCTCGTTAGGTAACAAAAAACGCTTCTTAGTTAGTGATACAAGTAATATATTTGATTCTAATAAAATGCTTTCAATAATCTATACTGAAAATTGATTGAACTTAGAAAAAACGTAAACTTCATCTACGAATTTAAGGATCGGCGTCTTGAAGCTGATAATATTTGTAGGGCAAATTTCATTTTAATTATTTCGTGATAATGAAATAAAATATAAAATGGCATCGGACAAATTAAATACTTATAAATTTAATTATAGGAAATTATAAACGTTGGATTGGCTACTTGATTAATTTCACAGCATTTGTTGGTTTCTTGGACAGCACAGTCATTTGGGGCTGTAGAATATATCGACTGCAGCTCTGCAGAAGAGTAATCCTACCTCAATGAGTGTCTTGAATATGGCATTAAACAATATGTTAGAGTAGCTCCAGTCCTGGAGCTAGAGAGTATGTGTAGTAACTCTTTATTACCATTTTTTCTAGCCCCCATCTAACCCTGAATGGTAGAACCTAATAGGTTCCTATATATGGCTCAAATGGAACTGTTTGAAATTTAAAGTGTGAGTTAATAAATGAATGTTGTTCAATTGAATTGTTTGAGAAGCATAGCAATATCTGAAACAATTTTACTGTAGGCTAATGAACGAGCAATTTTGAATAGAATCATTAGTGGGAAATGGCAGTACTTGAAACTCTTTATCTGCGTGCATTAGATTAATTAGTGGCAATACGTAGGAATACTTAGAACTATTTACCTGTGGGCAAAAGAATCAAGAGTGTTCAATAGAACACGTCTTAAATAGAAATACTGTGGGAACAATTTTCCTCATATCAAAGTCCTGATGATGGTAATTGAAACCGAAACGTTTAACGATGAATTTACATCACAATACAAGGGTTGTTCAAAAGGTTTCCAGACTTTTTTCGTATGGGCACTTTTATTGATAGTTCACACATGCAACTCTAGTCCTCTTCGAAGTAATCTTCTCCGGCTGCAATGCACTTGTTGTACCGTTCCAACAACTGCTGGAAGGCCCCATGGAAGTCCTTTTGTGTAAGCGTGTCAATGACCTTAGTCACAGCCTCTCCTCAATTGTCTCATAACGACAGCCTCTAAGTTTTTCCTTGTGCTTAGGGAATAAGCAAAAGTCACAAGGAGCAAGGTCTGGACTATAGGAAGGCTGAGGAACTGTCTTGATGCCCATCTAGGTCAAATAGTCAGTGACAAGGATGGAGTTGTGGACTGGTGCATTGTCCTGGTGGAAATGCCACTAACCCGATTTGAAGGGTGCTGGCCTCTTCCGACGGAATCTCTTCCAGAACTCCCTTAAAACCTCAACATAGTATTCCTTGTTGACTGTCGATCCAGTGGGAACCCACTGCATGTAGATCATGTCAGTGCTATGAAAAAAGGGATCATCAAAAGTTTGTTGGTGGATTTGCTCTGTCTGGCCTTCTTGGGTCTAGGAGAGCCAGCATGCTTCCACTGGGAAATCTGTCTCCTAGTCTCCAGGTCATAGCAGTTGATCCAACTTTCATCGAAGGTCACCAGAGCATCAAGAACTGCAGGATCTGAATTGATCAGCTCGACCATCTCCGCGCTGTCATGACACCGTCTTTCTTTCTGATCTTCTCTGAACACCCTTGGGACAATCTTCGCACAAATCTTCCTCATCATCAGTTCCTCATGAATAATTATGCACAATTCTCACACTGACATCCAACTGTGCACTTATTGTCTCTATAGATACACGACAGTCCTTTTTAATGAAATTCTTTATTTGGCAAATCAACTCTGGTATTCTGACTTCCTTACACCTCCCACACCTCTCATCATCCCTCACAGACTCCCTGCCTTCCTTGATTCTCTTATGACACTCAAAAACTGATGCTGAATTTTATTGCATATCGTTCTTCTAATGTCCAGATTGCATTTTTGAAATTCACCAGCTGTGACAATCAGGCTTGGGTTGGGTGAATTCCAATTCCTGCTGTAGCTGTTCATTTAAATCTGAAATCATAAAAATTAGTCAGTTATCTCATAAGAGAGATAGCAATAACATACTGAATTTTCAAGAGACTAAGACAATGTTAAATTCCTGTGCAAAAAATGTCTGGAAACTTATTGAAGGCATCTCATAAATTCACCTATTTGGATTATTCTATTTTACTGCTCTCTTCATAGCAATACTTGTGATTCATATTGAACAGAATTATTTGAGCAAGATAGCCATAACTAATATAAATTAACTGAGTAGAAGCAAATATAATACTAGAGTGCAAACAAATTAGTTCTAACATATAAAAAAGAGATTACTTACAAATTATTCACTTACAAAACATATGCATATATCAATTTAAATATGTGCTAACTGATGACTGATGTTAACTTGTTATAGTTACATATCAATGCGTGGAACTATTTAACTCTGTATAAACAACGGATTAATATCAAATAGAATTATTCTTGCTTGATAGAAATAGTTGAAACTATTCAATTGCGTGCAAAAAGTGAGTACGGGATTGTAAAAATGTTATCCATAAAATGTTTAAAAATCATATATTCAATATATATGTATAAAAGGGATTTGGCATTAAATAACCGACAGTCATTGATATATCATGAAACCCAACCCAACCAAACAACGTTTCTTCGGTTATGTAATGACGAAGTAATTCTTTTTTATCTTTTGCAAGTAATTATATAGTTTCAATTAAGTATTAATCGTTCGAAATGAACAAAAACTCAAAGGAACAACTTTAACGTAAATAATGCGCACACTGCCATATGGTTTAAAGTATTCCCATCTAATGCATATATATATATATATATATATATATATATATATATATATATATAATATGGTTCAACCCCCCGTTCTGTAGGCTAACTAATATAAATATTGGAAAATATTTTTTAAACTAGTAGATAAACATTTCAAACACGGAAATAAACTGCAAAAAATATTTAACAGAAAAACGTTAAAAATAAGTTACTCTTGCACGAAAAATATTTTTCAAATAATTAATAGCCATAATAAAAGCATAACTAAAGAATTTCAGGATCAAATAAATAAATAAATAAGTAAATAAATAATAATGATAATAATAATAATAGTATAAAAAGGGAATGTAATTGTAAACCCCGAGAAATTTATCCCATGAATGGACTATGCAATTTAAATAATGTAATATATCAAGCTATAATTTACCCTAAAGAGAATATCACAGATTAGAAAACTTATATCGGGCTAGCATCTACTAAATGGAAGGAGAGGTATTTAAACTATAAATTTACCTTCTCCCACGAACACCTAAAAAACCATACGGCACTATCAAAACATTTCTGATTTTTAAAAAACAAAGGTTTAACCCCTGAGATAGAATGGTCTATTTTTGAAAAATCAAATACTCCAAATAGTTTTAACGGTAGACGCAATTTATGCTTAGAAGAGAAAATTCATATTTTATTATATAAATGGCCGGATAAGGTATTAATTAAGAGAAGTCAATTAATATCGAAAAGTAGACATAAGACTGAATTTAAACTATAAAAATTCAAAACATAAAAATAAATAATGAAACCAGGTAAAAAAAACGTATCCAGCATATACACTAAAAAATAGGTAGCTAATTAAATGGTATGGAAATTAATATAAGCATTAATATTTCTCTTAAAAGTTAATTATCGAACTTAAATTGAAAATAAAATAAACTAAACAAATAAATAAAAAAGTTAAATTACCGTAATTATAACTGACAGAAGAAATTTGAAAAATTAAAATAAAACGGAAATTCAATAAAACGTGGAGGTAACTCCTTAATCCCGTCCCCCTCCACCCCACGTGTTTATTCTGCTTTTAGCTAATTATCCATTGGATCTGAAGAAGTCCGGTATAAATTTTTTTCTTCATGTTTTTGGTTCACACCAGAAACTGAAAATACAGGATGGAAATAAATCTATAATCCTGAATTAACCGTTTTTTGATTTTTTTCATAAAGATATTTATATATATATATATATATATATATATATATATATATATATGTTATTTTTTTCTTTTTCTTTTTTTTCTTTTTTTTTTTTTTGCTCCATAGGTGTTACCTTGACCGGTAATAATACTCGGAGTCAAGAAAAGAAGTATTCCTTACTCTTCTGAGCTTCGGAACAACACGGGTGTAATACATAAAACAAAAATATTAGGAATATAACTTGAACATTATTGATAATTTGTTTCTAACTGTAACGTGTAGATTTTGCAGGTTAAGGAAGTCAGTGATCAGGTATCATAACTTATTTTCTTGGACTATTGATATCTGTTTCTCGAGAAACGCTTTTTGATTAGTTTCAATTTATATTTTTACTTTAACAACACTAAAAACCCCAGTGCTTCCTAATATTTTTCTTTAGGTGATTTGCATTCAGAAATGTCTTTCTTCTAAACAGGTTCCAGCATTAAAATAGAGAACCCACTCTGCATTGCCATTTACCCATAGCTGATGCATGGCAATGAATTTATGATTTCCCAAAGAATAATTATACGAATGAAGTGCACGAAACTTTGTCATTAATTTAATTCTTTGAGCAACTGATTAGTTTCAATGACATGTTAATCGGGCTAAGGTTATTTTATGCCAAAAGGTTAGGGAATCACGTTCATTGTACGTTCAAACTAATATTTTTGTGTAGTTTTCTTGTGTGTTTTTTTTTTACACTGTGTACTATCTGAAACAAATATTTTTTAGACAATGATTTCAACAATAGATGGGACTCTAACGAGTACTACCACTCTGGGTCAGAGTGGATTTGGTAGTAATGACTACAAAAGAGAATCCTGTACTCACCAGTTCTCAAGAAATATCTCTTCACCATCAGATGCAGTATAGTGTTATACTTAAGAAACTCTCTTTTATTTTATTGAGAGGGTATTACTTCTCTCTAGTGGATAGGGTCAGAATATCCCCAACCCCGACAATCGAGCAGCTAGAATTTGAACGTAGCCCACCGACTCTAATCTATAATGCTAACCACTGCACCATGCACGTTTCCTGAAATAGTATATTGATAATTGTCACAACTGTTTGCATGAGGGAAAAACTTAGCAATAAAATGATTCTGTGGAATGGATGTGTGTATGTATGTATGTGTGTGTGTGTGTGTGTATTTGCTAATTACTTTATAACACCTCTTTTATGATATTCCAAGCCAACAATACTGATTAAAATATTTATTGTGAATTTGGATGATATTAATTAACCAAATAATATCGTCAAATTGTTATCTGCAATCGATTTTTAAATGACTTCTAATTTTATTCCTTAATTAAATTTTCCTGTATTTTTTTCCGAAGTAAATACGCTTCAAGGCACTTTTAATTAATTCAGCGATGTTTGGACAATTTGTCTTTAACGCCAAATAATGTGGGAGTTTGTTTATTAATTGTCACTTTTAGATTCATAATGTTTCCACCCAAATTAAAATGGACTTGAATAGCGATTCAATCGTATAATATATATATATATATATATATATATATATATATATATATATATATATATATATATATACACAGATATTCAAATATATAAGCACACAAATATACGAATATATACCTTTTTTGGCCCACATACTATATATATATATATATATATATATATATATATATATATATATATATACTTACGCACAATGAATATATACATGCAGACACACACCGATATATATGCACACGAACACATTTATATACACACACAGACATACACATACACACATATATATATATATATATATATATACGGATATGAAAATACACTCATATTGACATATAAGTTCGAACTCGCACGTCGATAGACTTACAGACAGACAGACACACACACACACCCGCGCACGCAGACACAGACACACATACAAAGACACACACACACAGACAGATATATATATATATATATATATATATATATATAAGGTTTTGTAAACATGCATTGTTGAAATATTTCCAAGAAAAGATTTCAGTTCGCAAACATGCAAAATAAACAAAGAAACCAAAGAAAAAGCAGGAAACAATGATTGATTTAGTTTTCCGATGTACTTTTTTGAGAATCATTACCACATATCTGTGCGTATATGTCTGGCTGTTAATGCTAGGTTTTCATCAAAGTCGTGACAAAACAATTTCGTCTTACGTTCTCATTTCATGCCTGTTTACCCTCGTGCGTATCGGGTAGTAAACTGTTGGCGGTAAATTTTCAAATGTAAAGAACAAGTTTAAATATTACCAATCATTTTCAATTGCACATCTTCATAAAAAAAAAACTGATAAATTTTTTAAAAATGACTTTCTTACAACAGCTATACACAAAACTATTGTGTTTTTAAAAATCAAACATTAAATTTGCAAATAACTCACACAGAATAATTATTTATATGCTTCTTTAAATTATTAGGGGATTAGCCATCCTATGATTAAAAAAACACCATTTTTTAGTTCATATGGTATACACTATACATTGATAATATGTATTGACGGCTTCTTACAACCAAAGTGGTTTTGATAAGAGGTTGGAATTTTGAATTTCTTACTCTCAGGAAAATGATTCGTTGCACAATTTTAAAAGAATCACCAGACCTTATCTTGGTTGTTACAGTAGTCACTATAAAGATACATATGGGGTAAATGTTGTAATTGTTATGAAATTTAACTCGCGTGCCGAATTCAAGTCCTGGACAAGGTTTGCGTTTCTCCACATGATAATGTCCTTGGAATGCGAGAATTGTTTTCTTGTGCCTCAGCTATGGGTAAACGTTGGAAGGCAGACCGGGTTTTCTTGCCTTAGTAGGGTAAAAAGTTTATGAAAAGTAAAAAAAAGTTTGAATTCAAAACCTATGGAGTGTTAGAGCATTGGTGCATCATTTTATCTCTCATCATAACCCAAAATTGAGGCCGTTTCTTCACACTCCTTAACCCAATAATTCTATGTCAAGCAATCTAGTGGTTTAGATCTTAAATAATTTGTTGTCCTTGATGAAAAAATAACTATTCCTATTAGTGTAAAAATAAAACTAGGGTCATAATACCGTTTAGGATTCTTCGTACGTTTTTGGTAGTAGAAAAACTTCCGTGGTGAAATTATCTTGTAAACGAACGTGTAGGTTAAATTCTATATAATATTCTGATGATCGTGATTTCAATCTCGGAGTCGGTAAAAGAAAGTAAGTCATATAATCTGAATCAGTTGATAAGATTGACAAGTGATATCTCAAGTACCAACAAACTGGACAGAATAAACAGATAAGCGATATAAATTTAGCACGGACTATGCATTAGAATTAAACTATCTCCTAGTATTTAATGAAGTTTTCAACATGAAATAACCGAAAGGATACCAACTTCAACTGAAAAAGACTCAGAAGTTTTAACGGTCGAAATGTTCTGGCAATAGTAAGATGATGACGAGAATTTTAGAGAATAATCAGAAACGATTTTCACAGATCATTGCTCACGATTATTGGCACACGTTTTATACAGGGAAGAAGAAAAAACAATGTTGATGTTTAAGAATATATACTGCTTTTTTCTTTTCCTTTTATTACCCGTGGAAGACGGCTGAGATGTACATTCAGGGCGAGATACAAATCTATAGTGAAAAGCTTCTTCTTTGTTCTGCCTTTCTAAAACTACTACAGGGTCAGGTCAAAGCACCAAAGCTTTCTACTCGCTTTTCCACTTTCACCAGTCTCTTCAGGACCATCTCAACACACAGAATAATCTTAGTTTGTACTCGCTTCTCATCTTTCACTAGACTGGTAAAACTCTGGATTTCCTCTCCCTCTCAATCGTGAGCAATCTAGTGCAAGGTCAGCACCCTGAACGGCGTAACGTTTAGTAGCTGTTCTTCCGGTCTTCTTCGTTTTCCGATTGTCTCAATCGTAGGATCAAAACCTCTGCTTTATATAATTTTCCGGGTACCCATGCAATTCTTATGGTCACACTTACCTCCTCTCTAACATGCAACACATGCAACTTACGTGGCACTTCCACTGAGGAAACACCTGTGTTATGTTTACTCTAGGAAACAGGTCAATTTCCTGTTAAGCTATCCGCACAATTTACGTGGGATTTCAAAATGAATCTTCCGGTAAATATTCAACACTCCCACTTGATGAGCGTCACACTTTTATTTTCACAACGAAAATTTTAACGACAATTTTATTTACTTATTTTTATTTCCGTATTGGTTAGTGTCCTCGGAATTGAAATCAGTGAACCGAGCTCAAATACCCTGGGAAAGATACAAATCTATTAGTTCCCCTTCCCAAAGACCAATATGTGCTTAAATAGTTGGTTAAACTTACGCGCAAGTCAGGACGGAAGTACCAATTCCCGCTAGATAGCCAAATAGTGATGAACTAGTTTGATACTTAGATGAGTAACCACTTCAGCAATAGCACTGACTGGAAGCAACCTGGGGCCTTAGTGCAATATCTAAGAGCATTTGGTAAATAATAACTGTTCGGCAGATTGAGCTGTTTACGCTCGACAACAGAGAAAGAAAACGTTGAATTTAAGGTGCTAAGCTCTGAATAAAAATAAGCAATTTATTACATCCTGCAGTTGGCGAAGGTGTGAGTTAAATACAAACTTTCCCCAATTATTCAGTTAGATTTTTTGCTATTTATGTCCTCTATTGTTTAAAGAATATAAAATGAGAAAAATAGAATATATAAAACCTTATAAATTTGCGTATATTCTGCAACTCAGGTGACCTTTAAATTGTCTAAGAATAAGAACATGTCTTATTGTTTGTCCATCTTTCCTTTACCAGTAAAAATTAACTCCCATTTGATCAGTTATAATTTTCTGATTAAGTCCTATAATAAAATATTGTAAGATAAATATTTACTGATATTGTTGATCTGCTGCATATGCAATAAAATGCAATATCGCACCTTCTGTGAATAAATGGGTTTGAAATCGCAAAAGAATTACAAATAGTTTAAATGAAATCCGAAAGTCGAGTTCAAATTTTGGTTCAAGTCTTTTGGGTTCCCTCTGACTTATTGCAGTTGGGAAACCATTTTTACTTCCTGTGGTCATGGGTAAAATTATAGTATTTCGGATATTCTAGCCTTGGTGCCTAACCAGACTACGAGAATAAAAATTCTGAATGAGAATTAAGAGGTGGAATCCAGACGTTATTTTCAACTTTGTTCTGGCAACATATGTGATTATATTGGTTTCTTTCCTTTCTCGTTCTTTGGTTAACATCATGTGGAAAGTAGTTTTGAAACGGATAATTGTTGATCTTGACAAGATATCTCCCATATCCCTATTTATCGTCTCAGATTACCCAAAGATGTCTCTGCGCATACTGTTCAATATTAGTTGTATTGAATAAAACCGTCAGCGTATAGAAGATATAAAAAAAGATGAGTTTGTTAGGCAACATGTAAGCTGTTTATAAAAAGAAACAAAAACAGCCAGCATATCTTTGCATTCAATCAAATTTAGTTGTGTTAGCCTAATTACAGAGTTAACGTTATAAACTCTCTTGTCTTGGTAAAGTACCCAGTCTAGGAAAAGAACAATACTGATTCCAAACTAATTTCCAGCATTGAGAGTTAAACTGCCGCTATTAAAAAGCAAGCCACAGAGCTGAAATACCTAAGAATGTCCAATGTTGAGTTCAGATTCGTTCAGGGAATTCTTCCAGCGTCACTGATGATGTGTTTCAGAGAACTTTGGCCTTTACGTGGAAAACACTAAAGTATGGGCAACTGCCAGACTTTTATATAAACTTACTAAGTTCCGATGCGGGTGAAAAAATTCTAAGTACAGGCCGAAAGACATAGACAAACACAGGAAAAAGAATTAGTAATGCAGTCTATTTAGGTATTACCCGTCATTTATATTTGAATATCTGTGAGATGATGTAAATATTTTGTCACCCACACACACCTTTGCACACACACACACACACACACACATATATATATGTGTGTGTATTATATAAATAAATAGTTTCAAAACGTTCTTCTAAAAATCAAGAAATTGTTCAAATGATAAGAATCTGATCAGAATAAGATCTGAAAGAGATTGATATCACACCATTATTTTTGATTTCATGACTAAAATCTTAATAATTATTTCATAGTTATTATTCCCTGCACATAGAAGCCTGATCTATCCGCTAAGAAAAAAAAAACAGGATTTCTTCCAAACGCTGACTGTGTCAATACTACTGTATGAATGTACCACATGGACACAAACAAAGCGCATAGAGAAAAATGCTTGGCAGGAACTACACAAAAATACTACAAGTTATTTTGAAAAATCCTTGAAGCAATACCCTCAAGAAACAAAAGCTGGACGGCAACTTTCTATCTCACGAATGATTCAAGTAAGACGAAAGAGAAATGCGGGAAACTGCTAGGAAAGTAAGGACAAACTCATAAGTGACGTTCTTCTATGGACCCCTACATATAGACGTGCCAGTGTTGGCTGATGAGCAAGGGCTTAATTATTTTAGCTCTGTAATGATAAAGGATATAGTCTTGAAGACCTGCCGGGAGCAATGGATGATTGGGGTAGATGGAGAGAGAGAGGAAGTCAAGAAACTTCGTGTTTGCAGCATGACTTGATGATGATAATGATGATGATGCGCAATGTTGTAAAGAACTGCATAGAAGCAAAACTTGGGAAAGGAAATGGGAAAAAAACGCCTTCCATCAATGCAATGATCATCATCAATTCAAGTTGATTGCAGGAATTTCCATCTCACTCACTCTCTCTCTCTAACACTAATTCACTCTCCCCCTTCGTCATGCTTTCTCTCTCGTCTCTTCTATCCCAAGAGATTCATTGTAGATCATCTCTATAATTAGGTCCTCAAGACGGCATACAGTGTCTGCACCGACCATATGAATGTATTGGTCAACACTATTCTTTTCATGTGTCGGAAGCCAGTGGAGAACTTTCTTTAGCAACTTCCAGTATGTTTTTTTCGTCTTAGATGGTTTGTGAGATGGGGCTAAGTGGCCGTACATCAGCTATTTTGTGGGGTGCTCCTTTCAAGAATTCTTCAAAACAACACTTTGAATCCTTGTGTAATACTCATCTACTTTTTTCTTCCAGCGTTCCGTCAAAGTCCATGTTGCGCATCCATATAATATACTGACAGACCTATTGGAAAGACGAATTGCCGTTTTATATTTAGTAGTTAGATTTACATATGGTCGGTAACCTGATAACAACTATGCGTCCCTTTTTATAAGTATTTTGACATCCATTTCAGTTGATGAAATATTACAACCGATGTATGTGAACTATTCTACTAATTTCAGGGGCTTGCTATTTGATGAGCACATAGCATCATCTTAATTAAAACAAATCTATTCCGTTTTATTTGAGTTAATGTAGAGATTAATGCCAATAGCTGCATACTACATGATGATCATCAGAGATTCAGCTTTGGCAGGGGCTTTTACTAGAAGAACTGGATCATAAATGTATTCTACATCAATCACAGTTTCAGTAAGATATCGTATGAGTCTTGGCTTTTTTAGGGTAAACCATTTTCTTTCATTACATCTGTTGATGTTTATTGTGTGTAATCTAGTCAGATGATGAATAGCGTCGGTGCCTATATATCACTATGAAATACTCCAAAGACAATTTCAAAGAAATTAGTGTTACCATCGGTAAAGCGAATCATTGTTTTCGTGTTTTTGTCGAGCATCATTATAGTGCTAACAGTTTCTTGTTGTATTTTCTTCAATCTTTCTTCTGAAATCAGTTGCTGTTGTTTCAAGATTTTCTTCACGAACTTATCGAATAGTTTGAATCTTTGAAATTGTGGATCGATTTCTTCGAAAACCATTCTGATTTTTCCTAAGAACTTTATTTATTTCTGGTCTGATACGACTGAGAAGAAGAGTATTATGAATGTTAGCTGCTATGACTATAAGAGTGGTATCCAAATTCATCTTTCCATTGTGAAAAAAAGTGTGCATCTTTTCACCCATTTCTGTGTTTCGAGTATGTATGACGTTGCATAATTGAAGTCTGTCATCAAATTGTCTTGTCTACCAAACTTCATTGGTTATTTTATCGAGGCCTGACACTTTTCTCCTTTCATTCTTCTCAGAACTGTATCAAGTTCATCTTCCGATAAGTGTCCAAATTTTATTTTTTCGTTTGTCATGAATAATTTTTCACTTGTTTTATTTTTGGATTGTTTCCAAGCAGATTGTAGAAATGTTCTTTCTCCTCCTAAAGACGTTCTTCTTGACTGACAACTTGTAGTTTTGATTTTGATACACTTTTCTGTTCACTCACTTCATTAGCTGCATACCACGCTAATTGATATTTTAAAAAAATCTTTTATAGATTTTCTAATTTTATTGATTTGACCGTAAATGTGTTGGAGTTTTTCTTTTTGCTCAAACATGTTTGCCGGATTTTCACCAACTGCACTTACCCCCATGCAGCAGTATGTTTGTGCAGTATTCACGTAGATGCTGTTTCTAAGTGAGTAGTGAAAAAGTTTTCATATTCATTATTTGGTGTGCGTTTTTCAAATATCTGTTAAAATTGTATAATGTTTACAAACCCCACCGCTCGGGCAGGATATGACACAAGATCAATTTTTAAGCGCTGTTTAACAGGTTTGAATTCAGAGTGTTCCTTCTTCGATACTAGTTGCCTCACCAAGGATGAAGAACCCAGTCTGCCCAACTATTTATCCATAGCTGAAGGGAGAATAATTGGATTAATTAAAATCGTATTAAACTAGTTTCTTACAATTACTGATTTGTTATTACATATATCATTTGTACTGTTGCGAGACCAAAGAGAATTTAGACCCTGTTTTAACCCTGCCGTGGTAAAAGTTGACTAACGCAAGAAACTCTGTATAACTACCGAAAAATTTATTGACTACTGCAACTTGCAGGTAGCCACAGGGAGAAAGAAAGAAAGTAAGGAAACTTTATGGACCGCGTCAGCTAGATAAAGAAAAGCAACATATCCTGGTGAGCAAAAAGAAGCAGACACCTATCTCTAATATTTTCCTGGTTCTAACATGCTTGTACAATGGGTTGCATCTAGGCTAAGGCCTCCTTTCGTCTCCTTACATCTTTGTGGCTCGTGTTCAACAGTACGTCTTTACCTTATCATGTCTCACCATCAGCTGCCAGAAACAGGAACCATTTCTTCCCTTTCGCCTGGTGCCGGTGGTAGGAACATCCGCTTCTGCTCGCTCCGCACATGCGTACATGATCTTCAGACCTCCAGTTTTCCTTTGTCATTTTTTAAATTAACACAACTACTTTGGTCTGGCTATTCGTAGAATGTGTGCTTTATTTATTTATCTATCTATTTATTCAATTTTAATTTTCTATGACCGTTCAATTAGGTTACATATTGGCAATTGTGTATCATTCATATCGCAAATGTTTACAGGATTGCTTCTGGTATATGTATAGACTCAAACGAATCTTAACTGATACAATTATTTGATCACGCTATACTCCTTCAAATGATGGCTATGCCTCATAGATCAACGTACTTTTTATTTACTTATCTTATCTAAATTATATATTATAGATGTGCTTTTGAGCTATTTAGGAAGGTGTTAGACAATAGTTTTTCCTTCCATTCCTGAAATTTCATGTTTTGGCTTACGAGCTTATTTTCAACATAAAACTCAGCAATATATTTGCCTTTTGGTTTGGAGAGTTTTTATCAACAGAATTATTTTCGTCTTTGTCGATATGAGCATTCTTGACTCCACTAAAGATTTCGTGCTGTATTTGGGACTGTGTCGGACAAGAAAACATAGCTTATTATATAAGGTGATGACATCTGTTTCATTACTGATATTAGTGAGACTGTAACATGAGTCGATTGTTGAGCTGGGATTGCCACTAAATTAACTCGAATCGTTCTCTTCCACTAAAAGTAAGGCTTGAGAAACATCGAAAAGCAATATGTCGAGGTGAAATTGAAAAGTCAGGTATGCCTCACCATATATGGAAAGAATTGTAAAATCAACTGCCCATATGGAATGAAGTTAAGAAAAATGATAGGGAATATGATTGCAGAATAAGATATCTTAAATAAGTAGTGACCTATTGCGTAGACCAAGTACGGAGATAAAAACGATATAGGAACCAATAATAAAAAAAAGGCTAGATGAAAAGTTACAGTAATAGCTAAAGTAAAAATCGTACATCATAATAATAAGTAGTATATCATAAATTAATTAAGATATTAGGCTTCTAAGTCTTAAATTTTCACTCTGAATTGTTCACTACAATATATGGCCAAACAGATTTAGGCGTTTTGAAGAAGAGCTTGTTAGTGATGTCTTCTGGAGGTTTCAGATTCAGTCCTGACTACAGTTGATTAATAAAAGATACTTACTATATCTGAACACTTGTACCAGGTTACAGTTAATGAAATTAGAAGAATCTATCAGCGTGGATTAAATAAAAAGTTCAGTTTGATGTGCCGTGTAGGCTCCCGAGTTCGATATTAAACACCTGAAAAAAACGAATGACTCTTCGGCCGAAACTTTTGAATATGATAATAAAGATGAAGACAACAGTCTGAATACACCAAATGACGAAAATCATTAGGCTTCATCTAAAAACTCAAATCAAATAACATAATTCTGTGTTGGATTTTATCTATGCGCTTCATTATGGTATCTTAGTTTTATTTTGAAAATGTAATACCTGTGCTGCTCTACGTATATAATTTTTACATTCTTTTCGACTGCAAACTTAGTCCGCTCGCTCGAGCAGCTAATTTATTGTATTTAAAGTTTGATCGTTAAACGTTGTTTTGTTCAAAGTTTTCAAGCATCCCATCTAATATGGTTTGGGCTCTGACGATGAAGTTCTGAACACTGAGGTCAAAGCTCTAACTTAGGCAGAGAGCACCCTCATTGTCACTCGAGAAGGGCGATGCAGAATAAATTTCTGAATTGGAGTCAGGTTAATCTTTCCATGGCTATTTTTCTCATCAGTGGACGCCACACAAAAAAGTCTCCTGACAGAAAAAAATTATTCTGGTTGTTGACAAAAGAGGTTTCTCCTCCCAGAATTATATGAAGTGCACTGTTGATCTGCTTTTGGATTCATCCGCTTTGCTTCGTATCCACCATGCTGCAACCCGTGGTTTCCATTGATACACGCAAGTAAGACTTGAATAACAGTCTTCTTCCTTAAAATCAGATAGAAACAAGTCGTGGCAAGATGAGCGAATGATTATGTAAGCAGCTTTTTTATTGTCATGGAATTTGACTTTTCTGGTACGACTTGGGGACGGTAGTTTTATTGTTAGGGTACTGTGTTTCATTTGTTTTCATCATGTGAGATATCTTTCACAGAAAAACAAATGTTAAAATATCATCGCAGAGTAAGTAATAGGACCTGATAACTTCATTTACAAGTTAATTGCTTCACACACACACACACACACACACACACACAAACATATATATATATATATATATATATATTGTCATCCAAAGACAGACTGTTTATGTGTATCAGAACTCTTTAGTGTGGCTAGAAACGCAGGAGGCTTCAAATCGGGATTGAAATCCGCACGTCTTTAAGTTATAATTAGTATCATACTGCTCTGCCAACCTCGACATACCTCAAATCGGGAATAATAAGGCATTATGTAGTAGCGTTCGTTTGTTTACATTTTGCTTTTCTTGATACCAGAGTGCTCAAATCATACGAAGAGCTTTGCATAAGGCCATTGGAAGCTGTTAATTCTTTCGCCAGAGTGCTCAACGCTGAATAATAGCCGGTGTTATAACAATTGCTTCTTATTTTAATTCGGACTAAGTTGCATGACCATTATTTGTGTGTGTGTATGTGTAAGAGAGAGAGACAGAGAGAGAGAGAGACAGAGAGAGAGAGAAAGAGGGGGGATAAAAGGAGGAAGAGATATATTGCCAAAGATGATGAGAGAAAATTGAAAAGAAAATAGATTTTATTTTCTGTGCATTCTTTCAGAAATAATGTCATATGTGCAAGGTGTGAGGAATTATACTTTTTCGTATTTAACACATCCCATGTTTGAGACATCTGTCAACGTTAATTAGGAAACCTATCTTGCCGACAATATGATGTAATGACAGTTTTGCACGGCGTCTTCGCTATAGACTTGTCTACTTTGTCATCACTGATGTCTTTTTGATGCATTAGCATCACAGCGATGTCTAACCAAATTTGAGACTTCCAAGTCATTGTTGTCAGCAGCCTTAAAGCCAGCTAAAATTCACTTGTTTCGTCTGATCAACGAACACGTTGGAGACTAACGTTTCTTTTTGTCGGTAGCCAACTTGATATTAATAACAAAAAGTCTCGTCGAAAGTTGATGATGGAATGTAGGTTCAACTATGATGTTAATGTAGATAAAGCGTTTAGCAAATGGCTTCACGTTTGCAAAAGAATTCAGAATCGGACACCCTAAGCTTAATGGATAAGTAAATGACAATTTAACCAAGAGTATTATGATAGTTTTAATGTTGTTTTGAATCAAACTTAATTGAGTAGAATACTAATGTGTATATCTTTTACACTGTAAAAAGTATAATGTACTATAGCCACAACTAACGCCATGTGCGAAATAGACATATAATGTTCATAACGATAGAACATATAAAGAACATAGGAATCCCGGAATGTGTACTATAGCCACAAATAACGCCATGTGCGAAATAGACATATAATGTGCATAACGATAGAACATATAAAGAACATAGGAATCTCGGAATGTGTACTATAGCCACAATTAACGCCATGTGCGAAATAGACATATAATGTTCATAACGATAGAACATATAAAGAACATAGGAATCTCGGAATGTGTACTATAGCCACAATTAACGCCATGTGCGAAATAGACATGTAATGTTCATAACGATAGAACATATAAAGAACATAGGAATCCCGGAATGTGTACTATAGCTACAATTAACGCCATGTGCGAAATAGACATATAATGTTCATAACGATAGAACATATAAAGAACATAGGAATCTCGGAATGTGTACTATAGCCACAATTAACGCCATGTGCGAAATAGACATATAATGTTCATAACGATAGAACATATAAAGAACATAGGAATCTCGGAATGTGTACTATAGCCACAATTAACGCCATGTGCGAAATAGACATATAATGTTCATAACGATAGAACACATAAAGAACATTGGAATCTCGGAATGTGTACTATAGCCACAATTAACGCCATGTACGAAATAGACATATAATATTCATAACGATAGAACATATAAAGAACATAGGAATCCCGGAATGTGTACTATAGCCACAATTAACGTCATGTGCGAAATAGACATATAATGTTCATAACGATAGAACACATAAAGAACATTGGAATCTCGGAATGTGCACTATAGCCACAATTGACGCCATGTGTGAAATAGACATATAATGTTCATAACGATAGAACATATAAACAACATAGGAATCTCAAAATTCGAAAACACGTTACGACTTCTTGTTCAGGTACGAAACCTTTTTAATAACTTTGAGTTAAAGGTTTCGACATAAGGAGGAGAGACTTAATCTCGCTATGCTATCTTATTCATCTGGCCCTGATCTCGTGCGGCACCCAGGGCGCGCAAATTCGTCTCGCCTCAGCGAGCTCGCAAAAGTCGAACCTCCTCATTCGGCGTCTAGTTTCGAACTCCCTAACTTTCTTCAGATTTCCCCAAAATCCTCCGCACGCTTCCGGTGAGCGACGTCACCCGCACCCTGTCACCCTGTTCCGTTATCTCGGGCTATTGTGACATCTCTGAGTGGCACGTCCACCCCGCGCGCGCGTTACCACCTACACTAAGGTTTGCACCTAACTAACCCATGTGCTGAGCCTAAAGGTTCTCAGCCTAACTAAATTCAAAGGCAGGAAACGAAATCCCTTGGCCATTACGTTACAATAATACACCAATATCAACTGTGAAAAACTGCAGTTAAATCTTTGCATGAATGAAACATGGACGGGAATTTTTCCAAGCCGAGTAATTCTCCTTTGCTGCAATTTTAATAGTTTAATAGTTATTACTAGATGAATAAAACATGAATTACATGCATATTCATTTCAATTATATTGTTGATGTAATTTGATACATTTATAGATAATTAACGCTCAATCTCAGTGAAAATGCTGATATATCTAAATTAGTATAGCGTAGAAATAGAGCCACTGGAGATTGGTAACTGTCAGTTTCTCGCCAATGCAATGGAGCGAGAAACGAGTAATTACCAAAATCCATTTTCTCTATATCTACATTTTCCCAATTTGTGCATATACATATATATATATATAAATATATATATATATATATATGTATATATATATATATATTTGCGCACACAAAACAGTTCGATTATTTTTATGTAAAGTGTCTTAGATATGATACTAAAACACCTGATTGTAAGGCTCTAATTCTAGAGACCAGGAGTGTGTGAAGTAAGCTTTTATTACCTTTACTCGCAGATTTACACTGACCCGGAATGATTGTACCTATGAGCGACCCACTAATGATTCAAACAGATCTACTGAAAAATTATTTATATTCGATAGGAGTACTTGATGCAATACAACAGTACATTATTTGAATTGTGGATTCCTTCAAACCCGAGTCAGTAACTGCATCATGGTAGCGTTGGTGGCGAAGCGGTATCGTCCCAGAAAATGGATGCAACGACTCTAGTTCAGATCCTGAAGGGCACTGTCTTTTGTTTCATTTTGTTTGGAAGGGAATGTATCCATCTCTTCTCCAAGTAGCTATGGGAAAATAGTAGCTCAGACGCGGTTATTTAGCTCTAGCATGACAACTGGTTTAAGAGAAAGAAAACTCCGAATTCACGTCAACGAAACTCAAATCATTTGATTCAAATTATCAAACACTGAAAACAAATCAACTGGAATTTTAAAAAAAAGCAAAATATATCTTCTATACTTCTGTAATATATCGGACGGGCGCTGTCGTTGAGAACGCGCGTGCGCATCGGCTGTCGTCAATCAGTGAAAATGTCACGAACCTAGCGCGTGCGGGCAGAATGACCTACAGGGTTAAGACGTGATTTTAATATAATGACACATGAATTATCATGTGTTTTACGACATGTGTATGGTGACATCGAACATTCTTGGATCTTCGATTTGTTCTCCAAAATCTTTATATAAGAAAACAAGTCAGGAGATTTTGGGAGAGTTAAAGGCAGGTTTCAAAACAGGAGCGTCAAAGGTCCAGGAGACCCCACTCCGTCCTACCCAGCCTGTTACGACCCAACTGTCAAGAGTGTGTCAACAGCCAGCTATCACTGACACCCGCCGTCGCCACCAAGAAGGGAGAGGAAGAACATAACGAAACGAACTTTTCGAGCTGCAACTATTGTAGTGCAATTGAAGAAAAAACGACTAATATTTTTCTCCCTTAAATTTCGAATTTGAGTATTTCTTTTTCTGCGGACTCCTTTCTTTAAAACACAACACTTTGATCCTAAGGTACACTTCTCCATTTGGATGTGCTGAGGAAATACATATTCATTGATTTCAATTATTGCATATTCCATATCTGTGACAAAATGCGATATTCGAATGAACACCAGAATCCCAAGAAAAATCTGTATCTATTTAGCAGAAATTTGGAGTATCGGTGCATCCTAATCTGTAACGTTCAGTGTATCACGATTTACTAAACCGGCTTAACTTAATCGGCCGTACTTAGACGAATTTTGTATGGGCATCGTACTATTTCTGTACAGCAGTTGCCGCAAGGAGAAATCACAGTGTGCCTTTTTGTCCAAGGACTGTTTGATTAATAGCTACTCGAACAATTATTTTAGGTTAGAATTTTTCAGACATTTGCTTTTTACGTGTCTTTTATGCGAAATTTGGTTGAATCTTTGTCGTTCTTTGTGTTACCCAGAAGAATGCATGTTACAGATTTCTTTCTTTTGTCCTGTTATAAAACATCGACAGAAACATAAGTTAGTTTTCATTTTATATTTCATCAGTCAATAATTCATCAAAATTCCATTGATTTCTAATCAATCAAGCAATTGGTTGAGAGATAGAGATTGTAGATAACGATAAGGCATTTCTTGAGGCTCATTTCTTATTGCGACTATTAGACTCACCAAAATGGGAGATCAGAACATTCTTGATTGTTCGATTTGCTGGTCGAATATACTGGCTCAAACACACACTAAATAACTCATACACCTTCTCTCATGATCGATTACAGACTTACTTCTAATCCTCCCTGAGATGCTATTCGCGAGGTCTTCCTTTACTGCTTAGAAGCAAACAAACCTTACTTTAAATTGTCTGTGAAAACTTCTGATGAATGTTTATACTCACACACGTACACACATATAAGTGTTGTATATTCGACCGCTGGAAAAACAACGAAAAACTCGTAGATATATAAAAATATAATTTATATTTTTATTCTTCGACTGTGACGATTGTGTGTAATAGGAATACAGCCCGAGAGAGTTCGCACATATCTTTCTTCTGTGGCGGGGATCCTTTCTATAAAGTAGTGCGACGGCTGGAGAACACACACGGGAAGCTGACTGGTCGGCTTGAGTGACCAGCGGGTCTCTACCTTCGCTTGAGAGACCAGACGACCTCTCTCTTTCATTTGAGTGACCACTGAATCTCCACCTTCAGTCCAAAATTACCCGCCTTCTATTGCCTTTTCAAGTCCCATTCAGAAGTATGAACATTCTCTTTGCATCACGTATTTTTCTGTTTATGGCTGGTTATCGGAACTTTCATACTTCCGTTATTTTTTCCGGTAATTTGTTGATCTTATCTGCGAATGGAAATATCTGTCTCTCTATCCATAGGCCATAAATTATTTTCTCGCCATCATATGTTATTTTTCTCTTTACTGTGAAACCACTTTGCTGATGTTATTTGGAGACTGCATTGAATTAGCTAAGTTCATCGTCACCAGCTATACTAGTATTTTACATAAGCATTTATTCTCTGTGTATATGTGACTACATCCACAGATATGTAAGTACATTCATGTATGCATATATCTGTCCACAACAAACACATGGGTACATATATATTTTCAAGAATTTTTGACCTTCTTTGTCCCTCTGTCTCTCTGTCTCGGTCTCTCTCTCTCTCTTTCCGTCTCTGGATACACGCATACACATGAATATAAACTTATAGCTACATGCACATATATGTTTATTTAGGGTATTAGGTAGGTTCAATGTGTGTTAGATTTTACCTGACCGCCCACATAGATTTATTTTTAGCTCATTTATGTGTACCTGTTTGCAAGTCGTTGGTTTCAGTTTAATTTTGGTTGAAACCAATCAATGTTGGTTCTTTTTTTTTATTTGATGCAATGGGTAGTTATCAGTTTAGTATATGACATTATTTAAAATCTCCTAGGTTGTATTAATAAGGATGTTTTGATACATAAAGTTTTTTTTCTTTATTTTCTGTAAATTTAATGTTGTGTTTACGTAAACAGACACCGGAAAGAAAAGAATATGAACAAAAATCAATGCAACAACCTTGAAAATATGGGTATAGAGGTGTGTGTGTGTGTGTGTGTGTGTGTGTGTGTGTGTGTGTGTGTGTGTGTGTGTGTGTGTGTGTGTGTGTATATATATATATATATACATTTACGTGCATGCGTGCATGTAAACACGCAAAATATATGCTCACCTTCATATACATACATATATATATATATATATATATATATATATATATATATATATATATATATATATATATATATATAACATTTACATAGACCAGAAGTCTTCCAGACAATAAACTCCAGGATGACATTCAAATACGCAAATCTACTATATATATATATATAAATATACATATATATATATATATATATATATATATATATATATATATATATATATATATATATATGTGTGTGTGTGTGTGTGTGTGTGTGTGTGTGTGTGTGTGTGTGTGTGAATATATATTTAAATTAGATAGATAGATAGATAGATTGATAGATATTTTGATGTATTTGCATGTTTACAGGTGTACACATAGAGATATACACACAAACAAAGAATTTGTACTTACATATACGAAGAACATTAATTTATATATATACAACGAACATCAGCAGAGACCAAATGTCTTCATGGAAAATTATCTCCAATGAGGCATTTACAGACACAAATACTGGAATTAAAAATAATCAAATTCTATTAAAACAATTTTCACAATAAAAACAACAACTGAATTTAGCCATTCAAAATCAACCTGAAGAAGACTTAGACTTTAAAAAACATGTAGAGTCCATGTATATGGAATAACAAAAAGCTAAATATCTAATTTGAAATAATTATATATATATATATATATATATATATATATATATATATATATATATATATATATATATATATATATATATATATATATTTCCGACAAATCTGTTGATCTCGAAAAAATGATAGTCATCGCAAGTCGTGGACAGAGTGTCTACAGAATATATATATATATATATATATATATATATATATATATATATATATATAAGAAAGAAAGAAATCGATAAAATTTACTTTTTTCGCTTTATGCATTGCTTGCATTAATTTGCCCGATTTGATTGATGCAAGACGCATCATACTTAAAGAGATTGACTGAATATTATCATTCATGATCACCGTTTTCATTTGATATTCTCTTTTTTCTGAAATCAGAAAGTTTCCACGCAGCTATTTAACAAATTATCTCATTTTCTCCCCATAGAACAGTTTTGGTTTATGTTTAAATTTCTCATCTGACTCAAATTATCAGAATTAAACATAAATTTCCTGTCCTTTTTTCCCTCTTTAAGAATGTATCAATTCAATTTCCATTAAATCGAAAACAAATGATATAATTTAATAAACTTTGAAGTGACACGTATTTTGTTATGACCTCACATGTCAGCTTCCTTATTACAGTAAGATTTCTGCATAATTGTTTTCCTTTATATTAACATTGCTGTTTCATTTCGAATGCGTTGTGTTTTCCCTCGTATTCCCTTTAACGATAATTGAATTTAACACGCTGCTATCTGTTGCTTGCATTGGAATCAAAATTGAAAATTTGATTAAGTTTTCAATTTGGATATATTTAATATAACAAGCTGGGAAAATCTCAGGTGAAATTTAAGCAGAATTAATCATTACGAAAACATTATTTTATAAGGATTATTCTCTCTTTTAACTATCACAGGATTCTACTAGGCAGGTTAATTTGTAATGTGTGAATCAGTTGCTATATAATATAGAGCAATGCCTCGAATAGCGCGGTTAATTTGTGCATTGTTCTAGGTGTTATTTTAATAGACTTCAATTCCCAGCGATATCTTGATCTGTGTAGTTAGTTTGTTAAAAAATACCAGTCCACATTATCAAATGTTTTTTTTCCTAGGATTTAATTCGCTGCAATAGTTTGAATTGTGCCGTTAGTTTGTTAAACATATTTCTCTACACTGTTCAAGGTCTTATTAAAATGGGATTAAATTTACTGTGATATCTGATAAATGCATTTAATTTGTTTAAACAACTCTGTGAACACTGTTCAGAGTTTTATAATGACGACTTTCAATACAAACTAAAAAAACAAAAAAACAAAAAACCCAAGAAAATAGAAACATCCTTTCAGTTGGAAGAGGCTGTATTTAGTGGAAAACAATCTAAAATCCAGATCTATTCCCTAGTAGTTTTAAAATAGTTTTCATTTAGTCAGTGTGTTGTTAACTCTTTCTATTTTGAAAACACAAACAGTATTCTCTTGTTGAGTTGTTGATTCAATTACCAGTTACACTAACTTTAGGTACCTGTTATACAACACATATTGCATTCGCAAGTTTAACTATCAGTTCTAAAGCCGATTCTCCACAGTTAACGACTGTTGGCAAAAACTATGGAATTAGCATATTTAGATACACGCATTTTTTTATTTAGCTGTAAATAATCTAAAAAAGATAAGACTCAAAACAATTTTTTTAATACCTAATATTCTAACTTCAAATTATTCTTTAAACAAATTAGATTAAATTATCCGAATCGATCGCAAAATTTTCCAAGTCATTAAGATGAAAATATAATGGAAAAGAACAGAGTTATGAAATAAACATAGAATTATCTCGTTATTTGCATTTCTAAAACACATATCAGCAGAAACGTAAATATGTAAGTCGGACTGCTGTTAAAATATAGTTCTTACGGACCTCCTCAAACAATTTGTTATACCTAATCGAAAATAAATATGCCTCAAAGAAAAGAAATGTTAACTACTGTAATGGAAAAGTAAAAACCTATTCAAAAAGATAATCCGCTGTTATTTATGGCGAAAGAGTTTGGTTGTTCTCGCTCAACTGTGTCTAAAATTTGATGCAAATATAAGTAACTGGAGCGTTTAAAAAAGAAAAAAAAAACGGATCGATCTCGAAAGACACCGAAACTTCAGAAAAAAATTGAAGCCCTATGCATTAAAAATTGAAAAGGTACAACAGTACAAATGAAAACAAAAGGATCAAAAGAGAAGTCAATATTTGTGGCATGACTATTAGAGAACAGCTAAATAAAACATGATTTACGTAGCTTAACACAATCAGAACTAACACATAAATAGAGAAAATACAAATTAAAGCGAACTAAAGAGAAGCAATTAGTGTAATTATAACAATTATTTGTACAATGAAATATTGCTAGTAATAAATTGCAATTACATGGTATATAAAAATAAAAGAATATTGGGGATTGTCTTTCGTTATACTACAAGTTTAAATCTGTCAAGTTAGGTGGAATGTTATTTTTTCTTGACCTTAATTTTGTTTGAAAAGGTGACGTGATAAAATTCAGGTGGCTGTTTGATTATTTGAAAAGTATATGGATTTATAATAAATTGTTCATTTCAGAAGATTTTATAATAATGAAATGTCAGGTTTTTTATCTAAAAGTAAACATTATAAATAATTATCTATCTCTTGTTTTTTTCTTTCTTTATTCACCCTACTTTCCTTTCCATTCAATTTTTCTTCCAGTTTCCCTTTCAACCTTTCTTTCATTCCATTGAAGCTGGCGATATGTGTTTAATTGCATCGTTATCTCTTCCTTATCTCTCATTTAACATTCTTCCTTTCTTCATTTCTTTAATTCCTTTGTTTTTTTTTCATGGAATTCCGTGTATTTTTTTCTTCATTGTTATTATTCACAATCAGAACAGAATGGTACACTATTTATCCGCTGTCATGGCAAGGCGCAAGATTAGATAATTTATGTCCATGTGTTATTTTATTGATATTAAAGATTGTCGTAGTCTATTTACACATCGTTATATATGTGTTTTGTCGAATTCTACCTATGGCTACATCAGTTTTCACGAATGAGAGGAATTATGGATAATTTTAGATATAATCGTCTCTATGCCATTACATTTTGTGAGTACGTTAAATTTGTTTTTATAACGTAAAAAGAAATAAATAAAGAACGAATAAAATTTACGCACGAGGGAAAGGACCTTGAAAATTAATGAATAAGGTAAAGAAAAAAGACTGATAGATTAAAAATTTAAAATTGATAGGTGAAAAATTGATAAATAAATAAATAAATAAATAAATAAATAAATTAGAAAATGAACAAAAAAAAGGATGAAACACAAAACAGAGAAAAGACTAAAAAATAATTGAAGGAAATATGGATTTATTTATTTATTTATTTATTCATTTTACTATTCATAAAATAGGATTCATATATATTCGTATTTACTTTTCTTTTTTGAGTTGTTGTTTTGTACATTTTTTCAGCACATGGTCCTATCGAATACAAATACAAATATAAAAAAAATAGCAAAAACCCGAGAGTATTTGATCTATAAATGGGATATTAATTACTACTACTCTATGTGAGACTTGACCAGGTACTAATTTTTTGAAGAAGTACTTCACACTCTTCAGATGGCTAGGACTACAGCCTGATCATCAGCTACAGTCCAATGCAGCATCTAGGACCATCCCTTTTTTAGTGGAGGGGCATTATCCTTCAGCAGTTGATGCAGTCATGGTAGAAAAATGAGATATGACTGATTTACCAAAGGTTTGAATGAAAGTAGAAAAGAAAGAAGATAAAAATAACAGAAAAATGAAAAAAGAAAGTAAAGAAAAAAGTAATAAAGTATGAAAGCAAAAGTGATTTGAAAATGAAGACAAAGTAATAAACTGAAGACCCACTCAGAAATACATACACACACACATGTATATATATACATATATATATACACACACACACATATATATACACACACACAGACACACACAGACACACACACACACACACATATATATATATATATATATATATATATATATATATATATATATATATATATCTTAACTGGAAGAAAAATCAACCACGGTTAAAGTGTGTCCTTTAACCGTTGTTGAATTTTCTTCCACTTACATTATATACACTCGATATGTAAGTTTTCATATATGGGTCCTGAAAAGCATATACAATAATCGAACAGTTCCATAGATTTATATGAAATCCCTCATATATTATATATTCTAATATTCCACTCTTAGTCTTTTGGAACCCTACTGGATATCACTAATATTACCAATATATATATATATATATATATATATATATATATATATATATATATATATATATATATATATATATATATCTTTAAAGAAAAAACAAAGACCGGTTATTTTAGGATTATAAATTTATTTCCATCCTGTTTTTCAGTTTCTGGTGTGGAGCAAAAACACGAAGAAAAATATAACAGGACTCCTCCAGATCCAATGGATAAGTAAAACAGAATAGACAAAGAAACATTGCACTGTAAAAATTTACATTGAGCTCTCCACCAGGAAAATTTAAATGTTCAACACCTGAATGATTTTCTTGTCCTGAAGGAATTACTCCCAACTCTGGTTTAACTGGACCGAAGAACACACAGATATATATATATATATATATATATATATATATATATGGGGGGGTGCATGCGTGTGTGTATTGAGGTATATATTTAAACACTTTACTGATAGAAAGAAATGTAATAGATAAATAATCTGTATTTGATAAAGACAGGATTTTTTGCAAATTTGTAAAATAAATAGATAAATAAACAAAAAAATAAAATACCAATCGTTTAATGAAATTACTTAAAATTATTTTTTTACTTCAATGAATGTATAATTAATTCTGAACACCTCTTTCGCAACATATTCACATTTCTCTTAATCCTAGTCAGAAATAATTTCTTATTGTTGTTAAACATTTATCATGTTCTTCTTATTTCAATTACTTTTTTTTCTTTTTATCGAACCCCTTGGGTAGCCATAACACAATCGTTGATATTAAAAATAATCGCAAATACTTGTATATTAATATAATTCAATAGAAAAATAAAAACTGTTGACAAATAACATTGTTAGATAGTGGAGCAGAAGGCTTACACCGGTTGCATAGAATATCTCGCATGAACAGTTTAAGTAAGACAGGTTAGTCTTTGTGATTTTCTTTCAGCAAAAGTTGGTCGTTTTGTTATTTTGTTTAATGGCCTATCAACCCTTGAGAGACATTTAATGATAAATATCATTAATTTATGCATAATTTCATAATTATTAACGAATTTTTATTAAATCCACGTCTATTAATAGAATGGTTGAAATAACTTTCATTAAATTCATGTGAATTAATAAACTAGAAAACATAATTTTAACTGACTGTTTTTCTCGATGCGGTTGAGTGTCAGCTATGACCTTTTTTGCTTGTATGAGGAGAGAATTTGTGGACTCGGCCTCGACAATGAAATGGACAAAATAATTTTGACAGACGAGTAATAAAACGAACATAGAAATGGAGTTATAACATTGACTTTAATTTTAAGTGTGTTATGGTGAAGAGAGTGCGTAGTTGGAAATGATTTTGGCGTCGGAAGCAAATTTTCCTTCATAGATTTTTGAGTGTAGAGGTGGTCGTACGAGAAGAAAAAGGAATTACTCCAATATTTTGTCTTACTTTTTGTGCTTCTGAATACCTTAGAGTGAATTAGTTGGATTAATTCATTTTACAATTTTTTTTTTCTGTTCCCTCTCTATCTTCTGTGTCAGTTCAAGCTATCGCTTCCGTCTTATATATTCCTAGCGTTCCAATTTGCTTATGAAGTTACGTATTTTTAATCAAATTCTATTGGTTAATTCCTATCCCAAGGAGTCAGGTGGTGTATCTGTTAACTGTGGAATGTTTTTTTTTTAATCAAGGTCTAACATTGGTTAGTCTTATTTATGCCGATTTTTAGAATATATATAAAATATATATTTTTTTTTTACTTAGAGGAGATTTTTAGAAAAATATTTTTTATTTGCTTTTGGTTAAAACTATACTACTTGAAACCATTACATTTTAGCAACTTTAAGATGAAAAGGGCTAAGCGCAATTTGAAGAATGCCGTCAAGATTTAAACATATATGTGCTAGATCTTGAAATAACCAGCTGATTCATCAGGACAGGCATCTCCGACCGACCGTCCAGCCCAAAAAAGGCCAAAGTGGAGTATTACTAATCTCGAGACCACCCGATACTCGGATCACGGACGGTTCAGCCACGATGATCTCGTCCTCAAGCATTACAGGACACAATTCCCGGGTGTCAGCGTTGGGTGTCTCTAGAGATGTTGTCCGCATATTCTACAGCACCAGCCGACAGGACGGGTTCAGCAAAGATGTTGGGATATTGCACAAAAAAATAGAAAGTTAATAGTTCAGCTACTTAGATATGAATATATTCTGCTTACAATCATATTCTATTTCAGTTAACGCTTAAGAAAGACAAAAGTTACACCCCATCTAATACGGTTATTGTATAGCCGAGATAAATGAAGGAATGATGAAACCGTAATGCATTTGTTTGTCAAAATATATAACTCTCTCGTTATTACTTGAGGGTCGAAATTGGTGGTAACTGTAAAAGTGAGACCAAGATGAAGAACTCGAACACTAACTGACGGAGGACTGCTACACTGACATTGTAATGAGCCCCACTTGGGGCTTCTGCTCCTCCACCGGGGGCCACTACTCACTCTCGCACATGTGGCCCCCAGAGGGACTTCTGCTCCGACTTGACTACTGTTTTCACTGATGGCTAACTGACTGTGACCGAACGTTCTGTCTGTGGGTACCTATAAAATTTAATAATGCCTATGTGTTCTGGTTATCCTCCCAGCCGTCAACCCAAATGATCTGCATAAACAGTTGGAAAAAAAACAGTTTTAGAAATCCCTAATTTAAGGGTCTGTCAAAAGTTAATTTGCAATACAGTCACAATACATTTTGAAATGTGCTTAGCATAAATCTCTTTATCATAGGATATTAAATCGGTGAGGTGCTTCTTTGCATTTTACTTTATACTTATGCCTTTAGGCAAAGTATGAATGTATTTGTTCTCCCTTCAACTATAGGTAAATAAAATTGGCTTCTTTATCATTAGTAAGCCTTGCAATAGGTGAGAAAGAAAACTCAGAAATCAAAGCCTCTGTAATTAATTTAAAATTGACCTTGTATCACACTCTGCGTGTGAGGGAGTGGTTGGGTAAAAATATGAACACGAAGAAGAATGTGGAATGGAGTTGATGGTATTGCTCATTGTACAGCGATTCTTAAGTTTTAGTCATTCGAAAAAGATAATTTGGAATGAAAATTCTAGTCAAAAAATTTTTAAAAAATTACTGAAACTTATAATTCTAATATTTTTAATCAAGAATTGAACAACAGCAACAACAAAAACGAAAAAAGAATGATGATAATAATGGATTATATCAATATATTTGCCTCGAGTGAACAAGACCTATAATAAAAACAATAAGAATTTATATTCCGAAATTAGGCGTTGAGCTTTGAGATGTGTGCTATGCTGGTAATTAGAAAAAGTGTAACAACAGAAATCATATAAATTTACTATATATGTCTGAACAGGATTTGGCACTAAAAACCGAACCCCCACCCTCGGCAGCAATGAGAATTGAGTGGATACAACAATACTCGGAATTAAGAAATCTATTTAAAAGAGCAAAGAAATTCTAATTAAGGTAGCCAGTAACAGCAATGAAAATATAAGGACTGAAAAAGAAATACCACAAAAAAGCAAACTAGATTATATAAATGGTTAGAAAAACAACTATTTGGATACTTGAAGCACCAAGACATGATATTGCACACAAGAACATAAGAAAAAGCCGTGAAAGAAAATCGTAAGAGATAAACTGAATTTCTCCTTAACCAATTACATTAAAGTAAAAACCGATTATACACAATAGAATAGCCACTGTAGGTTATGGTAGTATTAAGAGGAAATATTTAATCACATAATTAGCGAATGCAGCAAACTAGAAGGAAACGAGTACGAGAGTAGGTATGAATGGGGTCAAGAGGTGATATACCAGGAATAGTACAAGAATTGTGCAAGAAATTTAAATTTGGTTATTCTACGAGATTATGCTCAAACCAGAATCAGTTCACCAGAATAAAACGCATAAAATTCTCTGGGATTTTAAGATACGAGAATCATTAAATAAGTTTAAGGCTTTTTTTCGTATGGGCACTTTTATTGATAGTACACAAATGAAACTCTAGTCCCCTTCGAAGTAATCACCTCTGGCTGCAATGCTCCTGTTGTATCGTTCCAAAAATTTCTGGAAGGCCCCATGGAAGTCCTCTTGTGTGAGCGTGTCAATGACCCTCACCACAACCCCTTTCATTTCCTCAATTGTCTCATAACGACAGCCTCTGAGCTTAGGGAATAACCAAAAGTCACAGGGAGCAAGGTCTGGACTATAAGCAGGGTGCCCATCTTTTTCAAATAGTCTGTGACAAGGATGGAGTTGTGAACTAGTGCATTGTCCTGGTGGAAATGCATCTAACCCGATTTGAAGAGTGCTGGCCTCTTCCCAAGGAATCTCTTCCTGAACTCCCCTAAAACCTAAACATAGAAACCCTAACCCCAACCCTAAACCTTTGGCCAATCAACTCTGGTGTATTGACTTTCTTACTCCTCCCACACATCTCATAATACCTCACAGACTCCCTGCATTCCTTGAATCTCTTATACCACTCAAAAACTGATGCGCGATTCATGCAAGATGATTCAAAAGCAGCCTGAAGCATTTCATAGGGTTTCTCTGGCATTTCTTCAATGTTTAAAACATTATTTTATTGCATATCGTTCTTTTAAAGTGTCCTCACGTCCAGATTGCATTTTGAAATTCACTGTGACAATCAGGTTTTAGCAGGGTGTATTCCAATTGCTGCGGTAGCTGTTCATTTGAACCTGAAATCATAAAATTTGGCCAGTCATCTTATAAGATGTATAGCAATAACATACTGAATTTTCAAGTGTCTAGGACAATTTTAAATTCCTCCCCAAAAAGTCAGTTAACTTACTGAAGGCACCACGTAGAAATGAATCACCTAATAGAGAATAGAAGACCAAACTCGTGTTAATTAACAAGAAAAAAGAGTTTGCCGTCTGATCGATGTTGCCGTTCCGATGAAAAAGTGAGTGTAATTTTTTTTTTAAAGTTAAAAGATAAATAAACACTTGGATCTTGCCAGAGGACAAAGAAATCTATGATAAATGAATGTAACGGTGATACCACTTGTAGTTGGTATGTTCTGAACTGTTCCTAAAAATTTTAAAGGAAACAGGAGGAATTTGAAATGAATTGAAAAATTGTGATCGTCTAGATTACAATATTGTTATTATCGGCCAGAATTCGGAGAAAAGTCCTGAAGATTTGCGGGGTCTTGTCATTTCTACTCCCTCGAAAATCTGTAATTTAGAACGGGTGAGAAGAACGTATAAGAAGTAAAATAATGGTTTAGGAAGAAAAACGTCTTTATCTGTTAGTAAATGTGTTGAGCAATAATAATTTAATTGTAATTTAAAACTTATTTGCTCGACCAAAAATAAATAATAAATATTCAAAAAAAGTTAAATACTCTTACACAGATGCATCGTAAAGTTTTACGCTCGTAGCCATATTTATATCTAGATTTTTGAATAATTCAGATAAAATAGTTTTAAAGTCGTTCCTTTAAAATTTAACCTGAAAACATCTTGCAAACCCTTGCACAAATTTATGATAAATACTGAAAAACTAACGCGTACTGTCAACTGTAAGTATCATCAATAGTAGGTAGACCAACATAACTCCGAGCCTGTTGCAAAAAATGAAGATATACGGACTTTTTACATTGCATCAATAAGATTGATTTATGATGCCAGAGAATATCTTTACATTTAATAATGTACAATTTTAGCTCTTTCGCTGGCTCGATTGATTGACTGATTGATTGATTTTAACGGCTAGTCAAGCCATCTCTGGGATATCTTATGCCTATAGGTCATGGAATCCTATTCATTGTATGTTCATATCGACATTTTTGTGAAATTCTTTCTTACGAGTTTGTTTCGCTCACAGTGCTATAGAATAGGAATAATTAAAACATGTATTTGACCCATGGATGGAACCCTATGAGGTCAGAGTGAACCTGTGAGCAATGGCAACGAATGGGTGCTTCACATTCCTACGATGTCTAGAAAAAGAACTTCACCATTAGATGCAGTTTAGTGTCATACTCAGGAGTGTATAGGCGGTGTCCTCGCGGTGTAATGGTTAAAGCGATGGACAGCGGAATCGTAGTAAGCGAGTTCGTACTCCAGTCGTGATATTACGTTCACTTTCGGGCAAATATCCTTGGGAAAGGTATGAACCCCCTTATCCTCTCAGCTATGGGTTAAATAGTACCACTACTGTTCTTGTAAGAGAATGGCTTTGGCATTAAATAACCTACAAAGAGTTGATATGCCATTAAACAAAGAAACCAACCAGCCAATCAGGAGTGTATAATACCAGTAAATCAGACGTTGTATGATACAGTTATAGTCTTATTCTAAAGTTAAATGTGCGTTTTCTATGTCTAAAATCACAGTATTTTTTAAGTAATGTACAATAATACGGCAATATTTTTAAAAATGAAAAACTAATTATAGGAGAGCTTATATACGAATATGCTGTTTAGTGTCATACCCAGAACAATCTGTTCTGGATGATGAGTTGCACTTCAGCAAGAGACACAGTCTCTGTACTCTAAGCCTCATTGACAAGATGACTAGCTGCTGGAATGAAGTTACCATTGCTATCAATATCGGAACGAAAATTCTCCTGAAAAGTTGGTTCCCATTCTTCCAGAAAATCGTTTAATATAACTTCTTTTATTCCATTTGCAAAAGAGAAAATAAGGTGTCGATATCCTAGTGAGAATTTTTAGACATACCTATCATATATACCTCACTATTATCCAGAAATTTTAACATCAGTGAAGGTCATGGAATCTATCGCCTGTAGATAATGGACTCCTACTTTAGTTTATTTTTTTTTTTACATATAGAAAGGCGTCGGACCCATGACCCAACGAGTTTTCTTGCTTCACTAAACCATCATCCTATTAATAACACTTCACCTTCCTCTGATTCCCTACATCACCATTTCTCTCCTTATTTCTTAATTTATTCTGCTTCTTTTTCCCTTTTCTGTTTCCAATACGACGTTTTCTGAACCGTCTTCAGCCACTAAGGAGCTGAGGGCGCTAATGTCGACAGCGCGTACATCCGGTTATTTTCGTAGAGCTACATACAACATGAGTATGATTGATGACTTGTCAACAGTAGTTGATTATCTCCCTTCAACGGATATGGACAAAAAAAATCAACAAAAACAAAATCAGGAGAAACTGGAGCATGTAAAAAAAGACACACAGGTGCAGTGATCATACAAATTACAACCTTTTTAAATTTTCTTTAAACATTTTTGTCGACTTCACAATCAAAGAGAAATCTGATGTCGTCAGTGAAAAAATAACAAAAAAAAAAAAACAAAAAAACACAAAGGAAAAAAGAAGCAAAACATGAAAACTGATAAAATCAGGTTAAAATGTATACTTATTTTTGTATCTTGTTTCTTTTTACACCAGAGAATTAAATAAAGGAACACAAAATGCAATATGGTGCAAAAAAGAAAAGTCTGCAAAAATATGAATATAAAAACAAGAGTTCAGTGGTACATAAGAAAATTTCCTAAGTAAGACACATCTTTTTCATTCTCTATCTACCAATTTATATATCAGTCTGCTGCTCTCCCTTTATCTTAGATCTTCTATATGAGCTTGCTTCTCACTTAGCCCCTCAGTATGGCCCCATCTCGATCAAACTGTTTTTTATGACTTTTCCTCCTTCTCCTTCTCACTCTCTCATTCCCTCTCTCTCCCTCTTACTTTCTGCCCCGCTATCACTCACATTATCTCTATATTATCACCATTTCTCTCTCACTATATACGTGTATATGTATACGTATGTGTGTGTGTGCACGCGCGTAAATGGATATAATGAACATTTTCGGAAGATGTATATATCTATATATGTGTAATATATCATCGTTTAACATTTCGATTTTTCTTTTATATACATGATGTTTTGCTTCGTCCAAAAATTATCATCCAATGAAATAAGGAAAAGAAAAAAATGGAAAAATTGTTAAATTTCTTTCATCCTTAATAATGTGTTGTTTAAAAATATATGTAGCATAAATAATGACTTTTTTTATAAATCGTAAAAATTAATACAATCTTAAAATGTTCTAATAAAAAGGAGTACTTGTATATTTATCTATCAAAAGTTTTTAAAATATTGGTTATGCGTGTCGTCTAACATTAAAAAGATATATTTTATTAATATTATTGGCGAGCTTCGCACATCAGTGTTAGCTGAAGGGCTTCTCATTAAAGTCCGAGTGATAGCAAGTCTCCTCAGATCTCTTTGACTCTTGTATATATTCTGGCTGATGTTAACGATGCTGCAGTTTGAAAAGTCTTGGTTCTTTCTCCGATTTCCATTTTTTCCAGTCCTCAATGGACACCGTCATTAATTTTCTGGCTCACGGGTCCATTTGTTTAAGTTCTTCCCTCGTCCACTTCAAGAACGGTCCTGAGTATCTTACCAGGAGAACAGCCCAAGTGTTTCTCCCTTTGATGAGATTCCTGCAATATAATTTGGTTTCGAGTAGCTTTCTCGTTCTCCTGAAATACTATTTTTTAATTTTTTTCTTTCATCTTCACTTGTTTGATGTCGTCTGCTTCTAATATTCCCAAGTATTTGTAAGTTTATTTTTCTTCAAGTGTTCTGATTTTGTCTTGATTTAATTGTTCTATTCCCTTCGTCATGTCATTTGCCGCTTCTCATTATTAGCATCGCTCATTTTTCAATGTCAGTTTCCTTCCCTTCATTTTGACTATATGTACTCACTGCTTGTATGAGGGTTTCCACTTGTTTTAAATTTTTGACGAACAGCTTGATGTCACCTACGTACATTGGGAGCTTGATCTTTTCTTGCGATTTACTCAGTTTAAATCTGCCAGTGCATTTCCTGAGTATGTGGTTGAGTAGCATCATCGCCATCATAAACATCAATCCTGATAGTGCATTTCCCTGGAATAAACCTCTCTGGATCTTTGCCTCAGCTAAGCTTTTTTTCTCCTACTGTCAATTTCACTCACCAGGTTTCCATGGTTTCTGATGTCGTTTCATATCTTGTACATTTCCTGACAGATTATCATCCAGCTTTGCGGGATTATATCATATGCCTTTTTGGTGTCAGTCCATTCCATTGCTAGATATTTTCGCCTCGAATTGCTCTCTTTGAGAATGTATTGATCAATGTCCAATAGGTCCATTTGCGGCATCCTTTAATATTATTATTATTATTCGAGTTTTTCCCATCAGCGTTCGCTTATGGTCGTTTACAGAAGTCTGAGTATCAACAAATCTCCTTATGTCTCTAGAACTCTTCTCGGTATTCCGACTGATCTTAATAATGCTGTATTTTGGATAGTATCTGCTGGCCCTTTGATTTATAACTCTCCTTGTCACCTTCCTAAGCTTTTGGAACTGTTCCAACTGCGCTGATGACAATTAGGATATCACTGTCGCCTTCATGTTTCGTGGCGTTTTAGTCCTTTGACAAGGTGTAAGTAATTGTCTCGCATTTTGTTTTCTTTGATTTACTTTCTGTGGTCTACCAGGACAGCAAAGTCCTCTATTCGGCTGTGTGGTCTTCAGGCCAGGATTAGTTGACCTGTTTGTATCTCAAAATCTCGGATAATATTGTGTGACACATTCACCTCGATGGATTAAGTTTTTGATATATACCGTTTGGTAGAAGTTACATTTCTTGCATAATTCATAGTGGATAACTTTTCCCACTCAGTCGTATCTAGTCTTGTCCTATTTTGGGGCTAGTTTGCTTATTATGTGATTAATGGTTAGTCGCTATCACTTCATAACCTACAATTGCTATACTGTTGCGTCATATTTATTTTCGCTTTAGTATGAGTGGTCCTTATGACTTTAATTTATAGAATTTCCCATTCTATGTACCGGTCTTCTCGTGTGTATTATTCTTTTATTATCTAAAATAATGTGGTTGCCATTCGTAATAAAAATATAGTACAGAAAATATAAATAAAAAGAACCTACAATAAATAAAATATCATTCATCATACATATTAATATATTAAACATATTTGATATTTAACCCTGCTATCCTTCTAGATCGAATGAGGTAACTATAAGTCATTAAAAAACACATTCTAAATAGATATAAACACGCATACCAAAAAACAATTTAAGACAAACGAGGAGTTAAAGGGCTTGGGCTAGTCTCGGTAGCTTTCTTTACCACCTAAGGCCAAACAGAAGGAAAATAATAAAACTTGAACGTCTTTCCCGAAAAGAAAATAATCCACGATCGTCAAGAGAACATGCTTCGATGAATATATATATATATATATATATATATATATATATATGTATATATAGTGAGGGGTCAAAATACAATGGACTCTTAAAAATTAAAACTAAACAAGTAAAAACAAAAAAAATTGAATTAACGTAAAATATTGTTTCGAGATTCAGCCGTAAACATTTCATTCTCTACACAGTGTTACACGGAAGAACAATCGTCAAATAAATTGTAAAAATGCAAATATCTGAATGTTTTAATACCCCACTCTCCCACACACTCATATATATATATATATATATATATATATATATAAATAATTTAGGACAAGATATTTCCGAAAATATATATGAAACTTCCCAGTAAGGCTAAATGTTTTATCGAAGCAAAGACGGTGTAAAATCTGAAGTGTCTAAACGTTATATATATATATATATATATATATATATATATATATATATATATATATATAGACAATATTGTATGTATTTTTCTCTTTACGTATGACTCCAAAAAGTTATGCTATTTATCTGTCTGGACAAATACCTTCTTGTTCATGGTTCAGTACATTTATTTACTCTTGAGAGCAAAATAAGCGTTCCCCAAAAGTGTTATTACTCGATTATAAATTATCTAAAAGCCATGGTTCTCTGTGGTACTTTAGAGTAACCTACTTGTGGACTTCTATTTTTTCAATAACCAGCCCAATCTCTAAATAAAAAAACAACAACTCTGAGAGTGTGTGTCGCTGCATAAGTGTGTGCTTTGAGCTTTGTGAGTTTGTGCGTTCTGCTTTGTGTGTGTGTGTGTGTGTGTGTGTGTGTGTGTGTGTGTGTGTGTGTGTGTGTTACTTTAGTTATTCTTGCTCTGTAAGTACGTATGTAATTCAAGTCTTCCCTCATATGGCAATAATAGAATATATTAAGAAAGAAGTAAAGATTAAAATATGAAAATTTAGCGGATTTTTTTTCGATTAAAAAAATGTTTGTGTGCTTGTTTTTGCTTCATGCAATAACCTTAATTTATATACTCTCTCAAATGATTTGAAGCGTGAGAATTTGTCAGTTAGAAGGATCACTGATCACCTAAGTTGGGATTACAGAATCGAATGTTTTTATATACTTTATTCCCTACTTTGATCTTATCATTATCCATTCTAGTCCATCGTTCATAGACATATTGATTATGTTTTGTACCCAGCAAAACAAAGTTCAAATCAAGAAATTTGATAATTTTGTGATATCTTTGTGACTGAGATGAACAATTCAAGACTTAGGTTTATATTATGCTTAAATCATATATATATATATATATATATATATATATATATATATATATATATATATATATATATATATATAATCTCTGAATAATGAAAATCTCTGAGGATTAAATTTTTGCCAAAAAGACTATTACATCAATAAACGTGCTAATTTTACTCTAAAATGGAAGTTCGTAAAAAATGAATACCAAATACTGCATCACTTCCAGACGTATATGAACGTAGATGAATTTTACGTCTTGACGACTCCACCGAAACAGACTCAACAAAGTAAACCGTGACACTCTAATATTTAACAAAGCGTTAAAAATATTCATTAATCAAGAATTCATGATCTTTTCAAAGGAGCCCATTGCTTGGATACTTTTGAAAAAAAAACAACCAAAAATAATGAAACAAAAAACAAAAACAAAAAAAACAAGCAAAAAAACAAAAACAAACAAAAAACTCACTTCATGAAAAAAACAAAACAAAACAAGGACAACACCTATTGTTTAAATCACTAAGTTTTAAATTCGAAAAATCATTTTCTCATAAAGCTACCCTTTATTGATACGCACAATCTTGAAAAGTAACCAATAATGAGAATCAGTATCGTCTGATGATGGTCGATGTCGGAATTAATGAATATATATATATATATATATATATATATATATATATATATATATATATATATACGTGGTGCCTTCAGTAGTGTTCCAGACTTTTTTTGTGCAGGCATTTAAAATTGTTGTATACTCTTGAAAATTGTTATTGCTTCACATCGTATGAGACGACTGACCAGTTTTTATGATTTCAGGTTTAAATGAACACCTTCAGCTGCAATTGGAATACACCCTACTAAAGTCTAATTGTCACAGCTGGTGAATTTCAAAATGCAATCTGGACGTGAGGACACTTTAGAGGAAGGATATGCAATAAAATTCTGTTTTAAACTTGGAAAAAATGCCACAGAAACGTATGGAATGCTTCTGACAGCTTTTCCACAATCTTGCATGAATCGGGGATCAGTTTTTAAGTGACATAAGAGATCCAAGGAAGGCAGGGAGTCTGTGGGGGATGATGAGAGGTGTAGGAGGAGTAAGGAAGTCAATACACCACAGTTGATTGGCCAAAAGTTTAGGGTTAGGGTTAATATGTTGAGGTTTTAAGGGAGTTCAGGAAAAGATTCCGTCGGAAGAGGCCAGCACTCTTCGAATCGGGTCAGTGGCATTTCCAGCAGGACAATGCACCAGTCCATAATTCCATTCTTGTCGTAGACTATTTGACCAAGATAGAAATCAAAACAGTTCCCCACCCTGCCAAAAGTCCAGACCTTGCTCCCTGTGACTTTTGGTTATTCCCTCAGCTCAGTGGCTGTCGTTATGAGATAATTGCGGAGATCAAAGATGCTGTGACGAAGGTCATTGACACGCTCACACAAGAGGACGTCCATGGGGCCTTCTGGGAGTTGTTGGAACGGTACAAGTGCATTGTAGCTGGAGGATATTACTTTGAAGCTGGATATGTGTACTATCAATAAAAGTGCCCATACAAAAAAGTCTGGAAACTTATTTAATGATCCTTATATACACACACACACACACACACACACACACACATATATATATATATATATATATATATATATATATATATAACTGCTACTCTAAGGATACCAGTGGCACTGTGTAATTATGTTTTTACTAAAGGTGTTTCGATGACATAGATGTTTAATGGTAAACAGTACCTAATATATGTTTCCATTGCCTTATTTTTGGGTTGAAATAATTACTTCCTTTTTTATGATATATATACCTGAGTTTGTATTCTTCAATAACAATATCTAAGGCAACTATTTTTTACAATAAATTGAAGAGATCAGTTATATTTTGGCTGATTATTTTGCATAATTATCTATTATATTGAATGATTCTAGAAAAAAATGAGTATTTCACATCTCGAGACTTGAAAATCTTTTTTTGAAATTTTACTGTTAAATCTGATGAAGCGGTGTATCGCTGGTTTGGATTTATAATTTTCCTTTTACTAGAGTTGTTGCTGGCGATTACGTCTTGCCAAAAAATTTACCGATATGTATTTAGTCAATCCTTCCGGTATGCACAGTTTGCATCTCAAGGTTAGCAGATTTGAATTCAGAATTTATCTTCTCCCAAGAGTTAATCCAATCTGTTCAACAGAGAGGAGAAACGACGGTTTAATATCTTCGCTAGGGCATTATCACGAAGTGAAAATTAAAGTGCCTCATCCAGTTTTTGAATTCGGCCAACCGAGACCACTTTTGTCGACCATAAACGTTATATCCCGCACGCGCCATCAAATACACGATCCATTTGTGGTTTAGTTCAATTTCATGAACAGTTTTAATTGATTTGTTGCTCAGTTTTTGAAGTGACTATTTTTTTTATTTGAAGTCAGAAAATCTTGTCGGTTTTAAGTGATGCGTAATGTCACAGAATTTTGAACGAAGTGGAATTTATTTATTTATTTTTTTTGTTATCATTATCTTCATTGCAGACCATTGAAACAGAAAAGCATAGGTTCGACTGAGTGAATTCCAGTCTCGATTTTTAATCCCCACACCATGTATAATAAAGAAAAATTGACGTATCACACAGTTTTTATAGAACTGTGAATATATATATATATATATATATATATAGGTTGGGTTAAGGTAGACATTTAGTTAGAGACAGTATCTAGCCAGTGAATTCGTCAGATCAAGTGATTTCTAGGTTTTTTTGGCGTCTATTTATATACTGTTATGCGGTGCATGCTAGTTTCTCGGTCATTTCTCGCTTATTTATTATGCTATGTCGTGTTAACTTTGTGATTTGTTTTTATATCTAATCTTTAACGGTATTCAGTTCTTTATATATTTTTTTAATGCGTAGAGAAAAAGCTAGAAGAAAATTACACAAAAATGCCGTATGCTGCATATAACAAACCCTTGAAACGGTACCTCAAAAATATGCAGGTCTACAGCCACTTGTCTCCCATCTTACAAGCCATTTAAATAACAGAGTCAAGATCTGCGGAGCACTGCTGGAGAAGTATGGACAAACTTATTAGCGACGTTCTTTTCTGGACTCCAGGGAATTGACATGTCACAGTAGGCCGACTTTCTAACATCAACTCTGTCGGGACATACACTTTGGAGCAAAAAGATAAGGCCACCATGAAAAAATGCAGAAATTTTGATTGATCACCTTTTTATTTGAGAAAAACCTGTTTTTATTCTTAAATTTTGCAAATAAATTTATCTAATTTTTTTTTTAATTAATTTATTTCATTATTTTACCATTGAATAATAAAAAAGCATGCTGCAAAAAGATAGGGCCACTAAAATAAAATCGCAAATACCATCATTTAATTCTTTGTTTTTCCTCCTTTCGCTGCAATCACTTCTATGCAACGATTTTTCAACGATCTTACAAGACTTTTGACAGTTTGATCATCTATTTCAGACTATGATTTCATAATTGCACCAGTCAAGGACACCTTTGAATCATATTGTTTACCCTGACTGTAAACTTGTCGGGCAACTATACCCCAGAGGTTCTCAATGGGATTAAGATCTGGACTTAATGCGTGCTAGTCCATTAGCATACTATTTTTGTCACTAAAAACGCTTTTGAATGCCTTGACACATGAATTGAGACATTGTCTTGTTGAAAAATAGCCCATTTTCCTGCAATGCGAAATAAATCTTCAAAAATATGTTCGGTGAGCCTGTCAGTATATTGTTTTGAGTCCATGTTTCCGGTTACAAGAACTAATTTGAAGATTCCATTAGAATAAAATGCTCCCCATGTCATTACAGAGCCACCTCAACTTTAGCGTTTTTTAAAAATCTTTTTTTCTTTCCTTTGGTCCTGCCAATAGCAATGAAATCCATCGTGACCATCTAAATTCCATTTTTTCACGCCTGTAAATTCAACTTCACTCCATTTTTCCCCGAACGAGACGTATTTTTGGCCTAAGTAAATCTTGCCTTTATATGATGATCCCTCCATGAAGGAGCTTTTTGTCCCTTTGAATAATCAATATTAGAGTAATTTTTTTAATGTTCTCTTTATGGTTCAACGTGAAACATTAATGTCACCAGGAAGTTGACTTTAAGAAACGGATTTTCCGGATTTTCTAACATCTCTGACAATGTCCCGTTTATTCCTTGGACTGAGTTATTCTGGTCTACCTGGAATCTTTTTGGGAGTTTTGTTCATATCTTTTACATAATTATTCACTGCACACCTTGATCTGTTGATTTTCTTGGAGATTTCTCGTTGAGAATGCCCACCTTTTTCAAAAGCATCAATCATTCCTTTCTCGTGATCTGTAATAGAATTGCCACGTCCCATGATTTATTTCTAATTTTTATCGCTAATTTTTATGTAAAAATTAATCTTAACATAAAAATCTGCGAGTTAATTTGTTTTATCTTATAAATTCATAGGTGGCCTTATCTTTTTGCAACATGCTAATTTTAATATTTTCTGAAATAATAATAGAAAAAATTTTCAAAATTTTTTTTAATAGATAATTTTATTACTAAATATGAATTTTTGAAAGAAAAAAGTGGATCAATCCAAATTTCTATGTTTTTTCGTAGTGGCGTTATCTCTTTGCACCAAAGAAGGAGACAACGTTGAAAACCTGCCAGAAGCCATGTATAATATGGATGGATACCTCGAGAATCAGGTGACTCTGTGGTGTCAATGCTACTTGATGATATATATATATATATACATACATATATATATATATATATGTGTGTGTGTGTGTGTGTGTGTGTGTGTGTGTGTGTGTGTGTGTACATATATATAATTTGGTAAAACAAGACAACTCTTCGTTTGGATTTAAGATTCTATTTTATTGAAAATCTGTGTGACACTTGATATAGAAAAACATCTTTAGGCCATATTGATGTATTCCTGTGTAAGAGTCCATCTGAAACGTATGTACACACATGTAAGTGTGTGTCCAAGAATAACATGAATTTTTATAGAAAAACTTTTGAATCTTTAAATCTCTTATATAGGAAAAATTATGATAATTATTTGCTGGCAACAAATCCATTTAAATATGCAATACAAACTGCCAAGAACTCGAATAGGATTTAGATTATTGAGATGATCTTGCTTTACAAGAATTACGTTTTTAATCCAAAAATATCGGTGATTAATTTTGCAGAAGAGATGAAATCAATTCCCCTGAGCAAACGATATTGGCGAATTCTCAATTCATAATTCTTCAAAATAATTCCTTATCGTGATGCAGAAGGTTTTTTTTATGTTGCTGTTGTTGCTCTTAGTTATTTTTTTCAAAAATATTTAATTTATCGGTGGATATTTTGTTCTAGCCATTCTTCGTAACCTTATTTCATTCCGAAATACGATATTCCTTTGCAGAAAAGCCTCCAGGATTATTCCGGAATTTTGTTCTGAAAGGAAACTAATAATCATATCTCTACAGCCTGATAAAATGTTACCCGATCATAAATCAAATTTTTAAACATTATTCATTTTACTCTAACCATCAAAATAAGATTTTGTCTTCTGCTTAAATATGTACGTTTTTAGGAAAATAGTACGACGACAAAAAAAAAAAAAAAAAAAAAAGGTTGCGTTTTGTGAAGGGGAAATCTAAATTCTGGAATTAATTTCAAATGATTAATTTACGCAGAAGTAATTTATATATCGGCAGATGATATATACTGGTTATTTCTCGTTACATTATTTCCCATCAGAGAGACATTCATTAAGTAAAAATTACCTGATGTTTTATTTTTTTTTTGTTTCTTTCTGGTTTGGGGCAAGGGCATAAAACACACGTTAGATTACTGGGGCGCTAAGTGAGCCATAACCAGTTCTCTCTTACTATGCTTTGTAAATAATATCAAGTTTCACGTGTGATTTAAAACGGATTGGAAAATATATAGATATATGGCTTGGTTAAAAATTTAATCGGTTGAAGAGTTTGTATGATAACGTTATATGTGGTCTGTTGATGAGTTTTTAGTCCACTGAGAACTAAGCTCTGCAAACCTCATAAAGCAATTGGGTGAATCATGAGGGGGACTATGTTGAAAAGGAAGTCTCATTTGTTCTCATACTGAAGAGTTGTTGTACAACGAAATATTCTGTCTGTGGATGACAATATATATATATATATATATATATATATATATATATATATAGAGAGAGAGAGAGAGAGAGAGAGAGAGAGAGTCTACAGACTGTTTCGTTGTATCACAACTCTTCAGTGCGGCTAGATACGCGAGATACTTCAAGCTGAGATTGAAAACCGGCTGATTTTACGTGAGTCGGATATCATATCGAAAAAAACATCGTTATTCTCTGCATTATTGAAGGATATTTTTACGTATATCTTTTTACATATACAGTATCGGTTACCGAGGGTGCTAAATGCATGGGGAGAACTGTTGTATGAGTTTCACCCAAAAATTGTATTACTGTCAGCTTCATGTTGCTCTGTGTTTTTTTTTTATTTGCACTCCATCTGTTATGTTTTGACCTGTTGACTCGGCCAAAAATGCCATTCAGGGTGATGCACCGGAAGGAAGTGACACATTCTAATGGCAGTTATGAGAGGAAATCGCGTGGGCAGAAATTGGCTGATGAAATGGGACGAGGTAAAAAAATATCCCATTATACTCTCATAGACTGATTCACCGAAAGAGAGTGACCTCTGAACTGTATGACAGGTATTTCCGCTCGATGACGATCACACAGGCCATTCCAAAGGTTGCGGAAGTGACACATCCCGGTCGCTAGATATCGGAAGAAGTTGCGGAGGCGTGGAGGCGTGTCCCTATCACCGCGTGGGAGTTTGAAGGTAATATAAGGCTGACGAATTTAACAGAAGGAAGACAGGCTAGAAGGAGGGCAAGCAGTAAAATTGGAGAGGAGTAGGACGAGTGTAGTAGGGAAAGTCAGCACCCAGGACAGTGGATTCCAGGGCTCCGGTTGAGCAGCCATGGAGAACGAGAAACACACAACGCTGACGGCCATAACTTTGGGGGTCAAAATATTTCAGTTATGTTCGGTCTCCAGCTCCCTCTCACACGCAAATTTTGAGTAACCCTTTTCGAAACCTTACAAATAAAGTGAGAGGTAAAATATTTTATAAAGAAGTCATCCTGCGTCTTTCTGTGTGCGTCGTTTATTACAGTGTCATTATCATCGTGCGTCTGTCAATTATTGTGTCGTTATGATGCTGCATGATGCTGTAGATGAGTATATAACACATCGTTTGTTGGAACCGCAAAATCTACTTTGTCAAGTTCTTTCCTTCTTGTTAATCAACTCGAAGTGTGGACTTCTATTCAGGATTCTACCAGATACTGTGGCATACTAGTCGACCTTTAAGTTTTTAATCCAAACTTTTGACTATAATTTTTTGCCCTTTCAACCCCAATTTTTTTCAGGCTTAAAAGATCAACTTATGCGCCGCAGTTTACAGTATCATTATTTTTCTTAGTAGTTTTCCACACCTGTTCTAAACGATTGTTTTCACTGGAGCTTGAGAGACTGTGAGTCACCTCAGATCTACAGGATTCTTCTTCTTCTTCTTCTTCTTCTTCTTCTTCTTCTTCTTCTAATCATTATTATCATTATTATTATTAAATTTTCCTAATTTTCTTTTTGGTAAACTTCATAAAGTTATTTACTAGAGATTTGATTAAAAGTAACATTGTATTTAGCGAAAGTGACTCGATTAAACTATATTTTTGTGAGGTGTTCTTATGCATGCAAATTCTTTGGAATTTCTGTTGAGATAAAATTTTTCTGCCATTTTCTTACATTTTTATCAGTTTTTTCTTAATCATTCCAATTCCTCCAATTATAACTGGAATATTAGTTTGTCTGAAATAACATTTTCTTTCGATTTCTTTTCCCGAATCCTTCTTTTTAAAAGCTTATGTATAATTTTACAAAAATGTTTTTACCTAATTAATCGGCTGAATATTTTTTCATTATCAAATTATTATTTGCGAGTTTTTCACACGAACTGAAAATGGGGTATTTCAATTGATTTTGAGTGACAGGAAGTCTCTTCTGATCTCATTGACTTTTCTAAGTATTCTAACGGATTTAAGCAATGCCATGTTAAGAATGGCCCCAGTTCCTCTATAACCTCCAATTCCTTGATCTCTTTTCCAGGTTCTTGGAGACTGTTTCAAGAGCCCCAACAACGATTGGTATTACTGCCATCTTTATGTTCCACACCTTTTCAGCTCAGCAGCAAGGTCCAAGGATTTTCGTTTATTTAAATATTCACTCTAGGATCTTCTGCAACGGCAAAATCCTGTAGATGACAAGTTCGCTTTGTCTTGTTAATTAAAAGATGAGTCGGTCATCTGTCTGGGATTGGGGGAGCTGTTTGTAACCCAAAATCCCAGGTAAACTTATGCATTTCATATTATGAAATAGAATCTGGTTTGTGCATAAATTATTTTATTAATACCGTTAATTGTTTAGTTGTTTTGCACAATACC